>CM038623.1:52524992-52864992 GCA_021554675.1 Leuciscus idus
TTCATGAGAAAATAAGGTTGGTTTGACCTTCTGTGGTATATTGTTCAGCTCTGAGAGAGAGAGAGAGAGAGAGAGAGAGAGAGAGAGAGAGAGACAGAGAGAGAGAGACAGAGAGAGAGAGACGCTTTTCATTTGAATTGCATACATAAAGCCCCGAATACATTCGTAGCCTCTCATGGTGAGGAAAAGGTCTCACAGTTAAGGAACCTATTCATCTCAGAGAGTTCATTTGGATTTTTCCTCCATCTCAGCTGAAGAATATCACAGATTCTGCACTCTTAAGCAATGCAGAGAGGATGAATATGCCGGTTTGGAGTAGTGTTGTCAGAAATATCGACTTCGGTACCAAGCCGGTACTGAAAAAAAAAAAAAAAAAATGTGACGACACCAGCATTTCCCTCTAGCATTTTGAGCGTCACATTTTTTAAGTTTCAGTACCGACTTTGTTGATACTTTTGACAACACTAGTTAGGAGGAGACATTTTTAGACTGGTCCACCCCGCAGAATATTACATGTTTCATGTAATTTCATGTTTTTCACACAAAAAAAACCTTAAAATTTAATTAAAAGTAAAATTGAAAATATAAAAATAAAAGCTATTGAAAAAAAAAAGCTACAAAAATATTGATAAGTTCTATAATACTATATAAATAATACAAAAATAAGACTTATTTTATAAAATAAATAAGACTATCTTACCAACATGTGAAGTGACAAACAGTGGTTTTAAACTTATTGCAGGGGTTGGTTTATCTGAAACTGTTGACCAAAACACGTGTGTGTGTGTGTGTGTGTGTGTGTGTGTGTGTGTGTGTGTGTGTGTGTGTCCTCACCTGCCTGTTCCCCATCTACGTTCACTGTCATTGCCTCCTGTTGCTTTCACTCTGCCATTATCCCCTTATAAATCAATAAAGAGTTGTGTTGTTGATACTCGCCAATCTCTCCAGTCTGTGTTCTGGCACAGTCCTTATTGTGGATGTCTAGTTCACGGGTTTACTTGAATATATTTACAAGATTTGTTGCAAATCCAGTGCTTTTCCTCAGAGGTGCTCGTTGTATCAACCGGTTGGTGTAAACAACTCGATTTTCAGGTGGAAAAAGTGTGATTTAACTCTCAGAAGTTGCAGAAAGCCAGCCAATTGAATTTGTTTTACATTTTGTGTGCAATATGCACCAAGCGGTCAGTGACCAGACTGTGGGCGGTCTGTGGGTGTGACGTCTGAGACTGAGACTAATATGTGCTTGAACAACTGAGCTGTATGGAGATTTTACTCTCACTGGACCTGTAAGGAGCACAGCTGTGGGAGTAAAAGCTCAAAGCGGGAATAAAGTGCATTAAAGCGACGGGAGAGCATTGTGTGATGTGCATAAGATTTCAAAAAGTGGATCGGATGTATTTCAGTCTGTTCGAAGCAAACGCTGTAAAAAAAAATGTGACTGAGAACATATTCCAATTTTTGTATAATGCATGAAAGATTTTTTCATTGTGATGTAATTTACCATACCGCAAGCATTGTGTTAACAATGGACTGCAGCATATTTAATAGATTTCTCATGATCTCTTGCTGGTTCTAAAGCCTTACCTTTTCTTTTCTTTTTTACTTTTACGAGTAAATGCTGACCATAGCATATATGCAGAACAATTTATGGCAGTGCAGATGTAGTGTGTTGTTTATGGGTTGGCATTCACCCTTTGGGCTCCAATTAGAATATTCGACTACTGCTTATTTAGAGGCACAGGAAGGGCAACGCTATCGGACAAAATGCAAAGAACATTGCCTCCTAATTGCTAATAGACATGGTCCCAATTACATTTCAAGCTATAGATGTTTGAGCGAGGGGTACATTTTAATTGATATGCTAATTTCTTTGAAAAGAAAGCGTAAAGTTTTTCTTTATTATTTTATTTTTATTTTTATCCAAACTTATTTAATTTACCCATAATTTGTTTTGACCTTGTCGTCTGGCACTTTTTTCCTTCTTGCTCATCTTTCTGTGATTTCTTGAAGGGTCATATTGAACTTTGCACATCTGCCATTGTAACCACATGTTAATGAACTCTTCATGACAAGACAAAGACAGCGTAGTTAATCAACACGTTAATCAAACAAATCACGTTAATCAAACAAATAAGTTTGAAAACAGCCATTGGTCAATATATTAATTAGAGAAACAAATCAACAATTTTTTTATTTTATTTTTTTTTATTTTATTTTATCAATCAGGAATATGCAATGGAATGATAACAGTGTACTTTTTAAAAATATTTTTATTTATTTTTACATATTGTAAGTATGTGCACACTAGTATTTAGCAATAAGCATGCACGTTTCTGAGCACAGACACGGTTCTGACTGTGATATAAGATTATTTACTAAATGTTTAAGTTCTTTGATTTCTACTACATCTTCATGTTTCAGTAGTCAACAAGAAACGTGTGTGTGTGTGTGTGTCAAGCAAACTGACATTGTGTGAGAATAAAACATAAATACCAACTGTATTGTCCATAAGACAATCTGCTAAGCTGAGTATTTGCAGTTATGTACACTAGTTTAAAATGTTTGATTTTATTTTTAATAAAAATTCAGTCTGCCTTTTTAATTAAATACAGTAAAACTGCAATATTGTAAACTATCATTTCAATTTAAATAAGTTTTATTTTACTGAATTTTCAGCATCATTACTCCAGTCTCTTCAGTGTCACATGATTCTTCAGAAATCATTATAATATGCTTATATGCTGCTCAAGTTACATGTATTATAATCAATATTGAAAACATTTGTGCTGTTTTTATTCTTTATGAAAGTATTCATATTTCAACAACAACAAAATCTTACTGACCCCAAACCTTTGAATGGTAGTGTATGCAGCGACGTGAGCAAAAGTAAATCAGCCAAAACGGAAGCTTGTATGTACATGTATGTAGTGTAATGATTTATTCATACCTCCCTTTAGTTCTTTTAAATAAAACATAGTCATTTTAAATACAACATTCTGTGACATTCATGTGAACTGCCATTCTCTGAGTCAAAATGCTCCTCTGATGCTGATACTGGTCTTCAGATGTGTGCTCAGCCACATGTAATGTTCACCTACAGCAGATGGGAAAAGCTGCGCTAGAGGCCACTTTCAACACTAGTTCAGCCCATAGCAAAGAAACAATCACAAATGAGTTAGTGAATATCTCAGACTTTTCTCCTATACTCTTAAATATGGCGACACCATTGAAGAACCTTTTTTGGTTCCCCAAGAACCTTTCAGTGACCAGGGGCCTCATTTATAAACGTTGCGTACGCACAAAAGGCGGCGTACGCCGCTCTCTACGCAATAATTGGTATTTATAAAAAGCAAACTTGACGGGAAAATGTGCGGTCCTTCAGGCAAACTCTGACCCAGGCGTACGCACAAAAACGGGTGAAATGAGAAATGGCGACACCGTTGGCAGAGGGAAGAAACACGTGAAAGTGTGTGAAACTGTAGACCGTTGTGTAAAAGAAATGGCAATACTGCCTCTCATAAATAACATGAAGTGTTATGATGGTGCAAGGAGATGAACCCAAATGCAGACAGTATGCAAGTGAACTACGTTTATTACAGAAAAACAGGGAAAACAAAACCCACGAGGGGGCAAAACAAGACAGGATCGACAATATTAAGACTAACAAGACTAGACTAAGACTCAGACAGATAACTGAACAATAAACTAACAGCTAAGACAGGATCAAACTCTTCACAAGACTTTCAACAGGTTACTCACGGTTGGTCTCACATTGATTGACAATGAACCGGCACAGGACAGCAAACACAAGGGGATTAAATAGGGAGAAACTAATGAGGGAAACAGGTGACAAGGGTAAAGCAATGATAACTAAACAAGGGTAACAAGTGGGCGGGGTTACGTGACGAGACAACAAGCACACAGCCCAAACAAATGGCCATGTGCTTACACATAAAACATGGGTCTGTCATGATCCTGCCTCAAGACCAGGGAAAATTAAAGACTAGATGGCAGAATCATGACAGAACCCCCACCTTAAGGAGCGGCTACCAGACGCTCCCCAAGGTGACACTAAACACGGGACATGATGGACTGAGACAGGGACACAAACCAACAAAACATGACAAATAACAATAAAGGCAGACACAAATACACAATGACAGGATTGGGGTGACAAAATAAAAATAATAAACAAGGAAGAGGAGGAAACAGAGTTCATGGGGGATTGTCCAGGGTGAATAGGAGTACTGGTGGGCTTAGGTTTACGGGGCGAGGGCTTAGGACGAGGGATCTGGGCGGGTTTGGGTGGTGTAGAGTGGGAAGTGGGTTTGGGAGAAACAGTCCGAGGTTGAGCCATGACAGGGGTGACCGGGGAAACAGACAGAGGTCGGGTGACAGTGGAGACCGGTGCAGCCGACAGCGGGTCGAAGACAAGGGGTGTGGCAGGTGGCAAGGGAGCGGAGAAAGGCATTGCGGCTGACTGTGAAGCTGGGACAGGATCCGTGTTTACAAAAACAGACTTGGAACCTTCACTCTCCGAAGCAGACTCGGAAACAAAGTTCTCTGCAGTAGTCATGGAGACAGCCTTCTCTGCAACAGACCTGGGTACAGCAGACTTGGGTACAGTGCTCTCTGCAGCAGACCTGGGATCAGCACTCTCTGCAGCTGGCCTGGGATCAGCGCTCTCTGCAGCAGACTTGGACACAGGGTTAGGGGACAAGACAGGACTGACAGGGACATCAAGAATTCTGACAAGACGGGATAAATATTCGGACAGGGTTCTGGCAGCGATGATGACTGGCATCTCCTGGCGAGCTGAAACGGACTCTATCACAGCCTTTGCAGCGGAATCGGCCACTGCTTTCTCTTCAGCAGACATGACTGAAGACTCAGAGACGACATTCACGGAACAAGTCTCTGGAATGGATCTCCCCACCGCCGACTGGGATACAGCGCATTCTGCAGCAGGCTGTAGAACTAGGTCTCCTGTTGCCAAGACCGGAACCGCGCTTACAGCAGCGGGGCCAGGAACAGCGCTTTTGACTTCAGCGGTGGGTTGGAGAGCCATTGCGGACTCAGGAGGAGGTAGAGACGGAGAACCAGAAGCTCCCCTCCTCCTCTTCTTCCTGGGTCGCGGAGCGGAGACGGTAGCCAGACTGGTGACCGGAGAGGGAGGTGAAGCAGGAACCGTTACAGGAACTGGGGAGCTTAGCGCAGGCGAGGAGGACTCCGGGCAGGAAGACTCCGATGCTGACTCCCACGACGGGTGCTTCCCACGCTTACCATGAAGATTGATGGACGTGGAAGGTGTCTCAGGAGTCGCGGCGGGACTGGGTTGGTCCCAGGGCTTGACATTAACTTTTTTGCTCACTAGCCAATGTGGCTAGTGGTTTTCCAAAGTTACTAGCCACACAGCATTTTTACTAGCCACATTTTTGTTGTTGTGAAATTATCTGATAAAAGTTGACTATGGCGTGCTAAAATTTACTTGAACTAGATTTACAACCCTTTTAAATGTAAAACCACTGTACACACCCAAATCAAGACTACATAAATATATAACAATACAGGTCATTAGCATTAGCTCTGATAAGTTTGTGTGTAAAGCTCCTTTTTTTAAATAAAACCATGTATTATGTATTATATGTCGCCACATTGCTCCACCGGCATACGACGTAACTCCAGCAGGGCAGCTAGCTGTCTCTTCGATTCTTTGTTGTCGGTCACTAGCGATCAATACTCATTAGGGCTGTCAAAATCGCTCAAAAACGACATTCGAATATTCCCTCTAAAAAAAAACACATAGCTTATATTCGAACTATTCGAACATCTGGTTGCGCATTTTGTCAATGACGCGCATTACGTCAATAACAGGACAAATTAATACAAAGAGACATAACTACTTGTATAGGTAGTTTATTTAAGTTTAAACATATTTGACAACGTATTACCTACACGAAAACAAGTAAATCAACTAATGGCCAAGACCGCAGACCTCGCTCACTCTCGCTCGCTCACTCGCTGGCACTCTTTCTCTCGCCCTCACCCTCATGCTGCGTTCACACCAAACGCGAATAGAGTGTCTGGCGCGAGTGTAAAGACGCGTTTACGCGCGTCTGGAGGTCTTGCGGCGCGAGTGTCACGCGCTCTGTGCATAACAGATAAGCAAATGTTGAGTGCTGATCAAGAGATTTGTGCAAGCAATTTAAGGTCGCGACTCTTATATAGCAGGCTTCATTCAGTGATTGAAACAAATATTTTTAACATTAATTTAAGTTTTACAGTAGGCTATATAGAACCGACATTGAACGCTCCGAGCGAGCTGTGCTGTGGTAAACATGGAACTTTTCCTTGACATGAAACGGTAAATAATCAAACCAGTGGAAGCCTGCAGTGCATGAAACTGCTGTATCTAACCTACCTTATTCATGCAATATCTATTCAGTCAGTACAGTAGCCTACACTTTAGTAATGTTTCTGTTTAACGTTAAATAAAATGACCCCTCAGGCAGCGCGCCCACTCGCAAAGCAGACAGCCGCGCCTCTGCTACCGCGGGCGTTTTTCCACATTCGAATATTAATTTTCACCTTTGAAATTCTGTTTTTTAAAACTATTCGAATATATATTCGAATTTAGAATATTCGTTGACAGCCCTATGGGAGTTGTAGTGTCGTAGTGTCACACTTATTTCAGATGCCTTTTGAAAAGACTACAATTATTCAACCCGCCAAAGTGGCTAGTTGGAGTGACTGTTACCCGCCACGAGCAAAATCCACCCGCATTTGGCGGGTTGGCGGGTGTTAATGTCAAGCCCTGGTTGGTCCCCAAGTGTAGCGACGGCTAGCAGACGACCCTCAGGGATCACAGGAAGTGTAGCGGGAGAAGAAGACCTTGTAGTACCCTGCAGCTCCCTCCGAGACAGACTCTCCACCATACTGTGGAACGGGCGGCTGACCAGTCCTTCACGTTCAGAGAGAGGGGGAGGGACATTGAGACCCGCGATGAGGTAGCGACTGACCAGGACGTCCGGCAATAAAAACCTCCTTTCTTCTACGACCTGGGCATACTTCCTCAGGGTCAGCTTACCCTGAGGGGGGAAAGGAAGCTTGCCCTCCCGGGCGTCGGCGATGACTGACTGCCACCATCGTTCGGGGTCTGCCCGCTGCAGAGTAGGGAAAACAGGCAAGTCAGCTGGGTTGCTTGTTCGGTGGTGCTCCGACTGGCATGGAAACAGGGAAGACATTCTGTCTGCTGGGCTCCTTGTTGGCCAGTTCATTCTGTTATGATGGTGCAAGGAGATGAACCCAAATGCAGACAGTATGCAAGTGAACTACGTTTATTACAGAAAAACAGGGAAAACAAAACCCACGAGGGGGCAAAACAAGACAGGATCGACAATATTAAGACTAACAAGACTAGACTAAGACTCAGACAGATAACTGAACAATAAATTAACAGCTAAGACAGGATCAAACTCTTCACAAGACTTTCAACCGGTTACTCACGGTTGGTCTCACATTGATTGACAATGAACCGGCACAGGACAGCAAACACAAGGGGATTAAATAGGGAGAAACTAATGAGGGAAACAGGTGACAAGGGTAAAGCAATGATGAATAAACGAGGGTAACAAGTGGGCGGGGTTACGTGACGAGACAACGCAAGCACACAGCCCAAACAAATGGCCATGTGCTTACACATAAAACATGGGTCTGTCATGATCCTGCCTCAAGACCAGGGAAAATTAAAGACTAGATGGCAGAATCATGACATGAAGACTTCACAAAGCAAGTCTTACAATTAACAGCCTACACAAACACCCGTCTGATCGATCTGCAGTGTAAAACAAACAAAATCAAACGAAGATTACAACAGAAATGCAAATTAACACATAATTTGCAAAAAGAAAAGTGAAATATGTTCTGCAATAATATTGGCATGTTATGTAATTCATCATAACACATCTGTAGCTTGTCAGATGCAATCAAATGGATGATAATAAAATGCCATGATGATGCGTAATGATGCACAATGGCTGATCTTGCGCGTGCGGCGTGAGTGAAGTTACGTTTCTTGGCTTTCCTCTATGATTTCGCAATCGATGAATATTAACTTGTGGGCGTTTCACGGACTATTTATGGGCAACTATGGGCGTGACATGAAGCCGCAAAAGCTGCGCTACATTTAGAATTGATTGTGATTTATTAAGGGAAAACTGCGTAGGATGTGTGTGCGCACGGTTTTATAAATCCGAATATTTCCGTGCGTACGCACGTCCTGTGTTTCATCCGTACGCCACTTCTGACGCAAATCCTACGCAAAGTTTTATAAATGAGGCCCCAGTTCTTAAAAGAACCATTTTTACAATACATTACACATTGTACATTGTATAATATATTACATTTATAAAGTACATTTTAATAATATAAAGAACCTTTTTTGTGTGTGATTGAAAGGCTATGGATGTTAAATGTTCTTTTATGGAACCATCAATGCCAATAAATAAGCTTTGGGAGAACCACTCTTAACCTTCAGAGTGTGGCATCAGTGAGAATACATGTTGAAATCATGTTCAACTTCCACAATGTTCTGTATTTGTTTGGAATATTGTTCAGTAATGAATGAAGTGCAGGAACATGCATTAGAAAAGTGAACATGTTTATTTGAGCTCAGATTGTTGGCTTCTCTTATGAAAACTCCTTGGAAGAAAAATCTCTCAAACTCTGCTCATATTTGCCAAGTCAGCAACTTGGAGATCTCGATATATAAACTCATCCAATTCTCATCCGGGCTGTGATTCACTGTATTGCTTTGTACTCTTACAGTATGCCATCTATTGACTCATTTGGGTCTATTTTTATTCCTCCTCAGGGTTTGTAAGAGAAACACCTGCAATAAAGCCTTCTGAACAACCTCTGTGCAAAAAGAAAATACTGAATGAAATTTCATACTTAATCCACTTGATTAACATGTGAGCATCCCATATTTTACTCACCATTTCGCCACACTTAATCCGTTTCCTCCCCAGCTCTCTTGAGCCAGTGCTGTGCCAAGATCGCCCATTATGGATGTCAATCTGCTCTGGTACAACTGCACAGAACACATCTACAGGGAGAGGATGAAATGTGGGAGTGGAAATAAATGGAAGGATGTGTGTAGAGGCGGGTAAGGAGAAACCTGAGTGATAGCAGAATGCCAGGCGGCTGATTCTTGTTGGAATCAACTGTGAAGGGCAAGCTGGAGGTGCGAGGGATCTGTATTTTCCCTCTCTCGTCTCAGTAGTCCTGCCACGGCCACTGCTTCCTGAAGCTCCAGGATCTGCTGAACATCTGCACTGAAGGACATGCTCAGTCTCAGTCTGGGATTCATGCACATGTTCCCAGGGTAACTCGCTCTGTTTATCACACTGCACTTCATACCCTGTATTTTTGTCTTGTTTTACAGGACAGATATCTAAATATTCTTAAATCAAGATACATTAACTTGAAATGCTAAATGATATAAGATATTAAGTCTATATATTTTGTATTTTATATAAAATATTTTTTATATAAAATATATAATGTTCATTCATCTGTCTCTCTCTCTACCATCCATCCATCTGTCTATCCATTCATCCCTCATTCTTTCTATCTGTCTGTCCATCTGTTCGTCTCCCCATCCATCCATCCATCCATCCATCCATCCATCCATCCATCCATCCATCCATCCATCCATCCATCCATCCATCCATCGTTCTTTCTATCTGTCTGTCCATCTGTTCGTCTCCCCATCCATCCATCCATCCATAGTTCTTTCTATCTGTCTGTCCATCTGTTCGTCTCCCCATCCATCCATCGTTCTTTATATCTGTCTGTCCATCTGTTCGTCCCCCCATACATCCATCGTTCTTTCTATCTGTCTGTCCATTCATTCATCCCCCCATCCATCCATCCATCCATCCATCCATCCATCCATCCATCCATCCATCCATCCATCCATCATTATATTTGTCCGAACCCTAACACCTAACCATAACCTAACAGTCTACTACAGTCTACTAATACTCTAATGAGAGTTAGTTGACATGTAGTTGAAAAGTTACTTAGTTAGAATGTCTAAAGTGGACTATTGAAATAAAGTGGAACCTATTTTTTTTTCTTCTTTTAAAAATAAACTTATTTTATTTCATTTTTATTTTACTTATGTCATTTTGCATCTCCACTAAATGTATTTTGATTTAAGAATGTTTAGATATGTGTAAAAATACAAAGTAAAAAAAAAAAAAAAAAAGAAAAGTAAATACATTTTTTATCATAGCTAGAATTTACTCTAGCTATGATTTTGTTAGCTGGGGATACACGGCAATAAATAAATAAATATATATATTGCCGTGTATCCCCAGCTAACAAAATCATTCCCATTCAGTTATGAAAAAATATTTCTCAATGTTCTCTCAACGTTCAAAACGTATTTTAATGTTTTAAAAACTTTTTTTCTTTTTTTCTTGGTCAATTGAACGTTAAGAAAATATTCCATGTCATCATTCTTCAGAAATTATGGGAAAGCTACTTTTGAATGTTTTCTGAACAATCTGAAACTAGTAACATTTAAAAAAATATGTATATTAGAAAAACGTTCAATTAAAGCATTTCATTAAAATAATGTTCCATGGACGATATATTAATAAAATAAAAATAATAATAAATGTGCTAACATATAGAGAACATTATACAACGAACATTCGATTAATGTTACTGGAAGAATGTCTGTTTATAACTTTGAGAGAATCTCACCAGAACGCTAGCTTAAGTTCTGAAAATGTTCCCTGTTATAGCTTGGTCTTCTCTGCGTCTCAAACACTTTCTTCCCAGATGCAAAGGGTTTAAAGATTGCTGGGAAGGTCAACAGCAAAGTATTAGAGGGTCTCAGGGTGAATTGTAGCACCTCATAAAGCTGACGAAAGGGCATTTATACACAGGAAGATGAAAGCAAACGTGCTAAAGGGGAACCGAATCAGATGTCTGCTATGGCATTTTATCTATACATGCCATCTGTTTTTTTCTTCCCTTACCTATAAATAACCTTTCTTTTCAGAAGTCTAGAACTGTCAGTGAAATAAAATATATTTGGACTACATACAGTAGACCAGTGGTCCTCAAAAGTGGGTCACAGGTCTATTGTGATATAAGGCTTGCAGACCGCAAGGAATATTATACTAAATATAAAGAAATAAAAAAAAGAAATAAAAAAAAAAAGAAATAAAATAATAATATAATAAAATGCAGCTAACCATATAATTATGCACAGCAGGATAGAAAGAAAACATGCTTATTTTAGTATTATGTAGCTGCTATTATAGTATTTAACCCTTTGAATTAGCTATTGTTGTTTGCTTTTGTCATTTACATAAAAAAAAAAAACCTGTTTAGCTTAAATTTTTCATTTTACTTTTAGTAATTAAAAAAAATTGTTTCAGTTAATTGTTAATTTCTAATTTTGCGTTTAAGTTTTTAAATATTTTTTTCATCTGATATTTATTTTATTTCAGCTTTATTTCAATTAACAAACATGATTTTTTTATAGTTTAATTTTAGTAACAATATCATGTCATGCACATTCAAAGTGCTTTATACATAAAAGGATCAATGATCAATAAAAGTAACAATAAAAAGTGATATATTATATTAAAGTAATATAATATTATAGTGATATATTATATTATATATTATATTATATTAGTGAATAATAATTGATTTAGTATTAATGTATTTATTACATTTAAATGTTGTTTTATTGCATTTATTAATGGTGCTTGCTTAGATAATTCTGCAATGGACGATAAAATGGCAAAATAAATTAGGATGGAAATATAATTATTTAATTTGGATCAGTAAACAACCATCCAAAACATCCTAGCTATTGCATGGCAACATTCTAAAATCTTTTTGAACACCTTAGCAACTGCATAGCAACACCCTGGCAACCATTGGAACACCATAACATCATGCAGTGGACTCTTAAAACAGAATAATGCCATTGGTCCACCAAGAATACCCTAGCACCGCATGACGACATACTAAAATATTTTAGAACACCATAGCAACTACATAGCAACACCTTGGCAACCACTAGAACACCATAGCAACTACATAACAACATACAGAGAACACTTGGAACAGACTAATGATGACATTGCAGCCGCCAAAAATACCCTAGCAACCGCATGACAACATTTTAAAATCTTTTAGAACACCTTAGCAAATACATAGCAACACCCTGGCAACCACTTGAACATCATATCAACTGCATAACATCATGCATAAGACACATTTGAACAGATTAATAATGCCATTCGTCCACCAAGAATACCATAGTAATCACATGGCAACATTCTAAAATAATTTTGAACACCATAGCAACTACATAGCAACACCCTAGCAACTCCTAAAACACTCTAGCAATTTTTATGTGCAAACATCACTCACGTTTTCTTCAGACTATATACAAATGTTAGAAAGAAAGCAAGTATTCAAGTGTGAAACATTTTAGTAGTGACATATGGTTCACAGACACCGATTTTTGTTCCCACCTACATTGTGTGACTTCCATCAAAATTGTATGATTAGCTGCATTTATTTCCAAACCGCAACATTCTTCAGTGGTTAACAATGTCTGTCTTTTTGTGAGTACCTCCAGCACTGGATGGTCATGTGATTGCTTCCGGTTGAAAAGCGGCGCCTTGTTGATCATTCGATCCCTTTTGTTGTTCTGGGAGTGAATGGAGGGTCTGACAACAATATGGAGAGAGCGAAGGATACCTTATACTGGAATGGGGGCCAGGCCTTTAAAATTGGAGAAGGGGGACTCTCACTGACAAGAATAGAGGGGGAATGAAAGAATAGATGGATAATGGAGAGGGAGGTCATGGAGGGTGGATATATTGCACGCATCAGACCACAACCCAAACTCTAAAGAAGGTCCATAAAAATAGGGCACAATATACTGTGTTAAAATGAGAGACTTTTCCATATTGATTTTAGAGCTGTTATACCTGTATTTTGAATTACGCATTGTGTTGTGTTTTATGGTTGAAGGAAATGTCTATAAACCTAAGAATGTCCTGGCATACCAATTATATATATAAATATTTTTTACATTGCATGTGAAAGAAAAATCTATAGTGAGATTGCTTTTATGTTAGCTTGTTTCCACTTCCCAACCAACCAATCAACCAACCAATAAAATACATATAAACTCACAATTGCAAGTTATTAAAAGAGGAAAAAAGTCTGATTTGCTGTATACATGCATATTAATTGCATATATTACATGTTTACAAACTTGTATGTTAGATGCAATTAATCGATTTGACAGCACTCATAAATAAATTAAAGTTAACTGTAACGTTTTATCTTACAATTGGGACTTTTCTCCCTCTTTTAATAACTTGCAATTGTGAGTTTATATCTGACAATTCAAAAAAACTAAAACAAAAAAAAAAATAGTCCGAATTGTGAGATATAAACGTGCACTTCAGAGTTTATAACCCACAATTATATTATATGTATATGTATATTTAAACACACTTTTTGCAATGTTGATTCAGTGGTTTGCTAATCCGTCACAATAATTTAATATTTTAATGATCATACTTTTTTAATCTGCAAATATTATGCAATGTAATCACAATAATTAATATGCATATTTTTTTCAAGCAATTGACAGCCCTAAGTCGCATTTCTCTTGAGGAAAAACATCTTAAGCTGATGCTTATATAAAACAAACTGAGAACTCTGAAAGAGGACATTTCCTCTGGGAACTGTCTGTAGAAAAAAGAAAATCAAAAATGTTTACAGATTCTCAAGATCCTTTTCTCAATCACTCTCTTTTCCCCTTGTCTTGCTGGCTTTTTTTCTCCTCGCTCCTCTTTTGTCGGTGGCATAATGCATTCTGCAGCTCGTAAACTTGAATGTGAATGTCACGTCTCTGTGCACTTTGATCAGATGTGGGCATTGTTTGGCGGCGAGACGCAGACCGCTGATAGCTCTTACGCTGGAAAAATGAGCCGCGAGCCCCCCCTCAAACACACAACACTGAGCTCTTTTGTGTCTGCCGTAGCGTTTGAGGAAGAAATGGCTTCTCCCTGAACGCCTGCTCTTTTGACACTCACGGCGAATATGTCCATCTAGATCGGGGAGAGTCAGCTATCCCTCTCGCCATCTCCCTTATGTCCCTTTTCCTCCCACGCAAAGCAGGCTAAAATTCTATACATTCATTTTAGGGATGGGAAAAGATTGCAGAGAACGATTAGGCTTTCCTCAGCTGTGTGTCTGGCCCTCCAAATGAATGGCCTTCGTATCTCTTTCTCGTTCTCCACAAGAATGCCTAATAAGAGTCATACAACAGGGTCTATCTCATCACCGGCCAATTAAATTAATGAATGGAGGTTTTTGATGCGTCCCGATAGAGTTCCAGTGTTTTACTGTGACAACAGCCCCCTAATTATTTTCTTCTCGCTGTGTACAGTGTACGGCAATCAAAAGAAATGGCTTTTTGCTGTTGAGAAACGAACGTTTCTCTGCTCATTATGAGTTTTTCCCTCTCTGAACGGTTTCCTTTCTTCTTCTTTTTTTGGTTTTTAATGCGTCCTAACTTTAGCGAAAGCATATCAAATCTGATTAACTGGAGTGAAACACAAAGTGGGTGACATATTATTGTTGAAAGTGTGCTTGGCATTCGGCTTTCAGATCGGCGAGGGAAGTTCATATCTTGCGGACGCAGCTTCATTTTGCAGTTGAGGCTTGAGCCAATCGATATCCCAAAATTAATTCAGTTCACATGTACTGCAATATTCAGATGTCCTCGTACGCCAGGGACCGCGAGGGTGCATAAATGAGGATAAATGTATAATAGCCTATGTATAAAAATAGATTTTTTTTTCTTTCATTTTCTGAACTTATGGTGCTATGGATATTGTGGGTGCATGCTAGGGCATTGCTTTCGGTTCTGAGTGGTTTGCTTGGTAATATTTTTAAATAAGGTTCTATAAGTTATTAATGCAATATCTAATATGAGCACAATATAATTTTGTAAAAAAAATAAAATAATAATGTTTCAGCATTTATTAACCTAGGCTATACACTCCCATTCAAAAGTTTGGGGTTTGAAATAAATCTCTATGCTCAACAAGGCTGCATTTATTTGATAAAAAAATATACTATTGTCACTACTGTACTATTGTTTACGTCACTGAATAAAAAATATAAAAGGTAATTGCGACTTTTTATCTCACAATTCTGACTTTTTTCTCAGAATTGCGTGCATAAACTCAGAGCTATTCTTCATCCGAATTGGATTTTGTAACTCTAAACTGTGTGTTTATTTATCTCACAATTCTGAGGGAAAAAAGTCAGAATTGTGAGAAGTCGCAATTATCTTTTCAATTATTTTATTCCCTTGCAGAAACAAGCTTCTATTATTTACTATGTGAATATGTCAAAATGTAATTTATTCCTGTGATCAAATCTGAATTTTCAGCATCATTACTCCAGTCTTCAGTGTCACATGATCCTTTAGAAATCTTTCTAATATGCAGATTCGCTGCTCAAGACACATTTCTGATCGTTATCAATGTTGGAAACCTTTTTTTTTTTTTTTTTTTGCATTTTAACACATCCTTTGTGAATAAAACATACTTTATTTTATATAATTAAATAAAATAATGTATATATACACGTTGTCAATGTTGGAAACCTTTTTCTGATCATTTTAACACATCCTTTGTGAATAAAACATATTACTTTATTTTATTTAATTCAAGAAAATAATGTATATATATATACACATCAAGAGTCTACCATCAAAACTTTCCTTCTGTTTTTCTGTTGTAAAAAAATCCAATAGTAATAGTGATTCATGCCTTAAAGAAAGAGAGAGATCGTAAACCCATATGTGGCTAGATAGGTTTCAGCCAGTTCTTTTTTAACAAAGAGGATATTTTTCACAAACCTCCTCAAGCCTAAAGGTGAAATCTGTAGAATGTTATCAGTACGGGCCAAAGCTGTGGTCAGTGCATCTCTGATGATTCTCATGCACTGACCCAGAACACTAGATGTGTAGTACCTGGTAAAAACCTTTTCTTTTCAAACCTCGAGGACAAAGATCATTTTGGACTGAGTTACCATAAACCACAAGGGACCCGTATTGTCCGTTTCCTTCAAACACCCTAAACATTTTGGTGCGGGACAAAATAGCCTGGGGAAAATATTTTGGTGCATTCCGCAGTGCGGCAAAACTGCTTAATTGCTGTAATTAACTTTCATGTTTACCTCCACAGCTAGTGCTGACTTGAACTTTTTAATGGAGAGCTTTAACAATGTCAACAGCATCACTGTGCACAAGATTGTAACTAGGCTTGTTTTTTGTAACTGGTGGCACACCTGCTCGCTTTATTATGCTAATTCATGTGTCGGGAGGGAGGATTTCATGAAGGTCTGGATTCTTTATCTCAGTTCTATTGTGTCGAGTTTTTCGCCGAAAAAAAAGAATATGCAATAAAGAATCATGACAAACCGGGTGGGTTTAATTTAAAGTGTTTAGTCCCATTGTTATGATTTGAAAACAGTTTGGTCTTTTGCCAGGCATTTCATGTTTTTGATGCATATAACTTTCATGCTTCCACATGTTTTTGAATGTCAGTTTCTGTGTAGGCTTAGATTCAAGTCTTAAAAAGAAAAACTTAAAACATGTTATTACCCAGGCTTTTGTCTGCTATTAAGACATGTTGTCACTCTATATGGGGTAAGTTGTCACAATGGGAACCCATGTACAGTTTTATAGAAAATCGAATTGCTTTTCAGCAAACTTTAGGTAGAAATTAGCATAATCCAGTGGGTAGAGGATGAAATGGACTTCTATGATCATGATTTAAAAAGAAAAAGAAAAAAAAAAGATTGCTTGCCATGTGGTTGACTTTCATCTGAAATATTAGAGCTCAACATTGATACCTGTCACGTCATACATTACTCAGCCTACTGTTTCAAGACATATTGCTAGATTTAGCATGTATGTATTTCAAAGCACAATAGTTTTACCAATGACAAATGCCATCTTTATTACTTTCTGAAAATTGCACAGATGAAGCGTGCAAGCGTAGGCGTTCTACTTTTTTCTTCCTTTTTTTGTAACAGTGGTTCATTAGTTTGTAACAGTTTGCATACATATTGAATTCAGTCTATTGAGTTGCACTGATTTTAATTTGTAGATCCACTAAAACTCAACACAAAAATGTAATTTACATTTTTGCAAGATTATAAATGCCATCTCTCTCTCTCTCTCTCTCTCTCTCTCTCTCTCTCTCTATATATATATATATATCTCCATCTCCATCTCCCTCTCCCTATATATATAAAAAATCTCTCCCAAATAATGCTGCAAACTATTCAGAGAACCCTCTCATTTGGTACACTATAATATTAGAGGATACAATTAACAACAGATCAATTATATTAAACTGCTATTTATTTCCAGATATATAATATTTACACTCAAATAAAAGCTGAAATGTTTGTATACAACTCAGTTACACATAAGGTAGTTTTCATAAGCTCTTGTCTTCATGGCAAATTTATTCAAACATACATATATAATTAACAGTAAATAATTTTGTTAAACATTTTTTTTAAAGCTAACTAACAAACGGATGACTTTCCTGAGGTAAATTAAGTATCACAACATTAAGTGATATTGTTCACAAGCTTCACAAGCAAGTTTTATTAACATCTTTCCACGGTTGAAACACTGATTAAGTGATTACATGAGATATGATTATTTTCGGTAAGTTGTACTGTAACTTTCAACTTACCTTCTGATATTCATGCATGTTTTTCTAGATATAATTTATATTAAAGTGGAAGAATAGACTTCTGCTGCTTGAGCTGTGGCGCTACAGTGATCTGTCATGTCACATTTAAGAGCGTCAAAACGCCATTTATTGTTTGAATTTCGTGATAAAATGGACAGAAGCTTTCTTTTTAGAAGTAAAAAAGCACAGAGCTATTTGTGATTATTGGGAGAGAGGAGCGTTACAAATAATGTTTAGTGTAGGGAAAAACAGATACAGATCTGGCAACCCTGGCTTGAACTATGGGTGATTATAGGGTCAGATTAGAGCCTATTTATGAAATAGAGAAATAGAAATAGAGCCTGATTTTATCTGTAAATGCGTTATTGTCACAAATAACTCGCCTTAACTAACTCAACATGAGAGATTTTCTTCACACACAGTGTGATTTGCAGTCGGTCATGTTTTACTGCACCCTTTTGATTGACAGGATATAATCGGCAATGATCATCAGCTGTTTTTAAACAATCAGACGATGGCCGATAGTGAAATAATTGCTTTTATCAGCCGATACCGATTGTTGGCCGATACATCGGTGCATCTCTAATAATAATAATAATATATATATATATATACACAAAATATATTCACCACAACTTCTGCAATGAGTTAAACCTTTTGACTGTTTCAGACATTGTTCATAACGGATACATCTAGCTGAGTTTTTTATTTTTATTATTTATTATTACTTTTAGACCTGACAGCACTCAGGACCGCTCTCAGGAGTTATTAATGTGAATCATAAAACAGTTCTTTGAATGTATGTAAGTGTATGTGTGGAGCCAGCTGAGGTAGACGTTGTTATCTGCTCCATATGTCATGCTTTGTAATCCCAACCTTGGTTCCTCTCCACTCCCACCCCCTCCAACACATCTGCCATGGTTTCCCTTGGCAGCTGAAGCTCAGCCCTCCCATTGTGAATCTGAGACAGGATTGAAGAGAAATGAAAGAAACTTTGAGTCCCGCATGCGGGAATAGGGGGGAGATTAACCTAATTTGCAGAGCATGTGAAATATTAATGCAGTCTCCTTCCAAACCCTCCCAATAATCTGAGCTGTGAAGTGTCGTTGAAGATGCAATTTGTGCAGTTTGTTCTGTTTCAAAAACACACACTGTTTAAAAACCTGCTGTCTACGGCCTGCATAGACCGGCCTTGAAAGGAAGCATCCGAATTGAAACAGGACCACATAAGCGAGTCATTTGAAACATGCTATATAGCCAGCAATGTCTATTTGTCTTTCTGTCTGTCTATCTATCAGTTCGGGCCAAAACTGTTGGTCAGTGCATCGCAGATGATTCAAGCACTAACCCAGAACACATTTGTAGTACAGGGTCAAATCCTGGTTTCTTTTCAATAGTCTGCTTTTGCTTTCATGGTGTTTTTGTCCTTTTTGGAGATTGGCAGAAATGGTCACTACAAATCCAGGGTCCTCGCGGATCCTTAAAAAGTCTTAAAAGGTCTTAAATTAGATTTTTTTTTAATTTAAGGCCATAAAAAGTCTTAAAAAAATATATATATTTTTTTAAGGCCATAAAAAGTCTTAAAAAATATATATATATTTTTAAAAATGTCTTATTTTTACTTATGAAAGGTCTTAAATTTTAGATGACACTTTGACTTATCTGAATGCTTTCGAAATTAAAACTATCTAATTAGCATAGGCCTACGTATTATTTTTTTTATTCTATCTTTGTGGATTTGCTTGTTCACGTGACAATTCGCGTCACTTACGGCAGTATATTAGCCTACGTCTGTCTCCTGCAGACGGTAAATGTAAATGTCAGTTCAGTTGTAAGTTCATTCTTTATGTGCTTAGGAGTGTGCGATATTGTGAACTATGATGATATTGTAATCATTGTTTTAACTATGTATGAGGCACTGCGAGTGCGAGCTGACATCGCGTTTCTCTCATGCTTACTTTCATTGCGTGATGTGTCAGTGCAGTTATAGATGTCCCCAAATTAGTTTTTGTCTTATATTTATTATCATATTATGTTGTTATAGAATATCACATGAGCAAGAGTGCCGTTTTCCTGTACACAATTGCAAATGTGCTATTTATTGTATACAACAGTTAAATTAACAATAAAGTTAACATTGTGAGTTACTTTTTGGACACAATATTGTCAATTTTCACTTTATATCGCCGACGAGAATTTCATAATGAAGCCGTAGTCCAACAGACAGCGATGATTTTTTTTGTTTTTGTTTCACTGAAATCCGCGTTTTGAACGAAACATTTTAACATTCAATGAACAATCACTTGTTTTTCTGAATGAATCAGCCGTTTGAACAAATCGGTTGAATAAATGACTCCAACAACTCGCTTATTCTTGCCGCCACCTACTGGTGGTTTTAGTTTCATATTTAAATTACCCTTTAATTAAAACGTTAAAATTATAAATCATTTCATATTTAAATATTGAATAGCTTTATTTATGCAATTGTAAATTAAGTGTAAATATAGTAGGCTAATGCCAGTTTTGATGCCGCTTCTTTGTCACCTCTGCACTGCAAGGATGGATTTTAATTTAATGATTTAATTTGACATTGGTACTGTGTTATTCTAATATAATTTAATTTGAATGTTAGAATTTGACATAAAAGGTGATGCATACCTCTAAATACGTTTAGAAACAATGTCCATATATAGGTGAAAATGCCCCTGGAAATCAATTTAAGGTGGCAAATATTGCCCCTTAATAAAAATGTTAATTTCAGTCACTACTGTGAACTGACCACTGCATAGAATATAAAAAATATGAATATCGTGGGTTTGCTGTCAACAACAGGCCTAAACCAGCCAGGGTACCAGTACAAAAACACAATCAGTAAAATATCATCTAATTATTTTCAACAAAACTTTGAAAATATCGAGACATATTTTTGTCAATATTGCGCACCCCTAATGTACGGTATTAATTTTGATTTCTTCAGGTCTTAAAAAGCCTTAAATTTGACTTTAAAAATTGTGCAGATACCCTGAAATCATAATTTTATGGAAAGACAGACTCGAAAGTGCCCACTTTTATCTTCCATTGAAAAAAATAAATAAATAACAACAGCAGAAGGTTTATCTTCCATTGAAAAAAACATAACAGCAGAAGGGTTTGAAACAACATGGGGTTAGTAAATAAAGGATGGGAGAATTAAGGAGATTACTATTCTATTAAAATAAATCTTTTTTATATATATATTTTTTTATACATTAATAGTGCCCTAACTTTAATTAAAATACAACTTCAATGAGCAGTATCAATTAATTGACTTCAGGGATCTACAAAAAGATATGGAAATGGCCGAAATAGCCAGTCTCGCCTGGTTCATCATCAGCAGGCAATAGACTGTGAACAAATGTGTGTAGTTCTGCTTCTGAGAGTTGCGACGTACGGAACTTTTATAAGAGTAAATTGGTACAAGCAAAAAGCCTGCTTTGAGGCTCTTTAATCGTGTGTGAATCAATTGTCTGCTGATCCATAGCTTCTAAAACAAAGGGATCGTTGGCATGTGTTTTAAAGCACCACCAGAGTACACATTTTTTGCACGTACAGAAGTTATTTGTAGTTTTCTTTGCTAAGGCAAGAACCTGTATTACTATTTTGAAAACTTGGGCTTTGAAAACCCATTTCTTTTAAGTATTAAACTTCAGCTCATAAATCAGTGACTTTGAGGAATTGTATGCTACAGTTTTCGGACATTAAAATGTTATCCATATCTAGAGATGATAATATCAATGGCCTCGTTTACACTGCAGGTCTTGATGCCCAATTCTGATTTGTTACCTTTATCCGTTTTTTTCGATCGTCCATTTACACGTTCTTTCAATTGTGACCCATATCCGATTGATGTGTTTACACTTGCCATACTATCTGAAACATTGTGCATGCTTAAAGGGGGTTCTTGCACAGATGGACGGACGCGAAATATTCTTGATGCAAGCTTTGCGATATAGCCTATGCGAAGTTCGCCAAACATAACCTTAATTTTGAGGCGGAGGAGGACGAAAAGGGCCATCATCATTGCGCATATGCTTCAGTTATTGTTGTGCGAGAGAGATCTCAGGACTGGTGGGAACATATTGTGGGGGGCTTTAAGAGCAGTGGGTCTGAAGTTTTAGGATGAGCAAGCCAACCTTTGATATGTTGTGTCAAAGTTTGTCCACATTCCTTTGATATGTTGTGTCAACGTTTGTCCACGTTTCGTCAGGCCATCCGTCCCTTTGCAGATGCGCGTCGGGGTTGCTCTCGTCATTAAACCGCGGAGACATTGCCTAATGCCTTAGAAAATCCGATCTGCCTGTTTACATGACAGTCGCATTGGCACATATCTGATTTACATCTGATTTATTTCCACATATGAATGAGGCCTGAAACCGATCTGGAAATATCCGAATGCATGTTTTATTTTATTTATTTATTTATTTATTTTTTACACTGTCATAGAACACATCCGATTTATGTCACATGTGAGCGAAAATTGGATCGGAATTGGGTCACATTTCACTGACAGTGTAAACGAGGCCATGGACACTTGAAGATGAACCCTTTTGATTTGGCCTTGTAATCAATCACATACTAACAGCCCAGAAGCCACCACATGAAAAAGCCTGAGCGACCACCACAACCACCTCAGCATTGTGTCTGCCAGTTTTCATGACTCACAGCTCTCATTTTCTTCAGAAGTCTAGTTTTCATTGTCGATTTCATAACACTTTTGAGCTCTGAGATAAAACATTGTGGCCAATTTTTCAGTATTAGTTGGGTATAAGGCCTATTTGTTGATAATACCTCTTATCTAATCTCAATTGAGGAAAAGCAGAAAGAAAGACAAAATTATCATTCATCACCATGGGAGATGTGCATAGAAATGACAAATTTCCATTCCTCTCAGCCAAAATTACAGCTCACAATTCAGAGAGTGATAATAGCATTGAGCTAATGTGTGCCAGGTTGTTATATGCAGGTGTGAATGATACTTTCTCAGATTGGGTGAGAGGCATAAAACAGTAAAATGGAATTATTATGAGTAGTTTAGGGTAATGAGAATCTGTTACGGACCTCTCGACATCTTGCGAGCTTCTGTCTGAGGGTGAACATTTACCTCATTTGAAGCTCAAATATCTTTTCTTTTTTTTTTTCAGAGAATACGATAAATAATGAAGTACATAATTCTTGTGGAGTGTCAGGTTCAACAGCATGTGAAAATGCAAGAGATTGTTTTTTGTGCTTGTCTGACACCAGAATTGCTTTACAATTGTGACAGCTGTCATGGAAATTTGGATGGGAAAACTGCCCATATTTACAGTAGTAGCGAAAAGTAAACATCCAACCAGATGTTATAAAGAGGTCATGGATTAAAATATGATAGGATGCATTTTGGATCGTTAATCTGCTTTGCCATTAAAAATCCAAGACATATTTTTCTGTCTATAGGCATTATGTTAAGGGTATTAAGTTTTTGATTGATTCTTTGCCTAAACCCCAAAAAGCAAGTGTTCACATTTAAAATTAAGAGGTGTTGCATCTGTCGCAATCATTAAAGGACACAAATGGCTTGGAACAAGGACATTATGTAAACAACTTCATTTACAACCCAACCGTATGCCTGTGTACAGCATGTTATTGCGATAAAAACAAAGTGCATTAATTTAACAAGAAATGTGAATGGGCCTGCAACTTCAGTTACCGTGGAACACTTTCAAGTGCATGATTAGTTTGGAGTGACTTTAGCTAACAATTGGTTAGGTGCATCTGTACACAATTCTAAAAGCCTTGAGATGTCCTTTTTCTGCAATCCATTTGTGCTCAAACAACATCTCTAAGTGGGTCGGCAGCTCTTTTAGCAAAATGTTTTTCTGCAATCTAAGCCACATATTGAGTATGTGTGAAGATCTGCCAATGACCAGTGCTAGAAACCTGGCAGGCTGACACAACTTCCTTTTGCTATGTTTGACTGAATTCATGTTTGTGCATTCGTGTTTTACCATTTAGGCTAGAGTTTGTGATTGTTTGAAGTGGTATTGGTTATCTATCCATCCATCCATTATTTACTGATGAGCCAAAACATTATGACCACCTACCTAATATGTTGTTGGTCTTTCACGTGCTGCCGAAACAGCTCCGACTCACTCAGGCATGGACTCTGCAAGACCCCTGAAGATGTCCAGTGGTATTTGGCACCAAGAAATCAGCAACAGATCCTTTAAGTCCTGTTGGTTGCGAGGTAGAGCTGCCATGGATCCAACTTGTTGGTCTGCACATCACACAAATGCTCAATTGGATTGAGATCTGGGGAATTTGGAGGCCAGGACAAGACTGGGAACTTGAACTCGTCATCATGTTTCTCAAACCATTCCTGATCAATGTGTGCAGTGTGACAGGGTGCATTATCCTGCCGAGAGAGGCTACCTCCACCAGGGAACACTGTTGTCATGAAGAGGTTTACCTGGTCTGTAACAATGTTTAGGTGGTATGTTTCAAATTTACGTCCACAATGGCCGCAACAGCAGAATATTACCCAAAGCATTACATTCCCTCCACTGGCTTGTCATCATCCCACAGTGCATCCCGCTGTCTTCACTTACTCTGGTAAACGACGCACAGATGCACGGAGCATTCAAAAGAAAACGGGACTCAATCAAACTTTTTCCACTGCTTCAAGGTCCAGTTTCGACACTTACGTTCCCATTGTAGGCACTTCCGACGTTGGAACGGGTCATCAAAGGCACTCATTGATGCTACACAGACCCATATGCAGAAGTGTGTGATGTACTGTATGTTGTGACACATTCCTCCCATAACCATCACTAAAATCTTGTATGACTTGTGCCACAGTAGACCTTTTGTTGGCTCGGACCAGATGGGATAGCCTTCGTTGCCCTCATGCATTGGTGAGGCTTCGGCGCCCAACACCCAGTCACCGGTTTGTCCCTCCACGGACCACTGTTGGTAAATTCTCACCCCTGCTGACCGGGAGTAACCCACATGTCTTGCTGTTTCAGAGGTACTCTGACCCAGTCACCTTCCCATAACAATTTGGCCCTAGTTAAAGTCACTCAGATCTTTATTCCTGCCCATTTATCCTGCACCCAACATGTTGATTATGAGAACTAATTGTTTGCTTACCATCTAATCTACCCTGATCTTAACATGCGGCAGGAGATGTTAGGAGCTGTTGTTAGGAGATGATCAATGATAATCACTTCAATTGTGACTGGTAATAATGATTTGGCTCATCAGTGTCTATATACATATCTCAATCATACACTGTAATTAATTTACAAATCAAGCCCTGACAGTACTTTTGGTTACACTTTATTTTGATGATCCCCTTTAAATATTCTGTTGACTATAATAATGTTGCACCTACATGTCAACTCTCTTTAGAGTGTTAGTACTTCTAGTCGGTAGAATGTATGTTGGGTAGCATCACAGTAAAGTCTTAGCAGATATTAAGCAGACGGTCTACTAATACTTTATTGACTGGTAGTTGACATATAGGTGCAATGCTACTTATAGTCAACAGAATGTCTAAAGGGGACCATCAAAATAAAGTGTTACCAGTACTTTTAACAGTCAAGTCTTTTTCATTCCTTTTATGGTGAAATTTAAGTGTTTTTTCCCCCCCTATACCAAGGGTATCTCATGACCAATTCGTACGAGTGAGTAAAAGGTGGCTAATTCGTACGACCTCACTAGGTTTAGGGGCAGGGTCAGATGTAGGTCATTCGTACGAATTCATACGAATTGAGCAACTCGCAAAATATGTACGATTTAGCAAAAAACTTATGAATTTGTACGAGTGAGGTTGTTTGAATTCATACGAATTAGCCACCTCGTAAAATTCGTATGAATTGCCGTGAGATCAGGTTGTCTATACATGTTTTGTGTCTATCTGCTGTTAGTTGTTTGTGTAGCAGTTCTCTGTAAGCTCTGTTTGACTATATGAGGTTTTGTGGAGGACTTTGTTGTCATGGACAGGCTGTTTAGAAACTTTTGATATGGAGGAAGGCTGATATAAACACGCTGGTTGAAGTAGTGGTCATGCCTGGTGGTCTGCATGTCAACTAATTAAGTGTTGAGTTTTGTTGCTGATCGCAGCCCATATATCACTAACAGCATATCCACAAACCACCTTTTAAAGCAGTGGACTGTTTTACGTGACATGGACTTGTTTACTTACAGGAACACAATGTTGATGTGAGGGCTCTTGTTAGCTTCATCTCAAACAACCTTTAGTATTCCAGATAAAGAGCAGGCTGTGGTTAATTGTAGATTTAATACATGAATAATTAATAATGTTTGTTCCAACATTTTCCATAGCATCTAATCAGTGATCAAATATCTGTCTGGATCACTATATCTATAAGCAAGTCATGGGTTTTATCATCAACACATTAAGCTAAGCCAGATGCCAGGCGAACACTTTGATAGAGATCCAGGAATAAAAAACTGTTATCCTACAACATAATAAATGTTTACAAAGCACTGCAGGCTGTGTTTTTGTCCCCAATGCACAATTGTATACTGTTTAACCTCTTTGGTAGCAACTTTCGAGCAAGCACAGTCTGTCTGTGTCTGTTTATTGATTAAAAGATCGTCATATTCTTAGGAATATCACAATATAAATTCATTGGATTCACTACAACACGGAGAGATGATATGATTTGATAAGTACATCGATATTGAATAAAATGCATTTATAATTAGATATTCGTCACATTTGAAATGATCTTTGGATGTTAAAGTTAATTAATTCTGCTGTTCAGCAAAAGTGTGAAGGAAACAGTCAGCAGGATATTTTTCCTCAACTTCATTGTCAGTCAAAGTTTTGTCAGTCTAAATGTGGGCTGACACCCTGAGGCTTCTGTTGAAGTCTTCAGATTCTCAGCCACATTCACACATAACATAACATTCTGGAAGAATATGCGTGATAGTTTCCTTGATCCAAAGAGGAAAGGTTCGGATTTTGGCGAAACATTCAAGCTAATCTCCTCGCAGTGAATTGTGCTTGAGCCGTCCAATGAATCTGCCTAGCTCAGGGTTCTGCCGTGGGTGGGAAGGTTTTGTCCGTATGGAGCGAACCGGCATCAAAGCATTTGCACCCAGATTATCTCTAAGCTTTTAAAAGAGAGGAAAACAAGTCATTTAGACATCCAAAGAGTGCACATGGTCAGCACTGTTCCCAATAACAGCATAAACACGGCTAAATACAAAGCTGCTTAATATGGAGGCGCACAAAATCAGCTTGTGAAAATCTATTGAGAATGATAAGTGATACTGATGCATTCGTTGCGATGCTTGAAATAACAAAAACAAGAACCAGCGGTGACCTTCATGTTTACTTAATGAGGTCAATCCCGTTGGTCTAAGGCTAGGAGATTTTTATTGGCCCCAAGTAAAATGTAAGGAGTATATATTCGTATGTATTTTTGACTGCCCTCCAAAAGTATGTAACTGGAAAATGCACAGATCCAAAATGAAGCAATAACTCTGGAGTCATTTTTCCGTACTAGATGAATAAATCAAACCTGACAGGATATTGTATCCATACCTAGTGCCCTTCCTGATGGGCCGCAGGTTGAGCTGTACTCTGTTATTGTCTTTTATTAGGGTGTTTGACATGGCAAATGTTTGTAGAATATGTTTGTATGATTAGATATTAATACAACACAATATTCTGGGATCCATGAAAGTTTTGTGAAAATTATCAAAATGCTGGAGCCGGCTGACAAAAAAAAAAAAAAAAAAAAAAAAAAAAAAAACTGGCGGGAAAAGAGTTAGTTAAAAAAGTGGACATTTTGAATGTTCAAAGAACGTAACATTTTCATAACTTAATGGGAATGTTAGCAAACATACTAAGATTGTTGTATGCATTGTAGCAAGGACAAAAATATAAGAATATTTACGGTAAGAAACGAGTAAGCATCCAAACATGTTAAAAATCACTCAAAAAACCTTAGCAATCACATAAATAATACACCGTATAATCATCTCAATGGGTTTCACTGTGCAGTCATCCTTTAGAATATGTAACATTTTGTAATGTATTCTGAGGCACAATTTTCAATAGTCTCCTCGACTGTGTTGTTTGTGCTGTTAATGGTGCACCCAGCAGTTCTCTTAACATACTTGATGTTTTTGGTTATGCATTTAATTGATTCACATTGTAATGATATGCAGCTTAATGTGTTTTGACCCTACATTGTATTTCTCTGGCATGTGCTGCTGTAGAATATGAAGTAATTCACAAGGACTATTCGAAATGCTGCTTTTTTGGGGGGGTCCAATCAGTAAGGGGGTTATTTCTTTGATTTGTATCTTCAAAATAACAGACTATGTGCACCGTAAGCCCTTTAGAGTCGTTATTCTATGCTAATTGTATTCAAAGTTTCACAGGGCTGAGAAAGGGGAACCAAGAGATTACTGAATACTGCTAAATTATTAAGTATTCAGTTTGCTTACTGCATGAAGTGTGTGGAGGAATGGAAATAAACATAACAAATACATCATTTTTGAAAGTTTTTCTACCTTTGAGGTCTTAAAATCAGTTGGATGTGTAAAATACTTTATTCTTGTGACAGTTCTAGCAGTGCTTTTGGGCGCTTTTGCTCATGGGAGATCAATTGCTTGAATTATTAAATAAGGAAGAAGTCAGCCTACTCTATTTTTTTATATATTTTTTTTTAAGACAAAACACTTTTTTCTTTTATGAAAGGAATTTAAATATTAATGTTAACTTATTAAATATAAATGCTCAAATAAAACGTCTTTAGAAATGCAGCTTGTTTAACTTGGCCATAGCTGATAATTACATTTAATCAATAAATAAAAATCAAAGAAATGTGAATGTGCAAATCACTTTAGTGGTTTACTTTATCTTTTGGGTATTAAAAGAGCAGCTTTAGAGTCTCATCTTCATTTAGAATTATGGAATTGAGTTGTATTACATTACAAGCCATCCCTCCAGGCTTGAACCAGAATAGTCCTGCTTCTCTTTCTATTCCAGCCGTACATTGCATCACCTTCTCTCCGGCCAGATCTATTGTTTTTTATGAGGCAGACTGTTTGTGCTCAATGGTGTGGACAAATAAAACGCCTAATAATGAATATAGCCCCACTGCTATACTGCGGTACATATTGTAACACATAAAAAATGCTAACACACACCTAATGAAATACCCCCAGAGCTGAAGACTTTGATCTTAGGTCATGATCATGGAGAAATGTTCAACTAAATTGCTATCTGTAAACATATATGCATTTGGGTCGTTCTGCAGTGGCATTGCCATCTGAAAATTTTCAAAGATGAAACTCATCAAACCTACAAGCATTCAGTACATTGTGTGTGTGTGTGTGTGTGTGTGTGTGTGTGTGTGTGTGTGTGTGTGGTCCTGGTAAACCTTATGTTGTGGGGACCAAATGTCCCCACAAAGATAGCAATACCAATGTGGCGAGCACGACGAGGTCAAGGGCCGTGGGAGGACGGCGTGAGGCCGGTGGCGTGATTGATAATGAGCGACACGTGCGCGACGCAACGGTCTCGTATCTCTCACGGAGGAGCGGAAGCATAAAACGAGGAAATAAAAGGAGAGAGAGTGTGTGTGTGTGTGTGTGTGTGTGTGTGTGTGTGTGTGTGTGTGTGTGTGAGAAAGATATTACAATTTTAAATAACTGTTTTCATTTCTAAATGAAAAATATTAAATATTTTAAAATGTAATGTATTCCTGTGATCAAAGCTGAATTTTAAGCATCATTACTCCAGTCTTCAGTGTCACATGATCCTTCAGAAATCATTCTAATATGCTTTTTTTAGGGTTTATGATTAGTGTATATAAAGATAAAATACTGATCTTTTTCATATTCTTTTTATTTTTTGTTTTTTTTATTTTTTGGATGTGACTTTTAAAATAGTGGCAGGTGTTTTATGTAAACATATTAAAGAAAATTCTAATAATTGCACTTTTTCCTTATATCAATGTGTCAAAGAATACTGTAAGATTTTCTCAATTAAAATAATACTACATTTTGCCAACATTTCAACTATTCTAGGATGCATTTGACATTGTGTACATTGCAGTTTGACCTAGTTATGTTCACGTTCACTGCAGTCTTTAAGCCATGCACCTGTGACCTATGAAATCACAACATGTGCTACATGTATTCACCAGTGCACAGTACAGTCATATAACGTGTTCCTGGTCCTATCCCAGTGTGGGTTGTGTTATTCAGGGACGTTTCATGTAAAACATATCACACCAAATATACTGATGAACATCGTATTTTTTGACTGTAGAAACATCTCATAGACACAGAACAAATGGTTGTGGGACGTTCCCCACCTCTACATAAACCATGTGCTGCAGTTTCTTATTATAAGTGACATTTAGCTTAGCAGAAATTTTTCCAGAGACATGTGATAGACTTTATCATTGAATCAAATAACACTTATTCAATATAGTGGCATTTTTTTTCAGCTTGTTGTTGATGAAAACAGATGCTGCATGTCCACCCTGTTACCCTCTACATTTGACTTTAGACATATTGTTGTGATCTCCCTATACATGTTCATATGTTAGATGCTCTGGTGTGATCGAGTGAACAGAAGCACACAGTTCTACACTGAAGAATTGAGTTGTGTGTAAATTATTTATTGCATTCTGCTGGTGAATCTCAAGAAATAGCATATGATGGTCACATTTCAGCTTAGAAAATAGAATTTGTGGGAAATATGTATTTGGTTAACATGAACAATAGCCTCACAATGCAAAAAGTTCTAATAGTAATACAAGTGTGCTTCATTTTCTTGAAGTAATATATTAGGTGAATAACCTGGAGATGTTTTCTGGAGATTCACCCATGAATTCAGCTGTGTGTGCATGTGATTATAAAATAAAACAGCATAAAGCAGGATAAGATGTGCTTGCTAGTCAGGCTGTGAAGGTAAAGGTGGCTGGAGAGGTAAGAAAAAAAAACAAAAAAAAACAGTGACATGATACATTACTGCTTTGAAGAAGATCAGGCCACTCAGTGATCCCTGAGGTCATTACGCAAAGTTTCAACTTTAGTTTACATCGGGAATATGAGCAGAGGCCTTGGGTAATGTCACACTCTGTTGAGGAGAAAAAAAAAAAAAGGCCAACCTGAGGACGTTTGTGCAAGGCTTGCAAAAAAAAAAAAAAAAGCACTCTGACCAACTTATTGTCCTTAGCATAGAAAAAAGTCAGTACATCACTGTGGCGAGCACGACGAGGTCGAGGGCCGTGGGAGGACGGCGCGAGGCCGGTGGCGTGATTGATAATGAGCGACACGTGCGCGACGCACCGGTCTCGCATCTCTCACGGAGGAGCGGAAGCATAAAGGAGGAGCGACGACAGTGAAGAGCGAGAGAGGAACAGGCCTGTGTTTTATTTGATGTTCTGTGTTGCCAGCAGTCGTCCGTGAGGGGCTGCTGGCTTTTACTTTCGTTTTGTATTTGTTTTATTTTTGTAATTAAAAGTCTTTAAATGTTCGCCGGTTCCCGCCTCCTTCTTCCCGTAACATCTGAACTTCGTTACACTGGTGCCGAAACCCGGGAGGAAGGAGGAACGCGCTGTCAAAGAGCCCTCGCCGCTGTGGTGAATCCGCGGTGCCATCGTGGCGGGCAGTTTCCGTCGCCATGGACGCTCGAGGCGGTGCGCGGGAGGGAGTTGCCGGGGGGGACGGTCGAGCTCGCTGCTGGCCGTCTGGGTGCTGAGGGGCGGCTGCCGTCCGTGATGGAGCGGAGGAGTCGCCGCCGTTTGCCGTGGGCCGGAGCCTGCTGCCACCCGCCATGATGGGGAGGAGCAGGGAACGGGGGACTCTTGCCGACTGCCCGAACACTGAGGAGCCGTCGCCGTCCACCAGGCGGCGGAGGAGTGTCAAGCCGTCCACCGAGGGCTATCCAGCGCCACCGCCAGGCACCGCGGAGAAGATCGCCCAGCTGGTGTAGGGCCAGATGGCAGCGCGTTATGGGAACCGGACCAAGAATTTTTTTTTTCTCTTTTTTTTTTCTCCTCTCTCCCCTCTCTCGTCTCTGTCGCTCCTCATGCTTCCGTCTCCTTTTTCCTCACCTCGTCTATCCATACCCCCAGCCCAGGTACCACAGCCGCCGTGATCGGTCCCCCCCGGGGAGGGGGGGAGGGGGAGTAAGCGCAGTCTCGTGGGTGCCCCCCGGCCTGCGAGGGGCGATGGGGGTATGTGGCGAGCACGACGAGGTCGAGGGCCGTGGGAGGACGGCGCGAGGCCGGTGGCGTGATTGATAATGAGCGACACGTGCGCGACGCACCGGTCTCGCATCTCTCACGGAGGAGCGGAAGCATAAAGGAGGAGCGACGACAGTGAAGAGCGAGAGAGGAACAGGCCTGTGTTTTATTTGATGTTCTGTGTTGCCAGCAGTCGTCCGTGAGGGGCTGCTGGCTTTTACTTTCGTTTTGTATTTGTTTTATTTTTGTAATTAAAAGTCTTTAAATGTTCGCCGGTTCCCGCCTCCTTCTTCCCGTAACATCTGAACTTCGTTACAATCACATTCTCCGGAAAACAGCCCAAAGATGTATCACCTGTTTAAGGAATTATTCACCCCCCCCCCCCCCCTGTTATATTAACCTTTAATATAACAATTATTGAAGTAATAATATTAAAGCAATTTTATTGAATGTATTAAAAAAAAATCAAAGAAATTAATATTTTTATTAAACAAGAATGCACTACACTGCCGTGTGACACTGAAGACCAATGCAATGATATTAGACTGTAATATCTAATTATATTAGAATAATAGTAATGATGCTGAAAATTCTGAAAATTCAATTTATAATTGTTTTTACAGTGTTTTTGATCAAATAAATGCAGCCTTGGTAAACATATTTCTTTCAAACACATTCAAACAATCTTACCTACCACAAACTTGTAGTTGATAGTGAATCATCATCCAGTGATCATCTTCCTCTTCATCGTGGGTCTTTTATGTCAATCCTGATGTGAAGTGTCTTGACTTCACTTGTCTTTTTCCCCATCCTTTTCATTCTTTTTTTGATGTGTTTTATGAAGGTTGTGGTTGTGGTTGTGGTTGTGTGAACAACAAGAAGCTGAAAAGATTATGACAGAAAATGAGAAGTATCCCTTTAAAAACGGACGTGTTTCATAATGCGATTATCACACATTTCCACCACTGACGGTGCCCTGTTGTTTGGAGACTACATAATCATCAAGTCATATCCAATTAGTTTTTCTACTCTCATTTTGGAGTATTTTTGTTTTGTTTTAGGCACATTGTTACCCTGTCTCTGACTGTGAGTCAGACTGCTTTATTGACCCAATTTGTATCCCCCATTTTCAACAGTCATAATGCCAAGCATCATCATAAATGAACCTTTGGATTAAAAAAAAAAGGAAAAAAAAGGATGAAAATTTATTTTTCTTTCAAATATGATTTCCTCAGCAGATGAGTGAGTCCTCCGCAGTGGTTTCTACTATCCTAGCAGAAGAACCCGAGGTGTTGTAGTCTGCGTGTAGCTCTATAATTCAGATACACGGCCACATGGACTTGATCAGGTCATAACAAAGCTCAGCTGAAATGATTGCATTGTCAGCAAAATATAATCACTGGCGAGACATTTATCATGTGTAGCGGTTTGAACTGTTGTGGACGATATATTTCCTACAGAGAGTTTAATACACAAAGCATCAAGCTGAAGACAGTGTTGTTTCAAGCGTTTAATCTATAGGTTCCTTGGAGTAGTGCACTGGACCATGTTTATGCTGACTTAACACATTTAAGAACAATAACTTTTGAAATGAGGACAAAGTCAGTGTTATGAAAGGATGGAAGCTCAAGACCCAGAGGGAAACTTTATTGCCCAAATGTTGCTCGTTCATAACTCAGGAGATATAATGGAGTCTTCAGTCATATTTCATTGAATATAAACACTCTTTGCGATGGTTTGTTAAAATAATCCAAATTTAAATGTTGCATAAATATCAATACATCATTTGGTAACACTTTATTTTACAGTGTCCTTGTTACATATGTTACATGTGTTTTCTGTAGTAATAACAGTAAATGATGCATAATTACATGCAAATAACCCTCAACCAAATCATAATCCTATCCGGTAACACTTTATTTTACAGTGTCCTTGTTACATGCAAATAACCCTACCCTAACCCTATAGTAAGTACATGTTGTTAATTATTATTACTCAGTACTTAAATATATAATTACACTATAACAATGACACTATATATGTATGGGAACATTTAATCCAAACATTTTTCTCCATTTAATTCAGTTCAATTCAGTTGTTTGCTAATGAGAGCCTAATGCACATGAGCTGAAAAGAAATTAGCATCAAAGCAATGTTCCAAGGTTAGTCTGATTCAGAGATTTTAAATATTAATAACATTAAGAGAAACATTGTGGACTCCTATTGAACAGCAGGTGCTATAAATTATCTATAAGTTCTTAGTTCTTTGGTTATTTTGACATTATCATGAACACCCAACACGGATTTCTGAAGGTCAGAACATCTTAAACAACACTTGAAGACTTCGCATCGCACATTACAACTGAATGAGGTTTATTATTCTCTAATTGTGGATATCTTTGGATGAGAGGTCATACGCTTGAGGGAAATTCTCTGAATCTCATGTCACTGGCAGGAATTTCAAATAAAATCTCAGCCCAAAAGTATTTCAGTCCTTCAAAGCACTCCTTGATCTTGCTGTCTTTTGTTTTGTGCCACCTGCTGTCTTTCGGAACTTGTATAGTTTGTAAGAAGATCAGCGTTAATGCCATGATTTATGTAACAGAGCGCATTGATGTCGTTTTCACGCCTCATCGCATATGGTTGCCATTAAATAACCTTGAAATGTTGTAAAGGGAATTTGCATTGTATGCACTTGGCAAACACTTGATTTTGATCATCCACTTTAGACATTCGACTAGTTTGCAACTGCATGTCATCGAGCAATCATTAGAGTATTAGTAAGTAGACTCTCTGCTTAATGTCTGTTGACACTTTATTCCGATGCTCCCCAATAGACATTTTGACTATAAGGAACTTTGCTAGTAGGCTACATGTCAACTAGCTCTAACCCTAACACTAACTTAAGAGTCTACTAATTTTCTAATGAGAATTAGTTTAAAAGCAAAGTTACATATAGTCTAAAGTGGACTATCAAAATAAAGCGTAACCAGAAAAGGTCTGCTTCAAGTGCATTAGAGATATAGTACTTCTATTGCAATAAAAATGTATAATTAGTTGAAATATAGTAGTAGAACATGACAGATTATAGATCATATTATTTACCCAGTCTTGTTTTTTGAGTTGCTCAGTCTCAAACTGTGGACCGTGGATGTATATTGCATACTAAATAACAAGTTTAAATCATTTGGTGTTTTTTTTTTAGGAGTCCACAAGTTGTTGTAGTAGTGTTTACTCATTCCAGCTAGCTTCGTATCTTTGAAAGGTATTCTAGAGATTTGCATGAGATTTTTATTTTTGTCAATTATATATAAGGGTGTTATTAATAAAGAAAAGGACAACTCTGAAAAAAAATAGTTCTAATTGCAATTTATTTTGTTTTTAAGGGAGTAATAAATTATTTGTTACAGTTTGTTTGTTATTTTTATAAATGGAATTACAGTTTCTTTAGGTACACTGTATATTTTTGTTTTAAAATTTTGTATAAAATATATTTTGTACTGTATATTTATATTTATATACATTGTTTTCGGCTCTGCGTGACTGTGCGGATGAATATGATTATCCATACTGCTCATAAAACATAATACTAGGCTTAAAGGGATAGTTCACTTTGAAATTAAATTTTGGTATGTTTTAGCTTACCTCAAGGGCATCCAAGATGTAGGTGTCTTTTTTTCCGCAGTAGTTTCAATTTTGATATTTTTAGGTCAAACCGTTCTTGTCTGTCAGTCATATAATGCAGGTCGATGGTCACTGTCTCAAAGAGCATGCACAGAGTCCAAATTAAAACAATTCCCCATCGTCCAAATTAAACAATTCCCCATCGTAAGTACACATTGATGGCCTAAGACACGAAACGAGCGGTTTGTGTGAGAAAACGAACAGTATTTATATCGTTTTTACCTCTTGTACACAGACATGTCCAAGTGATCTGAGAGCGCGGGCGGGTATAGATATGTATATACAATAGAAGTCACCTTGGCTACTGCAGTTCATTGGAACGAAACCGTATCCAATGCGACATCTAGTGTATATATCTATACCCGCCCGCGCTCTCAGATCACTTGGACGTGGCTGTGTACAAGAGGTAAAAACAATATAAATACTGTTCGTTTTCTCACACAAACCGCTCGTTTCGTGTCTTGGGCCATCAATGTGTACTTACGATGGGGAATTGTTTAATTTGGACGACGGGGAATTGTTTTAATTTGGACTCTGTGCATGCTCTTTGAGACAGTGACCATCGACCTGCATTATATGACTGACAGACAAGAACGGTTTGACCTAAAAATATCAAAATTGAAACTACTGTGGAAAAAAAGACACCTACATCTTGGATGCCCTTGAGGTAAGCTAAAACATACCAAAAATTAATTTCAAAGTGAACTATCCCTTTAAGAGATATAACTAGTTTAGATGGAAATGATCTCAAGTTGACTAGCTGAAGACATTACTGTAGTTACAGTATACCCTTTATTTGAAATGATACTTCCTTGAAAATAAATTCCAGCACAGCGCTACAACAACGAGAATGAAATGACCCTTCACAATAGATATTGCTTTACAATGGACTCTGTTAGATATGGCAGTTTATCTGTTCAATAAAATATCTTATTCACCTGTTGAGTAATACAACGTAATATCTGCGTCAACATTTCAAATCCCTACATTCTCACGATCTCCGAAAACGCCAAACCAGTCTTGATTCTGGTTTTATTGCTTGCTCTGTTACGTTGTCTTTTTGCCAGGTGAGCCTCTGTTCGGCGTTTGTTTAAAACTGGTGATTCCCTGGAGATTTGAGATTTAGCGGCTCATTGTCAACACTTGTTGTGATAACTAACCTGTGCCACTCACACACCATACACCTGTCAAAGTAGCCAGAGCAAAGTTTTTTCCATTTACTACACAATTTCCTGTGAAAACCATCCTGCCCAGTCTAAAAATTAAAACACTTATAATAGGCTTACCATAGTGAATCAGGGTAAAACAAAAACAAGTTTTGGAAGAATGAATGATGATGCATTGACTCATTATTTAAATTGTGTTAATAAAAAACTAAATAAAAAAAACCTAATAATAATAAAATACACAGTGTACCCGTGTACACATCTTTGTGTGTAAAACTGCACAATCTTTAGTGCCTGTCATGATTGTTGGCCTGAATATGTTGTTAATGTGGGTAACAATTTATGCCAACAGTCCAATAGTCTGGCTATATGCGAGAACAGCTTACGTGACACCAGGCTGCTTTGTGCATCACTACAGATGTCAGATCAGACCTACAGACCTGTTTTATGCAACTATTATTATTTTGCACATCCAATATGAGATTGCTACTCAGCCAAATCATCTTGCCAAGCACCCATTCAAACAGATGAATCATACACTGAGCCAAAATTCATTAAACAGACTCGCAGTTTGCTTTTGGCACGCAAGTGCAGTTGAGTTGTGGATATTTTTTTTTATGTGCGCTATTCTCACATTTTCCAAGGACAAATGGTGCCATCTTTAAAGGCCAACTTATTGTACTCTTGCAAACAACAGATCAAGATACCCATGTACAGTAAAATGTGCTGTTGCTGCCAAGTGTACACATCAGAGTTAAATTTAGATGTTGAGCAGCTTATCCTTCTTATAATTCATGATTTTCACACATAGGGTACAAAAGAAGAAAATTGTGTTTTTGTTTTTTACCCCAGCAATAGGGGAGCGTCAGATTTTTTTTTTTTTTTTTTTGAGTGTAAGTTTCTATTTGGCCAGAAAGGTATTAAGAACAGTAGACATCTTTTGTAACACTGTACATGTCTTTACTGCCACATTTGATCAATTTAATGTGTCCTTGCTGATTAAAATTAATTGAAGTATATTATATTATATTATATTATATTATGTTATATTATATTATATTATATTAATATATATATATATATATATATATATATATATATATATATATATATATACTGTATATATAAAATGTTTGGGGTCAGTAATATATATATATATATATATATATATATATATATATATATATATATATATATATATTAGGGGTGTGACGAGACGCTTTCTCCACGAGACGAGACGAGACACGAGATTGGGTTCACGAGAACGAGACAAGACGAGATTTTTACACAATTTTTAAGAAATCCTCAATGATGAAATATATGAATGGAAAATAGTCTTTTATTCAACTGAAAATCACAAAATGCAAAACAATTTAGGTGCATTTTAAAAAAACGTGTAATGAATGTTATTTTACTTCTATTTTAATTAATTCTATGCAGTAAAGGACATGCAAACACTGCAAAATGTTTTGCTATAAACTCTACCGTCTGACTTCTCCCCTGTACGATTTCACATGAGAAATCTAACTCCTTCAAATCGAACATAAAAAAATAAAACAGTATAAATAAAATAAATATAAATAACTGAAATAACACTTTAAATGCAAACAGTAAGTGTGTATCCATAATCAAAGTAGGCCTACTGCTCTCTCAAAACTACAAGTTCAAACAGAAACAATTTTTTTCTTCAAGCATGAAAAAGAGATAAATTAACTACACAGAACAGCTTAAGATTATGGTCATGTTCTTTTTCAAGAATATAAGCATGTCGACGATTTCTGGCAGCAGTTGAGACCTTTGGGCAGGGCTGCACGATATGAGGAAAAGCTGCGATGTGCGATAGCATTGTTTAATATTGCGATGTCGATATGACTTGTGATATGTGAATGTTAGCTATACTGTTCCCATGTCTTAGTGCTTTAATAGGTTCTTTGCGTGATAGGTCAAATGTTTATTACCTGCCTGGTTCAGATTACACTATTTTAGCACGATTTTGGCACGATCCGTTTCGTGGAGATTCGGACAACGGGCGTCGGGACGCAAGATTCGATCGTTTCATTTCGTATAGTGGGCGATAACCTACGCGTCTGCGATGCTTCAGGACATCACGACAGAAAGACTAGCATGTTTAATTTTAACGGTCCTCCACGACGGGTTGAGTGCGAGCGAGAGTGAGTGTGCGCGAGTGAGTGAGAGTGCGAGCAACAGTGAGTGTGCGTCAGCGTGCGCGATCTGAGTGTGTGTGTGTGTGCGCGCGCGCGCGAGTGAGTGAGTGAGCGAGGGACACGTGTGTGTGTGTGTGTGTGTGTGTGTGTGTGTGTGTGTGTGTGTGTGTGTGTGCGTGCGCGGAGTGTGTGTGTGATTGGCCCGGCACACAAATGATTTAAAAGTGGCAGGGGCATCTTCAATACTAATTTCACCCTCACGCTCCATCACTGACATCACAACAACTCACGAGACAAAAGGCTTGTTTGAGATGAGCAAAATCTGCGCAGAACCGATCACCGGTGATCAGCGCGAGATGCATGCCGGTTAGAAATGTGTCCGAGTGCGGACCGCCTGGCTCTGATGTCATGCTGACGTATGTCAAAAATCTCTCGCGAGCGCAAGGCGCACGTGTCGGATTTTGCAGTCGAGCGCAGTTGCTCTCCACCGACTGCGCTGATCAAAAGCACGATGGGAAACGACTTGCTGACGACACAGCTTAATGCTCATTGGTTTAAACAACTGTGATGTATTGTTCTCTTTTAAAATGTTTGATTTTAAAACTCTAATATCAGGTTTTATGTGTATATGTTATGTGTGAATATTCCCAAACTATCTGACAGTGCGATCTCTTTGGGTTATGCAATTTAATTTTTATAAAAAAAGAAAATAAATAAAAACACATATGTCTGTATTAAAGAAAAAAAAAAATATTGATAAACATGTATTTGGAATGGAATTAAATAACAAGTACTTTGGGTGTATTGTTCATTTGATTTATTTTCATATAAAAGCAACAGAACTTGAATTACATCCAGTTTATTAGCAACACTGCACGAGCGTGAATCCCGCGATATCCATCTTTGATCTCGCAATGGTCAGATCCACTACGAGAAGAGAGATCTGTCCCGCTTGCCTGCGCTTTTTTCACTCCTCCCCTCACTGCAGCCGCCTACTCTCGCATACATTTCAGGCGAGGCAAGGCGCATCTCAAACAAGCCTAAAGTTTCACCTTGACGAGAAATCTCGTCGCGTTTTAATCTCGCGAGATCTCGTAACACGAGATCTCGTCACACCCCTAATATATATATATATATATATATATATATATATATATATATATATATATATATATATATATATTACTGACCCCAAACATTGAGGTGGGTCAGACCAGAATCACCATTTTAAAAGGAGATAGAGACATACAATGTGGTTAAAATGATCTAAACTAACGTGGGTTACACTTTTAATTTTTTATTACAATTAATTAAATACTGAGTAATAATAATTAACTACAGTACATGTTCTTACTATAGGGTTAAGGTTAGTTACATGTTATTATGCATGATTTAGTTATTACTACAGGAGCTACATGTAACGTGTAACAAGAACACAGTAAAATAAAGGGTTGCCCTAACTTGCACAACAATAAACAATGGATTTGTCCCTGCAATGCTTAATTTTAATTTTTTTTTAAGTCGTACCAAAGTGTACTGTATTTGTGGAAAGTAGCAATTATGCTAAATTCATAAACTGTTCTCATGTTGCCAGTTATGGTCCAAGAAGTACTTAACTAATTTTTTTTTTTTTGTATTAGCTCATTAAAAAGAGAATAGAAACTGCATTTTACATTTTATTCATTTAGCAGTAATTGTTCAGACACTAAAGACGTACTGATATAACAGTCCTGGTCTATTACCACTGAAGACACTTAAATCTAGATGAACTGTCCTTGCAATTAGTGCACTACGCGTCGCTTTGGATGAATAGTGTCTGATAAATGGCATGTAAGTAACAAGATGTTCAAGCTCAAGTGGACTGTTAACTAACTCAGCAGTGGACTCATGAGTCATAATGATGCCTAGAGAAAGAACTTTAGTGGATTGTCTTTCCTTGTCAGATACTGTATCTATCCACTGCATAAGCAGTTGGCTGCGGTTTGCCAGCCTTGCCAGCCTAAGAATGTTTTCAATTAATTTTTCCATTACATGCCATTATACTTCGACTGCAATGTTCACGCTCCTGTCCATTTCAAAGGCTGTAATTATGAAATAGTTATACATGCGGTGAGGCTTTTTTTCTTATCGATCCCAGTCATCCGTCAGCAGCTGAGGAGAGTTAAAGCGCTGCATTTTGCCACTGGTGGTCAGTATGCTTCCACTGGACTGCGGTCAGTGTCCTCAGGACAGATCGGCACTTTTGACTGATGATGGGCTGTCACAGTTAGATGGCAGCTTGTCAATGATGACTAAACTATGACAGGAAGAATTTAATGCATGCCAATGGCAAGAAGGCAAGCTGAATTCAAAAGAGATACACAACGCTTAGAGACAGACTATGGTGGCAAACATGAGTGGGGAAAACAGGGCAAATACATTACATCTACAATGGCAGTTTATGTGTCATGATTTAGATTAGAAAGAAAGAAAAAAAACATTGCTCTTGGGTTGAGGAGAAAAGCCTATCAGTCTGCAGGAAAATAAACATCACAACGATTATTTTAGCATCTCAGTTGCTTTTTCTAAGGAGTTGGCTTGATAGCTTTCCCAATATTTGTTCACAGTGGTGCTAGGGTGTTTTGGATGCTTGCCAGGCTGTTCAGGGTGGACGCTGGGACATTACTAGGTGGATGTTTGGGTGTTCTAGATAGTTTCTAGTGCATTGCTTGTTGTTTACTTGGGTGTTCTTTATGGTTGCATTTGTAGGTGGTTACTAGTATTTTCTGAGAAGTTGAGTGCAGAATGTTTTGTTCATAGTGACCAATAAGTAATTGGAAATGATTTGCATGGGGTTGCTAAATGTCAGTGGCAAACATTGTTGCTATCAGAAGAGGAAAGGTAGGTTGAAAAAAAAAAGATGCACATCTCATTTCAACTTCAGATGGTCTGTTTAAAAATGATACATAAGAAAAACAAATATGTCCAAGAGATACTGGGTTCCAAGATGAGGTCTTGAATAATGATAGTTTTTGCCATCTGGCAGAGATTCGGCTGCAGAAGCTACTAAAAATATCAAACTTCCAGCAGAGAAGAGAGGTGGAATCAAAAGTAAATGTTTCACAATCACTAAAAAGCACCAGGACAAATTACTCGGTTCCTAACTTAGTTCCTACACGCAGTTTTTGTGAGTTTGACTCATTCCATGGTTTGTGTTTCCTTTAACCCTTCCCCCGCCAGTGTTTTTGAAAAAAAGTTGCCAGTCACCGCCAGCATTTTTTTACATTTTCACAAAACTTTCAAGGCTCCCAGAATTTTATTTTTTTGTATAAATATTTGAACATGGAATACATCAATAGAAAGAACAGACCCTTAAACAACAAAAACATGCACTTTTATTTTTTGATTTCAACAAATGAATGTGGGTAAGTTTAATTTAAAACAAATTGAGCAAAAAGCTGAGAAAATTGTGTTTTTGTCAAAGACTACATCTGGATTGGATTCAGAACAATGATCAAATCATAGATTGAGATCACGTCCATCTACACCCCTAATGCTTGCACAGTCCGATAGCTCGTCTTGGGTCGACATTTCATTCGGTAACATTAGGCGGTTTTGATTTATATGCTTTTTAATGTTGATGATCACATTATGTTACATATGCATCTGCTTACATGTGATATCGCTTTTTTCTGCTTCTTCTTCGCCTGTGTTTTAATCAGGAGATTCAGTACTCTTTCAGAAGTAATAGCGCCCCCTACCGTATAACAGTGAATCCACGGAAAGTCCGAAAATTCCGTCAATGGCGGGGAAAGAGTTAATAATGGCCATAAATTATAAAATGCTATCTGGAGTGGGTCACTAAGAGTTAATACAGACTTTATCATCATGATATCTAATTTATATGATGAGGTGTGTCGCATTTACATCCAAATGCTAATTAATCTACAAACAATTAAAACCAAACTTTTAACTGTAGCTACAAACTAGCTCATCTAGAATCAGTCAGATTTACAGAATAGCAACTGCTATTTGACTGCATGTCACCGTTGCCTGAATCACAGCTGTATTTTGTCAAACAGTTTGATGTCACTTTAGAAAAGCCTGAATTGATAAAGGGTGCGTTATTAAATATGTTTATAGCATGTGTTGTTTAGCTTCATGCTGCTCACATGGGCAATGTGAATCCTGTGATCCATGAGATAAGTGTGTGCGGTGGATTCAACAATGTGCAAAACAGGCCTTATCATTCATATGAATGCATTCTTCACCACAATTTGACAGGATCCTCATAAAATGTGTGAACCCGTGTATTATTGAAAAGTTTAGGCCTATATGATCTGAAACACACTGACAGTGGAATGCAGCCATGCAAGAACGCATCCCGAGCATCACAGTTGTTTATTTTCCCACCATCGCCTTCAAGTTGTTATAGCATTCGGCAAAATACCCTAACATGTTGCTTCACGTCGTGTGCGTAATGTCATTGGTATAGCCACGAATGCATGGCATTTCTTCTGTGTATGGAGTCGGTTAAAGCACACGCCTTGAGGGATTTGATCCCCACATTGTTAAGTGAGTACAATGTGAGTTCTGCGCCGTCCGTCCGCCCGCCAGTGTGATTGGAATGACTTTACAGAGGGGAAAGAACAGAATGACACTGATATTCACAGAATTCATTTGCATATTATAAGTCTTTGATAACAGAACCCGCATTTCCCCTGCAGGTGTAAGACGAACGAGCCAAACTTTAAATGAATTGGCTGATGATACGGAGGACTTCGGCGGAAACAGGAGGAAAAGTATTCCACATTTTTACAAATTCCAGGTCTAGCGGATGTCAACATTAGTTCCGCATTTGGCAGAAGCAGTTTTTTTTTTTCTTTTTTCTTTTCTTTTTTTATGCAGAAGGAGGGCGGTCAGTGCACAGGGGCCAGGAGCATTCCTGGAGCGGACATGAATTAAGTGACTTGCTTAAGGGAGAAGCAGGCGTCGTGAGAGGAATTGCCTCAAGCAGGATTTGCATTCCCTTGGCATTCCCAATTAAACTGCAGTTCTTAAGCCATACACGCCAGGCAGATGGTTGTTACTGTTGTTACATCAGATATAATGTCTGATATATCCTTCTAAAATACAGATACAAATGACAGTTATTAGCTTGAAAATATATGCCAACAAGTTAATCGAAACAGGCTGCAGCAAATGGCACAGCATAGCCTGGAAGAATATTAACATTTCACACTACCTTTATTATGAATGACCATTATCTTTACTCTGCGGGGACAGTTATGATATAGGCTACTATATTTTAGGTTTTTTAATAACCACAGTGAATCATCAAAACCTCACCAACACAAGCAGCACAGATATTGTGGGTGGTTTATGTTACCATAAGGAAAGACAAAGGTCTATATATTTGCTAGGAAAACAAAGATTTGGCCAAGTACATTTGCATTTCCTGAAGGAAATGGCAAGGCAAGGCAGCAAATAAAAAGTGTTGAAGATCCTGGCTTGGAATCTGTGTACATAAAATGTTGCATGAAATTGCCTTGTTTTCTGTTGGCTGCAAGACTGTAAATTTTAAACAAAAGCTGTCTAAAAGTCATGCTTATTTCTACATCTTACCCACGGAATAGAATGTCTGAGCAACCACCACGAAAAGAATATTGATCAGAGATATCAGTTCAGTGCGGCTTTATGTACTTTTGGAAATACATAAAGAACAAACTGGTCTTCAAAAAATAAAACTCCACGGGGGTAGCCTACTATTAAATGCATGATATGAAGGAATTTTAAATAACATGACTGCTCTCTGTAACACATAGCAGTTCCTTTTGATGTATAGCATAAAGTATAATTTACACTTGTACAGTTATACCTGAAAAACAAGATAAATATTGGGCAAAAGGTAAATATCATGGACCTGTGATCAAACTGAAAGCTTTGATGTTATTAGTATTGACTTGGTTTGGGTTACACTAAACCTCTATGGGGCTACTGTATGTGTTGAATGATGCAGTATTCCAGAGTAAACCTGGACAGGTTGGGTTCTGTAAGGAGAAAATGTATCCATAATGCCTTCACAGCAATAGGAACCAGATGGAACTGGATAAATATTCTGAATGTTCTGATCCAATCTGACTTCTGACCTGTGATGCTGCCTGAATCATAATCATACACTGTTCGCTCGTTGGCGAGAGGAGAACTGGCCCCGACTGAGCCTGGGTTCTCCCAATGTTTTTTTCTCCATTCTGTCACCTGATGGAGTTTTGGTTCCTTGCCACTAGCCGCGTTTCCATTACCCTTCAAATTGCGCAAATTGAAATTGCGAATTGAAAATACGCTTAATGGAAACACGTCAATTTCGCAAAAACTCCCATTTATCGCAAAAAAGTTTTTACGCTCTCATGAGGTGGTTTTTCAGGCAATTCGAAAAATGAATATTTCGCAAAACTGCAATGGAAACAGTTTTTGCGCATTTACAGTCACCTGACTTAGAAGACGCAGTGTGTTTGAAGTCCATGTATAGCTACGCAAATAATAATAATTTTATATTATTTTATTATAACATTTAATAGGCTATATTTAGAAGAGGCTTTTATGCAAAAAAGGAACAAAGCTGAGCGTGGAGCGCGCACTGCATGACACGGAGGCGCGGCCGCAAACACTTGCATTTTCCTATCAACAGTGGAAACAACTTATACTCTATCATTTCTGGTCAGACAGAAAATAATAATACATTATTCTCAACCACTTTTATTTGTGTAAACTCACAATAACAAGAAAATGCTGTGCTTTTGTAAAATAAAAGAAACAATCAGACATGATCTCCGTAAACTGGGGCGCGAGAACTGAAACAAAATATAGCCTGTGTAGGCTAAAGCTTGAAATGTCCACTTTAAAACGAACAAATTCGAATCGAAAGCTAATACCTTCTGATTGTGTAGGCTAATCCGTATGAAAGTTGCATTTCTCTCTAAAAGCGCATCTGATAACAGCGGAGATGGAGATGTGATTTTAGCCGACACTTAGAAAACGTACTCGGTTACTAACGTAACCTCGGTTCTCTCTAGAAGAGGGAACGAGTACTGCGTAAGATATCTTACGCTAGGGGAAAATCCTTTTCCGCGAGATATTGAAGCCAAAAATTATCCTTAATTTTGTAATAATGCAAAACGCGTTGCAGCAGCAATGCAGACATAGGCGAGACAGCTCGCGCGCCTATTGGCTGCTCTGCGGCAACTGCAGCAGCCTATCGAGCGAGGCCTGGCGTGACGCCAGACCCAATCAGGGCACTTCGCGCCCGCTGCGTCACGTCCCGCCGAAATGGGCGTGGTCTAGGCCTATAAATATCGCTCGCAGGCAGCTATTATCTGGTTTTTCATCATCGAAGCAACCAGAGCGTGTGCATGCACGGCAAGATACGCAGTACTCGTTCCCTCTTCTAGAGAGAACCGAGGTTACGTTAGTAACCGAGTACGTTCTCTTACGAGAGGTCTCTCGTACTGCGTAAGATATCTTACGCTAGGGGACCCAATGTAAAACGCCGTGCATGCTGAGATCTGACACCAAAGACCCAAGGGCGAAAGCCCGGGGTACATATAGTGCACAATCACTCAGTGAACTCACAGAGAGTCCGGGAAGAAGGAGGGGTGCAGCCTCACTTTTCCACATAAAGTAGCGTCGAAGGGACGCGAATTTCATCATACAGACAGGGCGGGGTACGGCCTGAACTGATGGGAAAAAATGTGGGTCTTACACAGTTTGCCCAGCTTTAAACTGTCGAACATCGAGCTGTGCTCAGCAAACGCAGCATTCTGAGCTGAACGCATCAGGTCAGATAATACTGGTAGTTTAGACCGACAGCAGCCTGGCCTGCAGGGCGGGAACCTCTAGGTTATAAAACCTTATAAATGTAGACGGGGAGGCCCAGCCTGCCGCCATACAAATATCTTGCAAGGCAATCCCACTTGACCAGGCCCACGAAGAGGCCATGCCTCTCGTGGAATGCGCTCTGACACCCAAAGGGCACTGCATGCCCTTGGAGGCGTATGCCAGCGCTATAGCATCAACTATCCATCTGGATAGGCTCTGTTTCGACGCGGCTAGTCCCTTAGAACGTCCGCTAAACGAAACAAAGAGCTGTTCCGTCTGTCTGAAAACAGACGAGCGAGACACATAAGCTCGTAATGCCCTGACTGGGCAAAGGAGGCTCGCGTCTCTTTCCTCATCAGGGACCGGTAGGGCTGACAGAGAGATAATCTGCGCCCTAAACGGTGTGTTGAGGGATTTTGGAACATAACCGTGCTTAGGTTTGAGTATAACTTTTGAGTCATTGGGCCCAAACTCCATGCACGCCGCGCTCACAGAGAGCGCGTGCAGATCCCCTATGCGCTTCACTGAAGCGAGAGCCAGCAAAAACACTGTTTTGAAAGACAGGTGTTTTAAATCAATTGACTGCAAAGGCTCAAATGGCGCACCTTTCATGGCTTCCAGAACCGTAGAAAGGTCCCATACGGGGACTGAGGGAGGTCTGGGAGGATTCAGTCTCTTAGCTCCTCTAAGGAAGCGGATGACTAAATCGTTCCTTCCTATTGACTGACCAAGCGTTGTTTCTGAGAACGCTGCTATAGCCGCCACATAAACTTTGAGCGTGGAGGGGGCCCTGCCCCCATCCAACAGCTCTTGTAGGAAGGAAAGCACCTCCGTCACATCACAGTTTGTGGGTGACACACCACGGGCTGTGCACCAGCCCGAAAACACTGACCATTTCGAAGAATAGAGTCGTCTTGTAGACGGAGCTCTAGCCTGCGTGATCGTGTTTAATACTCCTTTAGGGAGTCCAACATGTACCCGTTGATGGCCCAGACATGAAGGGACCATAGTTCCGGGTGAGGATGCCAGATCGAGCCGCGGGCCTGTGAGAGGAGATCTCTCCTCACTGGTACTGGCCACGGGGCAGTACTTGCTAACTGCATCACGGCTGGGAACCAAGGTTGGTTTTTCCAGAACGGTGCTACCAGCAGTACTGAGCATCCTTCTTCCCTGATCCGTTCTATCACCTGAGGCAGGAGAGAGACGGGGGGAAAAGCATAGAGCGGGCGGCGGGGCCACACATGGGACAGCGCGCTCCTGCTCTTGGAGAAAAATTCTTGACAGTGAGCGTTTTCTTGAGACGCAAACAGGTCCACTTTCGCTCTGCCGAATTTCTTCCACAGCAGTTGGACTGTCTGTGGGTGTAGGGACCATTCGCCTGCCGGAACATTGTTCCTGGACAGTCTGTCTGGTCCTATATTCATGATCCCTGGCACGTGCGCTGCTCTGAGCGAGCGCAGGTTGCACTGAGCCCATACTAGGAGGCGTTCTGCCAGCCTGTACAGTTTCTCGGATCTGATGCCGCCCTGGCGATTTATGTAGGACACCACAGACATGTTGTCCGAACGGACCAAGACGTGGTGACCTTTTATTTGGGGACAAAAACGCGTCAGCGCGTTGTCTACTGCCAGCATTTCGAGGCAGTTTATGTGCAGGAGCTTCTCCCGTTCTGACCACTGGCCGAAGAACGGTCTGCCCTCGAGCAGCGCTCCCCATCCCGAGGTGGACGCGTCCGTGGACACCACTTTCACCCTCGAGGAAGTCCCCAGGCTTACACCTGATTGGTACCAGTCGTTCGCTTTCCAGGGTTTCAGAGCTGTAACGCATTTCTGATTGACCCTGAGGCGAAGCAAACCGGGTGCCCACGCTTCGCGTGGGACTCGCGCTTTCAGCCAAAACTGCAGCGGGCGCATGCGTAGCAGACCCAGCTGGAGCACTGACGATGCTGAGGCCATGAGACCTAGCATCTTCTGAAATCTTTTGAGCGGGACAGACGCGCCGCAGCGAAAAGAGTTCGCTGTGCGTCGAATGTCTACCGCGCGCTGTTGTGATAGTCGCGCTATCATGGATAGTGAGTCCAGTTCTGTGCCCAGGAAAGATATTTTCTGACTGGGTGACAGGGAGCTCTTCGCCCAATTGACACTCAGACCCAAATCCTCGAGGTGATCGAGTAAAATGGTCGTGTGTTCTATGAGCACTGCGCGAGATTGCGCTAGAATCAGCCAATCGTCCAAATAGTTCAGCACTCGCATGCCTCTCATTCTGAGGGGTGCGAGCGCCGCGTCCATGCACTTCGTAAATGTACGGGGTGCTAGGGACAAACCGAACGGCAGGACTGTGTACTGATATGCCTGGCCCTCGAAGGCGAATCTCAAATATCGCCTGTGACGTGACGCTATCTGTATTTGAAAATACGCGTCTTTCAGATCTATTGACACAAACCAATCTCCTTGGCGAATCTGCACAAGGATTTGCCTGGTCGTGAGCATCCTGAACTGTCGCTTCACAAGCACTTTGTTCAGCTGCCTTAGATCTAGTATGGGTCTGAGACCCCCGTCTTTTTTCGGTACCAGGAAGTATCTGCTGTATAGCCCTCCCTCGCTCTGATCTTGAGAGAGAGGTTCTATGGCCCCTTTGCTCAATAGTTTCGTCACTTCGGCTCGAAGTAGATGTGCTACTTCTGTTTTTACCGTGGTCTCGACGCGCGCCACATAGCGGCGAGGGCGTCGGCGAAACTGCAGCGAATAGCCTCTTTCTATAATGTTCAGCACCCACTTCGAAACCCCGGGTAGCTTTGCCCATGCATCTGCATGGATAGCTAGGGGTCGAATACGAAGCGCGCTCCGCTCGCTCAGCGATGGAGAAGCTTCGGTGTGCTGTAACACAAGCGTGTCGCTCGTGACATTTGAGGCATGGGGCGCGCTGATGACAGCGGGCAGATTGCCCGCGCTCGACTCCTCTACGGTGGTTAACCGCGAGGGGGAGGGCTGGGCGGTTCCCGTGGGAACTGTCATGTCTATGTGTGGATGTGGGCGCGGGACAGCGGGCACATTTATCACACTGAAAGCATCGTTCGCTTGCGTGAAGCGAGTGCACGTTGGTTTCGTTTTTACAGAAACCGTGAGACATGCATAACGTGGTGTTAGTGGGCACTGGGTAGTGGGCACGTTCACCATGTTTGAAGCGCAACCGATCTGAGTCGGTTTTATGTGCGCGAGCCCTGTGTGACAGGCTGTGCTTATGTGTAGGGATGGGCACTGGGCAGTGGGCATTCTTACTACACACGAAACACCATCGGCCGTGGCCGGGACACCAGAAAATACACTCTTTTGGGGATTTATCTGGGTAGCCGTGAAAACGGCATTTGTGTGCAGGCAAGCGGGTGACAGAACCGACTTGTTGGCTGCAGAAAACACTGGAACAGTCACATTTTCTGGAACTGGACGAGCGAATAGCTTTGGTGTGAGTCCGGCCGCAGCGGGACTGGAACACCGTCGTTTTCCTAGCTGTGCTAGGACGACTTCGGGGCCTCGGGCTTCACCGTGATCCTAGGTCGCGAGCCGCGTCCTGCGGGGCGGCGACCGGATGAGCGGGAGCGCGGTCTCGCGCTTCTGGCCTGGCGGCGCTGTGAAGTGGAGGCAGTGGACGGTGGCTGTGGCTGTGAGCTCTGAGCAGACGGTTTCGCACGGCCTGCTGCAGAGCTGGAGCGCTTCGGGAGGAAGTGCTTCATGGCCTGAGACGCTTTCTGTACCTCTGCGAATCTCTCCGCGAAATCTTTGACGGAGGATCCAAAGAGGCCTGTGGCGGAAAGCGGGGCGTCGAGGAACGCGGTGCGTTCAGACTCGGCCATTTCCGAGAGCGTCAGCCAGAGATGTCTCTCAGACACGGTGAGAGAAGCCATAGTCCGTCCAATGGCTTGCGCTGCGGACTTAGTAGCACGAAGAGCGAGGTCCGTGGCACTCCTTAAGTCCGGCACACAGATCGCGTCAGGTCCTTCCTCATCCAGCTTACGGAGGAGATCGGCCTGGAAGATCTGGAGCGTTGCCATGGTGTGCAACGCTGACGCAGCTTGCCCGGCGGCGGAGAAAGCGCGGTGGAGCAAGCTCGACGTCGTGCGGCAAGCTTTAGAGGGCAGGGCCGGCTTAGCGCGCCGCCCAGCGGAGGGCGGGCATAAGTGGGCCGCTATCGCCTCTTCAACCGGCGGCAGCGAGAGGTATCCTCTGTTCTTGGCATCGTCAACGGCGGAGAATGCCAAAGAAACAGCAGGACGCACTCTAGCAGAATAGGGGGCGCTCCAGGACTTGGCGACTTCTTCGTGTAACTCAGGAAGAAAAGGCGCCGGTCTGGACACAGGCGAAGCGCGCTCCCCAGGCAGGAAAAATCCATCCAGCCGGTTGTGAGCGGGCTGCTCAGGCGAAGACCACTCGAGGCCGAGGCTCGCCGCGGCCTGTGCGAGTACTCGCATGAGTTCCGTCTCAATAGAAGCTCTCTTGCCTGACGAAGTGCGGGCAGGGGGTGCGGGGTCCTCAGAGCCCGCCCAATCCTCACTACCTGACGCCAGGATAGAGCAGGAATCATCCTCTCCCAGCAGGGCTTCCTCATCCGCGATATCAACGGAAGCGGCGGCAGACGGCGGCCGCTGTCCGTCAGGAAGCGAAACAGAAGAAGCCGGGGAAGCAAGCGGGCGAACCGGCGAGCTTTGGCGGCTGAGGGAGGGTTCCGGGGCCCGCTGGGCACGGCGCTTTTTACGGCGCGACGCCGCGGCGGGCGGGGGAGCAGTCTCGGTGAAGACGGCTAGGCGAGTCCTCAGAGTCGCCATTGCCATCAGCTCGCAGTGAGGGCATCCGCCGTCAGCGAGCGCGAGAGCTGCATGTTCCTCACCCAGGCAGGAAACGCAGATCACGTGGCGGTCCCCGTCGCTGAGTGTGGCTCTGCACGAGCCGCAGGAAGGCATCTTTAAAAAGACGCTAGCTCTTTTAGAAATGTGTGTCGCGGCGGCGACACACACACACAGAAATACAGTGCAAATAAAAGAGAAGGATATAAGCGCCGGAAAGCGCAGCAGGAAGGCAGGAAGGCGGCGCGGCCAGCGACTTCAGTGACTCGTCCCGCTGAAGGTGCTCTCTCTCGACGGCGCGGCTTCTAATCCAGCTCCAGCGATGCGTGTGCTTCGCTTGAAGGATGAAAAATCAGATAATAGCTGCCTGCGAGCGATATTTATAGGCCTAGACCACGCCCATTTCGGCGGGACGTGACGCAGCGGGCGCGAAGTGCCCTGATTGGGTCTGGCGTCACGCCAGGCCTCGCTCGATAGGCTGCTGCAGTTGCCGCAGAGCAGCCAATAGGCGCGCGAGCTGTCTCGCCTATGTCTGCATTGCTGCTGCAACGCGTTTTGCATTATTACAAAATTAAGGATAATTTTTGGCTTCAATATCTCGCGGAAAAGGATTTTCCCCTAGCGTAAGATATCTTACGCAGTACGAGAGACCTCTCGTAAGAGAACAATAGTTTATTAATTATATTAATGGCTCTTCTCATTCAGCACTGCGGGAAATACATCAATTCCAGTTTCTAATTTGGCCTTAGAAAACCAGTAAAATCGACATGTTTTCCATATTAATTTGTGAATATTTTAAATGTTTAATAAAGGGGCAAAAAGTCATAAATAAAGCACAGCAGTTGTGTGTAGCCAGTTCAAATTAAAATTTTGGTGTTCAACTTGTTTTAAGAAGACAACAACCGTTCATTTTTCGTTTTTCAATTAGGGGTTAAAAAAGGAAAAACAAATAGACACAAAAGTTGCCTACATGGATCATTTGGACAGAACACGAGACAGAATTATTTATTAAATTCATAAAAGAAACAATAATTAGCCTATAGGAATACTGGATTCTAAATCTCAAAGAAATGCCACAATCGGAGCAGAAATGAGGGCGAAACACCCAGAAACTCGTTTTAGTCGCATAACATCGGTTAATGGAAACGCCGTCATTTCGCAATAGTTTTTTATCGATATTTAGATAATAGCGCAAAACATTTGCGCAAATCTGTAATGGAAACGCGGCTACTGTTGCCTTGGCTTTTGGCTTGCTTAGTTGGGGACATTTAATATTCAACAATAGTATTGATCTGCCTTACTTCAGGTGGAAGATGACGCAATTTTCTTCTAAAAACAAACTTTGTTGTATTATTTTCATGTTATCACTGTGAAGCTGCTTTGATACAATCTGTATTGTAAAAAACACTATATAAATAAAGGTGACTTGACTTGACAATATTGCATCCCCTTTAGTGCACAGACAATGTTTTCTTTTTTTACATTAGTGTATCATAGTCTGGGTGAAGCAATAACTATACAATGAGAGCGGTTGTCTCCCATCATAGTCTGGGTGAAGCAATAACTATACAATGAGAGCGGTTGTCTCCCATCTGTGAAATCCCGATTATTTAGGGAAGCTGCAGTAAACCACCACACACACACACACACACTCAGCAATTCGCTCCCTTGAGATCTTTTTGTCACTTACCTCTCAGGATGCTCGACATCAATAAACATGTCTCTTTCACTCAGCAAACTGTCGCTTGTATTTGCAAGCCAAGCCCTTCTACAACTGTGAAGCGGTGGGATCCATCACAAAAATATGAGTCACCCCCTCCACCTCCGTTCCATAGTCCTGACACCAACAAAACAGCTTCAAAATCTCATTTCAAACACCAACTTTTGAACTCTATCGTGCTTTGTCTTGGCAAACTGGAGTCTAGCATGCAGTATACACTAGTGTAGCATGACTAAACTTTAGCACTGTTTGCCTTTGTGCTAAACACCACATATCAACATCTCTTATCTTAAATAAAACATGTTTTATACTGCAGGTCTGTGTAGACTCAGTAACCACGTTGGTCTGTTTGGCCAGAGGAGAACTGGCCCTCCGACTGAGCCTGGTTTCTCCCATGTTTTTTTCTTTTCCATTTCTCTCACCGATGGAGTTTGGGTTCCTTGCCATTGTCGCCTCTGGCTTGCTTAGTTGGGGACACTTAAAGCACCTCTGTAGAAAATAGTGATGTCTTAAACCAATAGTGTCAGTACAGTAATATCATTATTGTTGAATATTAAGGATGAATGAAACTAATTGCATATTTGATGATCTTTATCAACACTGAACTGACCTCAGCTAAACAATGATACTAATTTTCTTTAAAGCGGCCTTGAAACAATCTGTATTGTATAAAGTGCTATATAAATAAATGTGACTTGACTTTACTTACAAGAATAGGTTATCCAAAAATGTAATCACGTCAGTATTTACTCACCCTGTATGGTGGTATTTTTTTTTTCTGTGGAACACAAAAGGGAAAATTCTGAAGGATCATTATGCAACTCTTCCATACGATGACCCCCCAAAAAACATATATGGTATATATCACACATGTAATATATTCCAAGTCTTTGTATGGTAGCATATAGAAATCTAATTTGTGCCAACCTCAGGTTTTCCCAGTTGGTTTTTGATGTCATTAACCATTGGCCATTGGTTCTCGTGTGTCGTGACCAATCACAATGTGGCAGTTTGATTATGCAGACTGGAGAAATAATCATTTTAGAGGACTTTTTTGTATGTTCTTTTTTTTTTCTTTTTTTTCTACAGGTGTGGATAAGGCTTCCTTTAATACCATGTATTCGGATCTAATTTATTTATTTATTCAGGTAAAAAGTTCATTTTATATCAGGGATGCTGAACCAGAGTTTTTAGAAACGGGTTTTATTTATTTTTTTAATCTATTTTTGTAAAATTAGTCGTCTGCTTTAAAAAAAAAAAATCTACTTTGCATAAATTAAATTGTTTTTAAGTTGTCTTGAGTCAACAATTTGGAGTCTTGAATCATTTTGCAGAGCTCACGCATACTCATTTTACTTTTGCGACTGTGCAAATCTCTAGATCTTTTGTATGCATGAGGTAAACTTCTGCTTTAATAAGTCTGCCCTCATTCTGCAGGTAATTGGCTTTGATTTAACATTTCCTACATTAATAATAGCTGTCACACTTTGGTGCAGATACACAGTAACTCGTTCCATTCATGCACAGCTAATTAGTACCAAGATCAATCACAGGATAATAGAGTAGACGTCTTTGAATATAAATATACAGAATACATATGCTTACATTTGCGACAGGTTGGACGGACATACATAAACAGATCTTAGAATGAAAGAAACTGCATCAATTAAGCTTGCACACCTTGCACTAATGTGCTTTCCACTGAGGAAACCTCTAAAGTGGAGTTGATAGCCTGACCAAAGCTGCCAGGTGCTGTGAATCAATTATGACCACACGTTTAGCCTCAAGACGTTGATGTGAGAAACCTTTCCTTTTAGAAAGGAGATGGAGAACAAATGGCCCCTTTCAATTTTTGCTTTTAATACATAAAATAATTGTGCCTGCTGAGGAGTTTTCTCTTTAACTATAATTGCTTTTTCGCTGTTATGGTTGAATGTAATGGTAAGACATAAGTGTAGACAAAGCTTGAAGCTGTAATTGTAACCCAATGGACCACACTTTCCCCCAGTAGATGTGGCAAATGTAGAGTATACCTGCAGATTTATGCATTATGAAGTAGAACAGGCAAGTGACATTTGGAAGTGTATGTCTTGGGTCTTGACTGTATATGTCATTATAGTTGCATGAAATGCATTTAGCAAAATGTTGTAAATGTTTAAATAGACGAACTTTATAATCTAATTGGACAACCCTTGTTTGAAAGCAACGTTAATTAGCCAATGTGATCACGTCAGTTGAACTGAACACTACCGTTCTGTTTTCTATTTGAATATATTTTTACATTTATTTTATTTCTGTGATCAAAGCTGAATTTTCAGCATCATTACTCCAGTCTTCAGTGTCACATGATCCTTCAGAAATCATTCTAATATGCTGATTTGCTGCTCAGAAAACACATCTGATTATTATCAATGTTGAAAACAGTTGTGTTGCTTAACTCAGGATACTCTGATGGATAGAAACTTCAAAAGAACAACATTTATTGAAAATACAAATCTCATTGCCGTAATGTTTTTGATCAATATAAATGCGTTGTTGCTGAATAAAAGTATTAGAAACTCTTACTGACCCCAAACTTATGATCAGCCCAATACGCACACTACGTAAGTTGCGTAGCGCCCCGCAAATTACTCAAGGCCCCGCCTCCCCCTCGTGTCAAAGCGCGTCAATCAAAGTTTACAATATCGATGAGAAAATTAAGCGGAACTATCCTTCTGGTCATGAAAAGAGAGAGAGAAAAAACCACCATGAGAGTGAATTGCGGGAACAGCAATCAGGTAGACTTGTGTTCTCTTCTCTCCTCTCCAAGTTTAATGTCAGCAAAGAACAGTAAAGTTAAGTTGATGTGCATCTATCTAGTCTTTCTGGGCAGTGCATATTTTGGTCTTTCTGCGTCTTGCTTACACTTCCAGGGCTGTGTTCTGTGACTTTGTGCCTGACACAAAAAATTGTGCGAGTGAAACTTTTACGTTTGATAAACGACTAAGGGCAACGGTGTTTGTTTATAAACTGCAGCTCGGAAAAGAGAACCGTGTCGCGTGTTAACATGCGTTCATATGCGCATGCACGAAATGAAACGCGCACTTTCCAGCAAAACATCTGTGGGGACCAGTAGGCTACAATATGGGCGTGATGGCACTCCTCATTATAGGCACACATACTTTTCAAACAAGACAAGGATTATCTAGACTCCAAGTCAGTTTAGTTACAACTCTGCAATAAAGCAAGATGGAAAGCAATATATTGACATTGACTATTGATTTATAGGCTATATTGCATTTAAAATGTTGAATCAGGAATTACATTTTCATTAGTACTAGTTACTGGGGTGTCAGGTGTGACTGTTGTGTGGCAATGGCAAATGTTTTACATGGGTCAGGTAGGAGGGCCCCTTTACAGAATTTCGCTTAGGGCCCCAGAGAGGTCAGGATCGGCTCTGCTTATGAACAGCACTGGATATTAATGTGCAAAAGCGTTGTTTATGAAATGATCATTGATTGATACTGTACATCCTCACATCAAAAGGGGAATATAGTTTAATTCACTATACATTAGTTTTCAGGGACAGTATCCAGGAGTAAATATACAGTATATACAATTAAACTAACTTTAACTGACTTGCTCAGCATGATTCTTTTCAAATTGTTGTTTTTACAAGACATACATTGACTTGAAAGACTGAACAGACCATAGAAAAATATACTAATCCACTGCCATGCTTCTGAGAATGCAATGCATACTGAAATTGTTCGTACTTGCAGAAGCATTTGCATTCACATACTTGCTTAGGACTGATTCATTATTTGGGGATGCATTTTTATCCTGATTATTTACTTCATCATGTTATGTCGTATTGCTGTTGCCATCATCTCTTAAAAGTTTGAATTTTCACCCCTCAACCATGGTAAACGTAAAATGACTGTAACGTATGGCCTCTCTTGGCCGTATTGCTTTAATATGTTCCCAGTGAACAGTGAAATTAATGCGTAAATACACAGTATCCCTGAGGTTCTCCCCGATTGGAGCAGAACTTGCGGTATCAATTAGACAGTGAATTATATTGGCACCAGGTTGCATCAGCCATCATCCCACTGGCTCGTCTTTGCTTCGTCTGACAGGCTTGACATTGATATTCACGACGAGCCGTGGTCACTCAGATCCTGGCTGGGGAATTAATGCAAAAAGTTGCAGAAATGTGCCCTTGTCAAACTTTGGCATCAAAGTGCCCTTGAAGTGGTACATCATACAAGGATCTTTGTGTCAACAGAGGTTAACAAAGCCTTGTGCACACACACACACACACACACACACAGAAATATCCAGCTACCACTGTCTCGTCTCGTAAATGTTTATCCCCCATGTAGAAGCACCAGCGTCCAAAACTGACCCCTGTCAAAGAGTTCAGGTCATCTCAGCGTGGCTTTTTACGTGTCATGCAACACTTTTTGTCGCCCATAGCACCTGGAGTTCTTTGAAAAAGGTCACCGAAAGCCTGAATGACATGCATAATTCATTCTATAACTTTCTTTCCAAACGCACTGCCCTAATAAATATCCAACAATCATTTGCAGTTCGGTCTATTAGCCAGTGCTCATCCTCGGCTGTCTTGGACCAGCATCCGATTTTCAGGCCTCAATGACTCATTGATTTTGAATTACAGGGCATGTTCATTGTCTGGGTGAAGCAATGATCTGATAAGACTGATCCACTTACATCACCCAGCTGACATCAAGACGAGCCTTTTGAATTTTTCAAAGTGAATATCTCATGAATAGGGCGCTCTGTTCACAGGAAATGCCAGTATGGCACCAAAAAGATCTTAGACGTGGTTACCAAAAATGTGACATGATGCTGTCAGTGTTTACTGTAGTTTTCCCAATTGGACTGGTCACCACATCAATTGAAGGATAAAAATAGGAAGCAAGTAATGAGATAAAAATGTGCTGTGAAAAGTAGTGTCGTCCTTTGTTTTAGGGGGTGCACAAGACTTCAATTCAGAAGCACCTGCTTTCATCTGTTTAGACCATTCATTTAGAAAAGCTACAGTATTTGTTTTATATTATTAATTAGATCATATTAAATATACTGTACACTAGCATTCAAAAGTTTGGATTCTGTAAGATTTGTTAATGGTTTTGAAAGAAGTTTTTTTATACTCACCAAGGCTGCATATATTTGATAAGAAATCCATTAATATTGTGAAACATTATTACAGTTTAAAATAACTGCTTTCTATTGTAATATTATTTTAAAATGTAATTTTGTTCCTGTGATGCAAAAAAAAAAAATAAATAAATAAATATATATATATATATAAAACACACACACACACACACACACACACACACACATATATATATATATATATATATATATGAAGAGTTCAGATGCAAAAGCCTCTAAGTGCCATCTGAAATTTCTTCTAGAATGATCATTTTTATCAAGCTTGTATATTTAAGTTCAGTAATTTCACTTAAATGGCATTGAAAATTACCTATTAATTGTCATTTAAGTGAAATTACTGAACTTAAATATACAAGCTTGATAAAAATGATCATTCTAGAACAAAATTTCAGATGGCACTTAGAGGCTTTTGCATCTTAACTCTTCATGAAATAGAAATATTTATATGTTCAGTGTTAAAACATTAAAATGTATTGTTTTATATTAATATATTTAAAACTCCAAAACCAAAGTTGAAGTTTTGACCGACTAATCCAAAATTATTCTGAATTTTCTGAAGAAAACAAGTAATGTTAGCCTGTGCAAAAGTGGCCTTGATGATGATGCCACACGTAGGGTGTTGTGGGTGGTTTCCAGGGTGTTGACAGGGTGGTTGCTAAAGAGTTCAGAGTTGTTGTTAGTGTGTTGCTAGGGCATTATATTTGGGTAGAGTGTTCTTTCTGGTCAGAAACTCTGATGTGCTGGTTTCAAGATATTACTCTGAGATATATCCCCCCTTCAAGTAAATCTATGGGATTTTTGAAAATGTTTCCACCAATATTTTGATTTAATTGTTGTGTAGTTTAATGGTTAGTTAAACCTCTGCTGTGAATTAACATTTTGCCAGTAACCATAAATAATGATTATTAGATTTTTACATTTTTACATTTTCCAAAGAGGGCACAATGATGCCGTGTTGAGAGTTTTCTCGTTGGATGTTTGGGTTTTCTGAGTGGTTAAACGATCCTCCCAGCAGCCTCTGTGATGGCCTTTGTGGTCTAAAATCATCTTTCAATGCAAGTCTAGGCGATTCCTGGCCAGTTTATTTGTCCACCAAGCCAAAAGTTTAAGGAAAGTAATTGCACACATCTGTAGCACAAACAGTGTAGGGCAAATTACATGTCCCTAACCCCAATTATGAGCAATAGTAATAGAGACGCTTGTCATAGCAAGCCCCACTTATTAAACATCACTTAATGTGCATCTACCCATTAGTAAATTAGCATATTGTGTTACAGTATGATTATGCAAACACATCACATGCTGTTCAAATAACTCTCTGGAGCTCTGGATTGGAGCCAGTGTTTTTCGGCTGCTTTGGTACCACCACATCTTGCCTGAGACTTAAATACTGTCATAAAACAAGCTAAAATACTGTTTTCAGAAAAGGATCCAGAGCAGCCCAACAGCCTGGTTTGTGTGCTGTCTTGATGCCCCAGGCTTGAACTCTTGTTTTCTGATTGTTTAAGGTTTAGCATGGGTCTGTATACCATCAGCACTCCATAGCTGCCAAGCTTGGTCTGTTTTCAGTTGCAGACTTTAGCTCTGAGTTACGGTTCGCACTGGCTCAGAATATATATATGATCAGTAAGCACCATAAAGGAGAAAGGGTCTGGAAGTCATCCAGATGCAATGAGCTTTTTGGGCGAGCGTAAGCATCTGATACTAATTTTAGAGCCGGTTTGTGTACAGTGGTGCATGAGGTTTAACTGCATGGGTGACTGGGAAACATTCACAAGATGCTACAAACACAAAGCATGTATGTATTACACCAAAGGTAACCAATTCCGGTTGAAACGGCGCCTCATTAAACTGAATAATACGCTGAGCTGGAGGGTTTATGCTGTTTGAAGTTGTTTCGTTTGCATTTGCAATAACTTTATTTGGGGCCACTAAAGGTGTGTAGCGCCTATTATGTCTGTTGATTTTATTATTATTATTATTCTAACAGTCAATAAAACAGTAGGAACGTTTTTATCCACTGTTGGGGAACAATCCCTCTCAAGTTCTGTAGTGCCACAAACTGATGAAATGTCCCTTTTATATGCTAATAACTCTTGGCCTTGATACTTTCCACTGGTAATACTCAAGAAACCAACATACAAATTTGTTATCACAATGTGGACAATGGCTTGCCCAAGGCAAGAAGTAAGCATATCTTCATAATGTTTTGGTGCATTGAAATGAAAGGTCATTGCCAAAGTTTCTTGAGGTACCCAACTAATTTGTTGATAGTACTTTTACGTTTGGCCATACGTATAACTTGCTTTTTTTTTTTCTTCTTTCCAAATTTAATATATGTTTAAAAATGTCTATATTCATAGCGCTAGTGATCTTTTTATTTCATTTTATCAGTTACCGTTTTTAATTCTCACCAAATTAATTGCAGATAATTGCTTTTGTTTTATATATTTCTCAGCTATGCCATGTTATCAGTGAACCTTTCTGCTTTTGTAAATGTAGACATGTATTTCTGAAAATATTGTACAGTTTGACTTCAAATAATACACAATTAATCCTTATTGCCAGTTCAGTTCAGGTATAAATATTTTATTTATTTATTTTTGTGACAAAAAAAAATCGTGAAATCTTTGTTATTTATGTCACCTAAAACTACTAGAATGACTTCCCAGAAGCTGGAAACAAAAATCCAGCAGTAGTCTAATGATTCCCTATTGTCTTCATTGTAAACTTGTTATTTTGAGGAACACAAGTGATGCAACAGTATGAATATAAAACTGAGCTATTTTAAACCCATCAGTCCATGCTCATCTATGTAGTCTTTGCACACAGTCCTTTGGAAATGTCTGTGTGTTTATAGGAAACTAGGGAGCGTAATCTGTGACAGCTAGCTTCAGGTTTGGAAAGATCTTGTAAGTCTAAAAATAAACAGAAGACCTTGTCCCATATCCATGGAAGCTTGTGGGATAAGTGGGCTGGTGTCAGTGGCGTGTTTATAGCAGGAGACTGGATTCCTCCCTCATTTATCAATGTAAAACTCACTCATGGCTTGTTTTTATCCATTCAGAACTGAAGCAACACTTGAGATGGAAGTAAGTCCTCTTGCTTCTGGAACCATCTGCTCAAAAACAAACTTGAAAACTTGAAAGACACGGAAAGAGGACACAAACATGGCCTTTACTGAGAAAACATCTTTATGCCATTCTCTCGAAAAGAGAACATGGAGTTCATTCACCTTGATGAAAAGACAGAACTGGTCCATAATGTGCATTTTTCTATAAAAATTGAATTATTTTTGCCTACTATAATTCGTTTGGCCAATTTTGTAGATTTTCCATTCTAACATTTTTAAAATGCTAAACATACAGATTTTTTCAAGATGGGAAATCATGGACACAATATATATGTGCTTTCAACAGAGAGGGGCTGCAAATATAATTGTGCCTTTACTTGGAAAGTAATTAACAGCTTAAGATCAATTTTTAATAGCGTAAGATTGATCCCTCAAAAAGAGGACACATTATTTAAATTCATCTTGATGAAAAGACATAACTGGTACATTAAAAATTTAACATGCACTTAACTCACTGTTATTCTCTGTTGAGGCAAAGTCACGTGAGGTTTTTTTTTTTTGTTGCATATCGAGGGATTTATTCGGTAAATGTGTTTCCATCGTAGTTTATGTGTCTTCTTATCGGATTAAAAATATCTGCCTCAATTTTTATGTGCATTTTTTGAATATACGGGCATCTTGCAATTTCCATCTAGTGTTTTGTTTTTAGGCAATACCCCAAATGTGCATAACAAAAAAGTGGATGAAAACATAGCTAATGTAAGACTGTATCCAGCCTTTGAGACCACAAAAAGAGTCCTATTCTGTGGGTGACTATTGTCTCTATATTTCTATCTGGGTAGCAGAAGTAGGTTTCACAGCTGTCTGGATCTGCTGAAAAGTTTTCAGTAGATTTTCCACCTCGACTCCAACACACATCACCCAAAGGTGCTTCCTACTGCGACATTAAAGTCATTTATCCTCCGTTTGAAAACTACTGCACAAAAAAAAGTGTTGCTTAAAGGCTGTGTTTTATTTTATTCGTTTGACACTTTCAGTTTGAGTCTAATACCATGAGAAGCTTACTTTTTTTTCATCCTTTATCACTTGGTTGTCCTCCTTTTATCAGCACTGAACCAGCATATAGCAGCCTGATAACTCTTCCAGGTCTTTCCAGCAGGGTTTATTCTTATTAGAGACTAATTATTGCTTGTTTCGTACCACATACTGTGTTTTTTTTTTTTTTTTTTTTATATATTGTTTGTGGTATTGTCACATTGTGTGCACAGTGCACAGTAACCCGTCTTTTCCCTGAACTCTGTCAAAATGATATTGATTTTTCCCAGTGTCTATAGAAATGTTGTACAAGAATGCTGTGATCACAATTACCTCCGTCTTTTGTGCGATTTGCTTTGTGCCATAGAATGTTTTCTTCCACTAGAGCGAGAGAGTATAAATCAAAGTATTGTAGGGTTTTAAAGTACTCACCTGCAACAAACCATTTAAATTCCACCCCAGGGGCTAAATGTTATTGACTTCAATTAACTCTCGAGATTGGGACTGTGAAAAATCAAGCTGTGATGCCACAACTCGCAAGAGTGAGCTATTCCAGCGCCTCGGAAAATATCTGCTGACCTGGCTGCCTTTTCCATTCCTCTTTAGATTTTATTGGGTGATACAGCTATTTACATAATTAAATATAATTGTTTCTCTGGGCCTAATGGTGCGCTCCATCACACTGTTTATGGATCGAATGTGATTGGAGAGTTATAAAGCTCTTAAACATCCACGAGCGCATACAGTATAGCGTTGTGCTTATGGATATAAGAATAGCACTGCGGGGGCTATAGTGCATCTCATGCATAATTCATTTTTTTTATTAATTTTTTTATATGTCGTCTGTTCACTATCAAGGCTTTTTAAACAATTTCTAATTATAAATATATTATTTGTATTAGTTTATAGAATAATTAGTATATACGGACATCATCACAAGTGCTTATAAAAATTACACAAATCAACACAATATAACATTTTGTCATCATAAAAAATTAAAGGGTCCTTACAACAGACTAGTTTTCAAAGCCTTTGTTTTCAAAGTTAACCTGTTAAAGGAAGTAAAACGGGACTTTACATCAGAATTGGGATTACAGTGAATGTTTCTGGCTTTGTGAAGATAAAATTTACCCAGAAGACAAAGTAACTATACAGTATTATTTAGATTAACATTTATTTAATGAATATTGGACAAAACATATATATATATATATATATATATATATATATATATATATATATATATATATATATATATATATATATATATATATATATATAAATTATGTAATTTGTGTCTTTGGGCATTTCGTTTAGCTCGAGTGCACTGTTAGAAAAAGAATGCATATATGCACAGTCTTTCTTTACAAAGTGACATTGCCAACTACTTGTCTGACATGCGTAATACAGCATTATCAGTTGTTTTCGCGGATCCATGTGAAGATAATGTTGTCATCTGCACAAAGAAAAAAAAAAGACTTTTCCGTTTCTAGCACCTTGTTGTTGTGTAACTGTACCCAAATACTTCATGCTCCAAGTCTTCTGAAGTCAGATCGCTTGTGTGTAGAACAAAAATTGAAGTTGCTATTTACTGAAAATCTTAGAACATCATTTGTCATCATTAAAGAAGTCAAATAAGATTCCCTATGTTATTATCATATCAAAAAATAACAGCATATGGAATTGGAACGGCATAAGGGTGAATAGAAAGAACAGAATTTCTATTTTTGAGTGAACTTTAATTAGTTTTATTTGACTTTGATTTCACTAGTCATCATTTGGCACCAGATTCAGAGACCAATCTGTTCAAATATACTCATATATAACACTGACAATTTGATGTTAAACACAGATATGAGGGTGCAGGTGAGTGTGTCCTAACTTTTTCCAAAAGTGAATCCCAGATGCCCTTATCCTTATTTGAGGAAGGCAATAATGGCACGTCTTCTCTCATCAAGCCACACGGCTGAGCGAGTGTTAATATTGTATGATAGTGTTCTTCTCTGTCTTCGTCATGAGGCATAAATGGGGCTGGGCTCTGTGTACAGCTCAGGGGGAACCGCAAGAGTAAACATCTGACATGTGTTTACATCCGTCTTCCACTGAACCTCTTTGTTCTTGTTCACTTCCAAATGGCTGAACTGGTTGTGGGTTAAAAAAATAAAATAAAAATTATAATAATCAGCAGCATGCTGTATATATTTCGGGTGATTCCAATTATTTTATTTTTTTTCTGACACACTCCAGCTCAATGGTGTTCATGTAAGAGATGTTCCTGCATCACCTTTTCAAAAAATGAATAGATTTGAATCTAATTTTAGACCCACTATTGCACCATTTCAAATAGTTTTATCCATGCACATTTGCATAAGCCTGTGCGTGTGCATAATGTTTATTGTAATACTTCAAGTATTCTGCAGTCAAATATTTTTGTGTAATGATTTTTAAATTGTGCAGTTGAGCATTGTTTCCGATTTCTTTTCTTATAGGGGGACGTTAACACGACACCGTTTGCAACTAAAAGCAGAAAACTTTGTATGCGTTTTGGCCATCCATATACATGACAATGGCGTTGTGTGCTCCTGAAAATACAAACTTGCAAACGGATTCCTTTACAAACGGGTTCAAAGTGAAAGTTTTGAAAACTATACCGTTATCGTCTCCGCGTAAACTACAAAGATGTACATTTGTGAAAATGGTGACGTCATGCGCATGCGTATTATGCGTCTAAAACCGTGTAGTGTTTCTTTATGAAGTGACATCGCCAACAGTCGTCAGCAGAATACAGCGTATTTAGTCGTTTTCATGGATCTGGTGTGAACAGGGATCATTGAACTTTGTCATTTGTTCATAAAATGCACAGGAAAAACATTTCTGTTTTAGTACATCGTTGTTGTGTAAAAGCTGTTATCCTTCCTCAATCTTTTTCTTCTCATTATAAAATAATTCAAACTCAAATCAATGTTTTCCTTCCATGTATTTCTATATTTGACAATTAGCCACATAATAAGATGAAAAGTGTACAGTCGCAAGAAAAAAACTTTAGGGTGATTCAAAACCTTCCTGTAACCCTGTCTGTGTTTTATTTTGTGTTAATGACCTGCCTGTATATTCTCTTGCATTTGTATATGTACATGCAAATTCACATGAATGAAACGAATAACATCATATTGGGTTGCAAACCTTCTTTTAGATCTTTCTGGAAGGCACAAAGCCCAGATGTTTAATTTAAAACTAATCTCGGTTTCGTACACATCTGCAGGCCAGGTTTGGACCCTCTCCTTTCCCTGCACTAAAGTGGTTTTAGTATTTGATTAATTATGGCAGAGATGCTTGAAAGGAGCAAAATGAACTCATGGGTGTTTTTTTTTTTTTTTTTTTTTTTACTTTGTGAACGCATTGGAAATTAATCCTTAAAGGTGTGTTTAGCGATTTCTGAGAAATGCTATTGACATATAAAATCAACCAAATCACGACACTCCATGCATTGCTCTACCCCCAAAAAGTATCTTTATCATAGCTGTAGCAAAGCAAAATAATGTTTCGCCAAAAATACAGCAAAGATGATGAACGACAAGGATGAACAAAAAATTAGTCTCACTAATATTAACTGGGGTCCTAAAGCTCTTGCCTGATCATACGATATTCATCTGACCTTTTCTCTTTTGTAATGTCTCTCAGCCATCTCTGTTTCAACAGTTTTACTTCAAATCTCCATTTTGCTCTCCCTCCCCCTCACTCTTTAGCCCCGTTTACATACACACTTTTTTGCTATTCTGATTAAGATCGTTCTGATTGACGGATTCCGGTTGACTGTTTACATGGGATGTTATCTAAACCGATCTGGTGTTTACATGTGCTGACGCTTTCAATCGAAATCATTTTGTGACATGCGCACACTTGTCTGCCGGATCTGGAAGCTCATCATTTTCCACGTTTTCAATCCTGTCAAGATGGTGCATCACTTAATCGTTGCGTTAGTTGTAGGCATTAGCAGCGTTTCCACTATCAGGCCAGTGCGAGCCATGGCTTTAAACGGGCCGTGCCAGGCTAATAGCCTCGGGCCAGTAGCACCGTGCCCAAAATCTGCTGCGTTTCCACTGTCGGGCCAGAAGCTCCACAGCGCTTCACTTAAAACACGCCCGAAACACGCCTCTCTGGAACAACGTCACACAAACCCATCATTTCACCAACGAAATGGAAGTTTTATCAGAAAACTAATCAGAAAGAAATCACTGGAAACAGCGTGATCGCAAAACAAGAGCGACCGTTTGCTGGCATTTTTGTTGTTTAATTGAATATTTAAAACCCAAGCATCGATGTTTTACCACAGGTTTACAATAAAAAGCGACACATTGATCATAATGAATTAATTTGTGTCAAAATTGCACATTAGTCACACAGAAATAAAGTGGTTTACCGTTTATGACGTTTGTGAACGTCTATTTCACAAAAGAAAGAGGACACGCAACTTATTCAGTCGCGTCTGTTTCTGTTTATTTGGTAGCCTAGTTACAGCACATATTTACATCACATTTAGAAAGAATGATAATTTCTACAAATATGCCACCAAAAATATTACCTGAGGAGCTTTAGCACTCTCTCCCAGAAGGATACAGTTATATTTTCAGTCAGAGATAAAGAGGATAGTCCGGTAAAGAGACGACACGTAGGTTACTGACAGATAAAATAAATCAGGATTATGATAACCTATATGATTTGTCTAATTTCTTGATTTGTCTGATTTCGCTGATTTCTAAGCGTTCATATTTACCATGTTTACTATGGTAATGGTTAGCGTGCATAGTTTTTTGCATCTGGTCACAAACAGAAGGCATTATGTTAGCTGACAGAATTATCTGGCGCAAAACCAGGCATGCGCAGAAAGACGTACACTCAAAGTAATCGGATCAGCTCGTTTACATGGTGTAATCTTTCATTTGATCGGTTCATGAAAAGGTTTATTCCACCCCCTTCAATCCGACTGAAATTTCAATCGGTTTGAGCATTTTTATTCCGATTGAGGTGTTGACATGGAGCATTTTCATTCTGATTGGACTTTTAAACTGGTTATAATCGGAATACAATGCTACATGTAAACGGGGCTAAAGTGAAAACTTTAATTGAATAGTTTGTCATTTCAGTAGTAAAAACTATTAGTTAATCTATAGGAAGCAAAAAAGTACAAAATACAGAAAGGCAGAGCTTAATTTTAAGTCAAAGCTTAGGTGTGTACTTAGTGCATTTACTAATTGTTATGTTTCTTTTGTATTTGTGGTTGTACAATATAGTGGTCAACGTTTGTTGTCTTTTATTGTGCTTGTAAGTAAATTGAATTGAAAAGAAAGAAACTGAACTAAAAAGGTAGCATACCTTTAACACCTTGGGGCTAGTTGTCACACTGACTGTGCAACTATACAGGATTGTTTCTCATGCAATGGTTTTGTATGTTTCAAACAGTAGTTTAATTAATAGTTGTAAATTAGAATAGTTTTTGTAAATTCAATCATGTGAACTAAATGTGTAAGTTACCTTTAAAATCTATGCTGTGTTATTGTTTGTTTTATAATCGTTTTACTGCTCAAATGCTCCTGAAAAGCCATTGAATAGCCTACTGCAATCCAGGTTCCCATGGTGACAATTTAACTCATATTGTGTGTAAACATACCCTGCTGTTGAGGCACCCAAAAGATCAAAGTCTTAAATTAACTGCATTTCTTTTTCTTTTCTTTTTCCTGAGCAATAATGGTGGAAATGTTCTATAGGTTTTTTATTTTTTTTTTTTTTTAGCTAAGACTTAATGGTTTGTGTCTAAATAAACCCACCCTGAGAAATATTCACTGGAGTATAAAGTGTGACAACCTGCCCCAGTCCTATATAGTAAATTGCATTTATCCAGTAACCACCAACCAGCACAATATATTTACAGTGATTTCAGTTTGCATTCATTCTCTCTGACCAAAAACAAAGCTGTCAACCACCCACATTACCTCTCCGTTGCAATAAAATAAAAAAAATAAAAAAAATAAAAAGAGCATATTTTGTAATATTGTTCCTTTAATGAATCGCAGTTTCATCCCTGAGTTCCTGCGTTTTATGTTAAAACTCTGCCTTGGGAAACACTGTCACTCAGGTGGGAATCTTACCTTTTCATTGAGGTGTGTAACATGCTTTTAAGCCTGTCTTGAGTTGGAAATGACCTTTTTTTATCTCGTTTTAGACGCTGATGACGTTTTCCGTGACAAGTGGGTAACTTGAGCAGTTGACGTGAATGTCAGACGTGCAGTGTTGTTTGTTAAAATAGTGACAGCGTTTATATTGAAAGGCAATGAGCTTGGTGATGAGCAGGAACGCCGAGTGCTATCCGGGCGAGTGTTTCTGTCAGGAAGTGAAGGAAGACCACTGTCACGAAGCCCTGTGACAGGTAGAGAGGATCCCGCTGAAGGCCATTAAAAATATAGGCAGTGACAGCCCTCTAACACTTGAAGTCATTAGCAAGCACTGGCTAATGATAACTGGGTGTAAGTTAGCTGGCCATCACAACTGTGGCTCTGACACATTGAGAAAATGTTTGAAAAGAGAGAGTTTGATGGTAAGAGAGAGAGAAAGGAGGAGTGCGATGGAGAGAGATAGTTAAATGAGGCTCTTGAGACGTGTAACATCTTGAGGTAAACTGATGGGTATGTACCTTATTTGATAAAGCTTAATGAAGAAGATTAGGCTGGATAGAAGTATTTACTCATGCCAAACCTTTATGACTTTCTCTCTTCCGTAAAACACCATAGGAGATATTTTGCAGGGATCTTCTGCCTGCTCTTTGCCATATAATAAAAGCTGATGGTTACTTTCAAGCTCCAAAACTGCTAAAAAAACTGTTCATATGAAAAGCCCAGACTGAAATTTAAATGATATCTGGTAATCTTTCCCTCCGGCATAACTCTCAAATCTCATTTGTTCAAGAGCACATTAAAATACGTTGTGTCACGACGCATCGCATGATGAAGCTTTCAAACGTTATTGTGGGCGTATAAATGTACTTTTACTACCTAAATTTGCCATATGTATTGAGTATTACAAATGAAACAACACATAAAATGTGATCGTTTAACAAAATAACCCACAGAGGGGTCTCACATTTTATTTAGCCTCCAAGACCAGAGGAAAACAAAAATAAATGATAAACTATAAATCAAGTCCTTTAGAAGCGTCTTCTTTTTTTCTTTCTTTTTTTTTATATTATATATTAAATGATATAAATTTTTGACATTCTCGTTACTGTAACATAAAACATTTAAAAATATAATTTTGACATTTTGTTTGGATAATGCTCATTCCTTATACTGGATACTAGTCAGTATTTTTTTTTTTTTTTTTTTTGCATTATGCCATACTCATAACTATAACATAAAAAAATGCATACATATTGGGTGCTAATATATATATATATATATATATATATATATACACTGCTCAAAAAAATTAAGGGAACACTTAAACAACACAATGTAACTCCAAGTCAATCACACTTCTGTGAAATTAAACTGTCCACTTAGGAAGCAACACTGATTGACAATCAATTTCACATGCTGTTGTGCGAATGGAATAGACGACCGGTGGAAATTATAGGCAATTAGCAAGACACCCCCAATAAAGGAGTGGTTCTGCAGGTGGTGACCACAGACCACTTCTCAGTTCCTATGCTTTCTGGCTGATGTTTTGGTCACTTTTGAATGCTGGCGGTGCTTTCACTCTAGTGGTAGCATGAGACGGAGTCTACAACCCACACAAGTGGCTCAGGTAGTGCAGCTCATCCAGGATGGCACATCAATGCGAGCTGTGGCAAGAAGGTTTGCTGTGTCTGTCAGCATAGTGTTCTGAGCATGGAGGCGCTACCAGGAGACAGGCCAGTACATCAGGAGACGTGGAGGAAGCCGTAGGAGGGCAACAACCCAGCAGCAGGACCGCTACCTCCGCCTTTGTGCAAGGAGGAGCAGGAGGAACACTGCCAGAGCCCTGCAAAATGACCTCCAGTAGGCCACAAATGTGCATGTGTCTGCTCAAACGGTCAGAAACAGACTCCATGAGGGTGGTATGAGGGCCCGACGTCCACAGGTGGGGGTTGTGCTTACAGCCCAACACCGTGCAGGACGTTTGGCATTTGCCAGAGAACACCAAGATTGGCAAATTCGCCACTGGCGCCCTGTGCTCTTCACAGATGAAAGCAGGCAGCAGAACGTTGTCCATGGCGTCTCCAGACTCTGTCACGTCTGTCACATGTGCTCAGTGTGAACCTGCTTTCATCTGTGAAGAGCACAGGGTGCCAGTGGCGAATTTGCCAATCTTGGTGTTCTCTGGCAAATGCCAAACGTCCTGCACGGTGTTGGGCTGTAAGCACAACCCCCACCTGTGGATGTCGGGCCCTCATACCACCCTCATGGAGTCTGTTTCTGACCGTTTGAGCAGACACATGCACATTTGTGGCCTACTGGAGGTCATTTTGCAGGGCTCTGGCAGTGTTCCTCCTGCTCCTCCTTGCACAAAGGCGGAGGTAGCGGTCCTGCTGCTGGGTTGTTGCCCTCCTACGGCTTCCTCCACGTCTCCTGATGTACTGGCCTGTCTCCTGGTAGCGCCTCCATGCTCTGGACACTATGCTGACAGACACAGCAAACCTTCTTGCCACAGCTCGCATTGATGTGCCATTCTGGATGAGCTGCACTACCTGAGCCACTTGTGTGGGTTGTAGACTCCGTCTCATGCTACCACTAGAGTGAAAGCACCGCCAGCATTCAAAAGTGACCAAAACATCAGCCAGAAAGCATAGGAACTGAGAAGTGGTCTGTGGTCACCACCTGCAGAACCACTCCTTTATTGGGGGTGTCTTGCTAATTGCCTATAATTTCCACCGGTCGTCTATTCCATTCGCACAACAGCATGTGAAATTGATTGTCAATCAGTGTTGCTTCCTAAGTGGACAGTTTGATTTCACAGAAGTGTGATTGACTTGGAGTTACATTGTGTTGTTTAAGTGTTCCCTTAATTTTTTTGAGCAGTGTATATATATATATTAGGGGTGTAACGGTTCACAAAATTCACGGTTCGGTTCGATACGATACACTTGTGTCACGGTTCGGTACGGTTCGGTTCGGTACGTTTTCCATAGGCTACAGCAAAAATTTATAAATACCAGAGAAATTTCCTTGAATAATTTTTTTTTTTAATTATTATTTTATTTAATGAAACTAACATCATAAAGTATGATTTTTATATATTTTTTTTTATTGAGCAATAATGGAGCTATACTTGACTCTTCTTATGAGCATATAAAACAAAACAGCTCCTTGGACAAAATGAAATGTAATATTGTAGTAGTAGGCTATTATAAACAAAGGTTTATTTTAGTTCAGATTAACATTTGAGGGCAGCAATTGTATTTATAATGTCAAAATAAAACAGACGTAATGTTACTTGAAAGCATTATAGCCCACTATTCCTGACAAACTTCCATACTTAAAGTTAGTGTTACTACAGCAAATCCATTCCACGGTGAATGTTGCTGATCTGTGGACACCTGCCAGTTCATTCATGGCACAATGTTTCTTCCTGGTTTCCACGTCAGCGCTGTTTGATCCGTTAATAACAGAGAAATGCATGTTTCTCACTAGATCTCGCAGCGATGTTATTACTTCAGTGGCGAATTCAAAAAGCATTTTCAAAAGCAAATTCAAATGCTTTCTTTACTGGTCTGGATCTCTTAGCGCTGTGTGGTGTTGTTGCTTGATCAGGACCGCGCATAGGGCTCGCGAGTCAGATCAAAGATCAAAACTGATAAACGGTCCACACAAACACAATAAGAGTAGCTCAGTTTCGTTCCTTACATTGCATTTGCCAGTTGATGTTGTGGTCGCGCCAGCCTCTATGAGAGCGCTTGCCACCCGCGACGCGCCTTCATTTGAAATAACGAAATTTTGGGCGGCAGAAAAAATGGTCCAACGAACCGTTCGGTACGTAATGCGTACCGAAAACCGAACCGAAAGCCTCGTACCGAACGGTTCGATACGAATACGCGTATCGTTACACCCCTAATATATATATATCTTTACTTGCATTAGCATTAGCAATGCAAGTAAAGATACATGTCACAATGTAAAAAAGGCATAATTAATAAAAATAAAAATAAAAATATATATATTTTTATTTTTATTTTTATTAATTATGCCTTTTTTACATTGTGACATGTATCTTTACTTGCATTGCTAATAACATTAATATATATATATATATATATATATATATATATATATATATATATATATCACAATATATATATATATATATATTATATATATATATATATATATATATATATATATATATATATATCACAATATACAATATAAGCGTTTCTACATTATAGTGGCAGTTGTTATACTGCCTTTAATTATTTGAAATGTTAATTAATTAATTAAATTGAATAATGCAAAATAACAAATATTGTAATACAGAAAATAAGACTTACAGACAAAGAATATTACAGCAATGACAATCATAATTCAGTATTTTCATAAATCTGAAAATACTGAACATTTTGAAATAGTGAGAATATAATCGTTTCGGAGTAAAATGTCCTTAATTATCCTGAAAATAATATCACAATGCAAAGCATTCTTTGGGTACTGGTAGATTTTCTTTATGCAATTTTCATTTTCTTTCTGAATGTTTTTTTTGGGTTTGGAGTAAAACGTAACCTCTACATTTCTTGACAGGTTTCGTGAGAATTACCCAGATAGTTCTGGCTCTGTAATGATTGGATGAGTCACATTTGAAGCAGGCAACATGTGCACAGCTGGAAGTGTGCCAAGTCTAGATGTCTATATATCAACTTAATTAACTATATTAATTGGCAGAATAATTATTTGTATTAAGCTTAATGTAATTATTATTATTGAACCTGAACCATAAAGTTGTTGTCTTTTAATTGTTTGCTGTTCCTTCTGCTCTGTAAAAGCGATAAAGCATCATGAGTCAGTGCAGTACAGAGACCGTTATCATGGTTAATTCCTTTCCTTTGCTTTGCTTTGCATCATGCTAAACAGCACCCAAGAACTGTAGTAATGAGAATGTGGAGACTACACTCAAAATAATAATCCAGTAAGCGGAAGTATCCATTTAAACTCAAGATATGATGAAACACTTGAGTTCTAAGATGAAATTTTGCCACTCTACTGGTCAGAATTATTACAAACCAAAAAAATAAAAAAAGTCCTTGCCCTTATCTGATGGCCTGGTGATATTGTGACCTGCCATCAGGGGAAGATGATGACTCTTGGCAGATTGCGATACGGTTCACCAGAGCGCCATTTCAAACGCCAATCCATGAAACGGTAAGAATGACCTTTCAGATGGGAATCTCATATCTTGCTTATATCTGCGGCTTATCTACAGGCATCTGATGCTCATTTTTCAACTGTAGACGTCTAAATTTACAGCTACTTGCTTCATCACCCCCTTCCCGCCGTCAGTGGCCAGCAAATAAAGCAGCGCGTAGGCAACTTTAAGGGAGCCGAGGACTTGACACAGCAGCCAAATGAATCTGCAAGAGAGACATGAATTGTGACATTGACTGTCCACTCGGTTTTTAGAAGGGATATAGTTAGATTCGCATGAGGGACCTTACTACTGGAGCACGCACTCACATATACATACATATCAACCCATAAACCTTGCAAGCTTTTTTTTTCTATTTCACTGTATTCCAGTGCAGCCACGCCACAAATTTGACTTTTCCACATGACTGATCTCTCTAATAGCTGGCCGTTCGCTCCGACACATGAGTGCTAAAACCTTGTAATTTCCACATTGGTTGTTAGAACATTTCTCTCAGTTTTTTTTTAATTTATTTTTTTTATTATTATTTCTCTGTTCATCACGTTCTGGGCAACGTAATGGAGGAAGTAATAATGAAAAGTCAATGGGAAATTCTCTTTATTAACGCTTAGTCGAAACACTGTTCAAATGCAGTGGATAACTAGCAGTTGGTTCAATAATAATGTTAAAAATCACTCAGCGACAATTTGATTGTGTGCTTTTGAATCACAGATACATGTAAGCTACATGGCCGAGTCTCAGCCCGGGAGGTTTTCCCAGAAAAATAAAATAAAAAACACCTTAGATATAGTCAGCGGTGCTTAGTTCTTGAGGGATAATGTCATTAGTGCCATTTGCTGAGGCAAGCATCACGATTACTCTCACGCCCACATAGGGTTAGGGTTTTTTCAAAGACATTGACCTTAAGTGTGTAACTTCCCTAACACTGTGCTCTACAGACATGAGTGCCTCAAATCAAGTATCTTGTTGAGTAGAGATGTGCTGTTACTTTTCAAATTAATTGGACTATATGATTTTTGCCAAGTAGACAATAAACAGCAAAGTATTCCATCAGACTTGCATTGACTTGAATTTTGTAGAGGTGGATACTGTTGACTCAGGCTAGTAAGCAGTCACCCAGAAGATCTTAGCAACCGCATAGCATCACAGAATGATAATAATAATAATAAAAAAACACTTAGATCCATTTAGCAATCACATTGCAAAACATTGGCAACCGTATCAGCATAGGAAACAATCTACATTTTATTCAGGTAAAATAAAAGTGAAATAAAAACAAAACAAAAGAAATGGTTCATCCATCCATCTGTAAACTGGTCCTACTTGACCCGCTCCGAACAGGATTCAAACCGGTGTCTTTTGTGTGGAAGGTGGGCGTGCTAACAAGGACACTAAAAGACTGCAGTCTCTAGCATCAGTCGCCAACGCGCATCTTGAGACCAGTGGTTACATAAACATAGCCATAATGTTAAGACAGTGTCTTAAGTTCTAGTATGACCTACTAGCAGTTAGTCAGGGGCAGTCAGTCTTAGTTTTTGGTATCAAAGTAGGCTTATCTACGTTTTTATGTAACTGATTTAAAAAAGCTATGAACCATCTTAAAGAAAATAAATTGATGTCTAACTTGTAAGACTAGTCTTAGAGGTTTATGCAACCGGCCCCAGGGGAGTGAGGTTTACTCGCACAGCTCTTACTAACTTGACTCCGTTAACCATCCATCCATCCATCCACCCATCCATCCATCCAACCATCCACCCATCCATCCACCCATCCACCCACCCATCCATCCATCCACCCACCCATCCACCCATCCACCCACCCACCCACCCATCCATCCATCCATCCATCCACCCCTCCATCCATCCATCCATCCATCCACCCATCCATCCATCCACCCACCCACCCATCCATCCATCCCTCCATCCATCCATCCATCCATCCACCCACCCATCCACCCCTCCATCCATCCATCCATCCATCCATCCATCCACCCACCCATCCACCCCTCCATCCATCCACCCACCCATCCACCCCTCCATCCATCCATCCATCCACCCACCCATTTTCCCGACCATGACTTCTTAACCTACACTGTCTTTACAAGAAAGATAGCAATAGCTGACGAGAACCAAACCACATAAATCTTTCAACAATGTATTTCCAATGCTTCCATGCATCATTTGCCAGTGTATACAAGCAATAAGCTGTTCAAAAGCCTGTGCCGAGTGAGTTCATTGGGAATATTAGTATTTAAAATCCTGTAATAATAATTCTGCGGTATGTCAATGGCAGTTCTTGTCACACCACTGTATGAACGAGGACACAGAGATAAGGATAACAAAGGTTTATTTAGACACTGTATGCAGCTCCGGATAGCTTGGAGGCACTAATGGTCAAACTCAGGGAATATAATGTAGAACTTAGAGTTTCTAGAATGCAGGAAACAGATAGAGTCACTCAGGGCATGGAACTGGGATACATGAAGCTTGGCAGGTTGAGACAAACAGGACTGGTCTTGATCTTGAGGGATTCCAGGAAATCACCGGTTAATGAAGCTGGCAGGGAACACACAGAGAGAGAGTGATGAGAGACTGGAACTTGAGGTATACTTGCAGAATAACAGAGTCGTGGAGAATAGCGCTGGGGAGTCACAGGTGTCTGAAGACGAGACCGGACAGTGAGCTGTGGTGTGACTGGGGTTTATATCCAGAGTGAAGTGATGAGTTGCAGGTGCAGACAATCAGAATTCGGGTGAGTGAGATCGCGACCAGGTGTGTTGAGTTGACGCTGGCTGAGGTGTGCTGAGTGGATCCGTGACAGTACCCCCTCCTCCACGGCCAGCTCCTGAGGGCCGTATGCCCCGACGACGAGGGCGACCCCTAGGACGAGGGGCTGGACGATCCGGGTGTTCACGGTGAAAGTCCTGGAGGAGCGTGGGGTCTAAGATGTCGTCCCGGTGTACCCAACAGCGCTCCTCTGGTCCGAACCCCTCCCAGTCCACGAGATACTGCAGTTGGCCCCCCCGTCGTCGGGAATCTAGAATGGCGTGGACCTGATACACGGCTTCGTCAATGGGGTCCACTGGAGGAGGAGGGGGTACCTCACCAGCTTCAGCTTCTGTGGAAGGGGAAGAGAGAGGTGCAATGTAAGGTTTCAGCAGTGATACGTGGAAAGTGGGTGCAATCCTGTAGTGACGGGGTAGTGCGAGACGATACGTGACTTCATTGACCTGCCTCAGTATCGCAAACGGACCTATGAACCTGGGACTCAGCTTACGAGAGGGCAGCCGGAGGCGAATGTCCCGGGTGGAGAGCCACACCAGCTGGCCAGGAGTATAATGGGGTGTGGCTCTACGACGTGCGTCGGCCTGCTGTTGGAACCTCCGGACTGCCCCCTGAAGATGGACATGGGCTGAGTCCCAGACCCTCTCACTCTCGGTGAACCAGTGTTGGACCGCTGGAACGTCCGAGGGTTCACCTGTCCAAGGGAAAAGAGGTGGTTGATACCCTAGAACGCACTGGAACGGTGTCAATCCGGTGGATGTCTGGCGTAGGGAGTTCTGGGCATACTCTGCCCATGGGAGGTACTGGTTCCAGCGGTCCTGAGCTTCATGGCAGTAGGTCCTCAGGTACCTCCCGATCTCCTGGATCTTACGTTCTGCTTGGCCGTTAGACTGTGGATGGTACCCCGACGTCAAGCTGACCGATACCCCCAGAAGTTTGAAGAAGGATTTCCAGACTCTTGATATGAACTGTGGTCCCCGATCCGAGACAATATCCTCTGGTATACCGAAATGACGGAAGATTTCGGAAAACAACATTTCTGCTGTCTTGAAGGCTGTGGGAAGACCAGATAGGGGAATCAATTTGCAGGACTTGGAAAATCTGTCCACAACCACTAGAATGCAGGTCTTGGAGTCGGATGGTGGTAGATCGGTGACGAAATCCACGGCCAGATGGGACCAGGGTCGATTTGGAAGAGGCAGTGGCAGGAGTTTTCCTTCGGGTAGACGTCGGGGTACTTTGGCCATAGCACAAGCGGTGCATCCCTGCACGTATCGGGAGGTATCCTGAGCCATGCTGGGCCACCAGTACCGTTGTTGAAGGAGTGAGAGGGTCTGCTGGCTGCCTGGGTGTCCAGAGCCCGGAGAGGTGTGGACAGAGTCCATGAGAGGAAGACGGAGATTGGTGGGTACGAAAACCTTCCCCTCAGGACCTCCCGGCGGAGCAGGTTCGGCAAGGGTGGCGTCGGCTATGAGTTCGTCGATGTTCCACTGGATGGGGCTGACAAGCATAGTTGGAGGGAGGATGGTTTCGTTGCTCTCTGTGGAGGATTCAGGCTGATATAAACGTGACAGGGCGTCTGCTTTGAGATTCTTGGAACCAGGGCGGTAAGTAACCGTGAAGTTAAAGCGTGTGAAGAAGAGAGCCCACCTAGCCTGGCGAGGATTTAATCTCTTGGCCTCCCGGAGATACTCAAGGTTGCGGTGATCTGTGATCACTTGGAACGGATGATTGGCTCCCTCCAACCAGTGTCTCCATTCCTCTAGTGCCAACTTAATAGCCAGGAGTTCTCGGTTACCGACATCGTAATTCTGCTCCGCCGGGGACATTTTTCGTGAAAAGAAGGCGCATGGATGAAGCCGTGGAGGGGTCCCCTGCCGCTGGGATAGAACTGCTCCAACTCCGTTGGTGGAGGCGTCCACTTCCACTAGAAATGGTAGTTCTGGATCTGGATGACATAGCATAGGAGCAGAACAGAAGGCTTCTTTGAGGTTTACAAAGGCTTGACTCGCCTCTGTAGACCAGGTTAGCTGCTTGGTGCCCTTCTTTACCATGGATGTCACTGGAGCGCAGATTTTACTGTAGTCGCGGATGAACCGGCGATAGAAATTGGCAAAGCCGAGAAAGCGTTGCAGCTCTTTCAGGGTTTGAGGCTTAGGCCAGTTGATTACCGCCTCCACTTTACTTTGATCCATTGAGATGCCGTCTGGACGGATTACATACCCAAGGAAGTGCATGGATTCTCGATGGAATTCGCATTTTTGTAACTTCAGGTATAACTGGTACTCACGGAGGCGTCTTAGCACTTTTTTCACCTGAAGGATGTGTTCGTCGTGGTTGGAGGAGTAGATTAGGATGTCATCAATGTAGATGATCACAAACCGGTGGAGCATATCTCGGAAGATCTCATTCATGAAGCCCTGGAAGATCGCTGGACTGTTGGACAGGCCAAAGGGCATAACCCGATATTCGTAGTGCCCCGCAGGAGTGATGAAGGCCGTTTTCCACTCGTCTCCTTCACGGATACGAACCAGGTTATAAGCACTTCTCAAGTCGAGTTTGGTGAAGATTTTCGCTGAACGGAGTTGCTCCAGGGCAGAGGGCACCAAAGGTAACGGATATCTGTACTTGACTGTGGCTGCGTTAAGAATGCGATAATCAATACATGGACGGAGTCCTCCGTCTTTTTTCCCAACGAAGAAGAAGCTTGAAGCGGCAGGGGACGTGGATGATCGAATGTATCCTTGGCGTAGAGCTTCCTCCACGTACTCCTCCATGGCCTTCTGCTCCGGGATGGACAATGGATAAATTTTCCCATGCGGTAGTGTGGCCCCAGGCAGCAGGTCGATTGCGCAGTCCCATGGCCGGTGAGGTGGAAGAATGGTGGCGAGTTGCTTACTAAACACGTCCTGGAACGCCCGGTATTCTGGAGGAATCTGAGGAGTTGTATCTGTGGCTGGACTCTCGATGGAGGTTGAACCCAGGATCGCAGGAGAAGTGACCAAGGACGGGGCGGTTGAGTTCTTCTTGATGGGACGTAAACAATGCGATTTGCAGTAATCACTCCATTGGCGTACCTCTCCAGATGTCCAGCAGATGTCAGGCGAGTGCTGGTTAAGCCAAGGGCGTCCCAGGACGATATCAGATGTGGAGCCCTCCAGTACCAGTAATGAACATCTTTCCTGATGTAAGCATCCGATGGAAAGTTGTAACTCGGGGCTGCAGTGAAGAATATTTCTGTTACTGAGGGGTTTTCCCAGAATGGAGTGAATACTCAGTGGGCGACTCAGGCGACGACGGCGGGCTTGTAACCGGCTGAGCAGAGAGGCTGATATGAAATTCCCCGCAGCACCAGAGTCGATCAGAGCTTTCGCTGAAACAGAATGGTTTCGGTAGGTAAGTGATACTGGAGTTTGCTTCAGGTTTGATACAGGAAATGGTAGTTCAACTGTACTCACCGCCGAACGACTGGGACGAACGGGACATTCAGCTCGGTAATGTTCAGAATCCCCACAGTAGAAACACAGATTATTGGCACGACGTCGATTACGTTCTGTTGTGGTTAGACGTCCTGAGTCGATCTCCATTGGCTCTGGTACTGGAGGGTTTACGGGCTCGGAGAGGCGAGGAGTTCGTGCAGAGAAATTTTGAAAGCAAGCATTGCGGTGTTGAGCTATGAGTATGGAGCGTTGAATAAGTTTTTCTATCCCGATGGTGTCGTCATAAATGGCCAGTTGTAAACAGATGTCAGAGTTGAGACCTTGTCGATAGGCTGTCATCAAAGCGATTTCATTCCATCCACTGCTTGCAGCGATAGTTCGGAACTTCAGGGCGTAATCTGAAACAGAGGATTTGCCTTGCCGTAGGCGATACAACTGATCATGAATTGATGTGGTATTGGATGCTTGAGAAAATACTATATTGAAATGATCAAGGAACTCGTTGAAAGACTGTAATGCCGGTGCATTGGAATCCCAGAGAGCTTGAGCCCAATTCAACGCTCGACCTGTGAGCAGGGAAATTATGAAAGCAATTTTGGCTTTTTCTGAAATGAACTGAACAGCATTTACCTCCATATAAAGCTTGCACTGTAGCAGAAACCCTTTGCACTCTCCGTCGCCCGAATAAATAGCAGGTTTGGCCATGGGACTTACTGAGGCAGGTCGATAGTTCTGAAGAGTATGACTGAATTCCCTTAGCGATTCTTGTAGTGTTGGTTGCGGGGTGACGGCTGCGTGCGCAGGGGTCCTCTGAGAGGGTTCGGGGGGTGAAGCGGAGATTCCGGAAGCCGTGGGAGCCTGCATTGTGTGGGGTCCGGTCTTCTGTCACACCACTGTATGAACGAGGACACAGAGATAAGGATAACAAAGGTTTATTTAGACACTGTATGCAGCTCCGGATAGCTTGGAGGCACTAATGGTCAAACTCAGGGAATATAATGTAGAACTTAGAGTTTCTAGAATGCAGGAAACAGATAGAGTCACTCAGGGCATGGAACTGGGATACATGAAGCTTGGCAGGTTGAGACAAACAGGACTGGTCTTGATCTTGAGGGATTCCAGGAAATCACCGGTTAATGAAGCTGGCAGGGAACACACAGAGAGAGAGTGATGAGAGACTGGAACTTGAGGTATACTTGCAGAATAACAGAGTCGTGGAGAATAGCGCTGGGGAGTCACAGGTGTCTGAAGACGAGACCGGACAGTGAGCTGTGGTGTGACTGGGGTTTATATCCAGAGTGAAGTGATGAGTTGCAGGTGCAGACAATCAGAATTCGGGTGAGTGAGATCGCGACCAGGTGTGTTGAGTTGACGCTGGCTGAGGTGTGCTGAGTGGATCCGTGACAGTTCTATGGCACTCCTTTTTTTTTTTCCCTGTATAAAAGCTTTATTGACTGAATCACATAATGCCATTTATAAGGATTAAAAAAATAAATAATCCGTGCCGACCCAAAGCCTATTGAAATAAAGAGGGTGTTGCAATAATATATAGTTATGTGTGCTTCACTTTGTTCTTTCACATCAGAGAAATCAGTGACCTGGATTTGACATGGCATGCACACACATGTGCGCTGATCATTTTCATCACATTATCAGCACTTATCACAGCTCTTACCTTTTCAGGGCGGAATGTGTAGTTTTGTTTGATGTGCAATCCTACGCAGACTGTCAGTGTCATGTGACATCAGGAATGTCGCTCTTATCTCATCTAACATTTTGGTTTGGCTGTGGTTTGGTGTGTGGAACCCCTGAGGGGTTGTGCCTTTTGTTGTGCATTAACAGACAGCTGCCAGCAGCTCTTCTGGTCACACACCTGCGTAACATAACGCCCTACACGGGTCACAAACAGATAGACGTCTCCCTCCACAGTTTAATACAGGCTTTGTGGCCATGCCGATAAAAAGCTAATGTTCAAAAGATGACTAGTATTAGATTTTAAGGATGGCTGAATATTATAGAAACATGTCCAGTAGACTGTGTGTAAGACAAAAAATAAAATCTCATTAATATAATGAGAATATCTTAGCATTATTATAAAATAATGATTATATACATTGTTGAAGCCTTGACAAAATGGCTTTTGGCACGACCCGTTTGACGTAGGGTGATGTGGTGATTCGTAAACGACAATGGTTGTCGGGACGCAAGAATCAATCATTTGACATGATACAACGATTTAAAATGTTCTACGTGGATGACTGCGACGCTTCATGACATCCCTACAGAAAGACTAGCAAGTTTTTTGGGGTTTTTTTTAGTTCTCCGCGATGGGTTCCGTCACATCTGTGACATTGACCAATAGGAGCACAGAAGCTCTTCTGCACACAGCTTTCAAACATGGCAAAACAAAAGAGAGACAATGGTATTGGTGTTGCTAGGTGGAATTGTGCAATGGAGGAAAGAGCTATGGCAACAATACTCCTGTCTTTATTATGTTTCCTCGAGGGACTACCACGACAGAGTGAAAAAAGATAAATGTTTGCGAACGAGAGTGGCGGCGCTTGAGCAACCTGGTGAGTACTGGAATTAGCATTAAGCTAACACACCATTGTTTGTTTACGCTTTGTTTCCAGAAGTCAGTCACTAGTTCCGCCTACTCTATGACATCACACACGTCTTTAAAGACGGTAACGGGAAGTCTTATCTGATACATCTGACAGAAATTGCAAGTTGCACTTAGACAGGTTTTAAGTGTAGGGGAGCGCGGGGCACAACCTAACGCGGGGCTAGTTGTAACACGCTTGTTTTAAATACGTCCGCACATGCTTGGATGACGAAACTTTGAACATATCAACACTATATAGAAAAAAAAATTCCGCCAAAATTATTATTTTTTTGGAAGATATCCATAGACATTTATTAAACCATAGCAAAAGTACATTTCTTACTTCAGTTAATTTTTCATCTCTATTTTTTTGTGTTTATTTAAAATAAGACAAATCTGATATTATTTTAATCTCCAAGATGTTATTTAACAGTTGATATAGTTCTTTAATGCTTCGCTAACTAGCAGAAGACACTAGCAGGGTTTAAATCCCAGTTGTGCAGGCGGGGGCATGTTGTAACACTGCGTTACAATGTGCCCCTATTAGAAATATGCTATTATATTCTATACTTTTATTAATTTTATTGGGAAAACGTGAGGAAAAGGTGAATAAAGACTGAGAGTCAATGTTCAGAAATGACTAATTATTTATTTGTTTTGAACTATGTTGTATAGCTGTGTTTTCATGTGTTCGTAGTCAAAACTCAAAAAAAATGTATATTTAATTATTAAAAATTGCCATTATTTTATATGAAAAAGTTTTTTAATTGTATTTTATTTAGAAAATATTTTAGTTTGTTTTGTATTTTTTTTTTATTAGATCAGATAACATTTTAAGCTGTCATATGTTATGTTACAATGTGCCCCACACATGTTACATTGTACCCCACCTATGGGGCATGTTGTCACATTTCACTTCCATTCTTTCGGGGTATATCAAGAAAAAAGTATATATTGTATTAATAAAACAAAACCACATAATTGTACTAGACATGTGGGAAATTAATGTGGGAAAAAATAAATACTCTGAACCATAAGTAGATTTACACAAACTGAGAAAGTCAAAAAGCGTTAGGTTGTGCCCCGCTCTCCCCTACTGTTCGAAAGATTGTGGTCGGTAATGTTAGGGGGTAACAGTTTAGGACCCAAGGACCAGATATTTGAAAGAAGACCCGGAGTCAGAATTATAATAAATTGAAGAAAAGTTTTACTGAAGATAGTTTGCAGTTTCATCAGCAGAAGTCAGCTTCAAGACTCACACAGGAGTTCGTAGGCCGCCCCGCTTACAGTTACAAAGATCACATCAGTTATACACTTCATCAAGTGCTAAGCTACGTCCTTGCTTCAGGTTGAATGATTCTGATTGGCAAAGAAATAGATAAACATAGTAATTTTCCACACATATACAGATAGACTGAAGCTTATCTCCAACGATTATGCGGCTGACACTCGGACCCTGAAGTTACAGTAGGCACGTCTTGACCTTCCAGGTCTCAGATTTGGGTTGCTGGGCGCCAGCCTGTCCCGAACAACAATTCAGTCAATCTCCAATAATGCCAGTGGTTCCTTAACCTGTAACCACGAAGACTATCACACACACTGACACACAGCTTTTTCAACGTTGGATTTGGCCAGGCTCTAACTATAAACAGGAGAGTCCTCTCAAAACATCAAGATAATGCGTTCTTTCTCTCAAGGAGAGCTACACTTTAGTCTAACTGGAAAGTAAGGCTTTTACAAAGAAATGGTCCCTTAAACTATTGGCTTCAATTACCCCTAAATGTTTTAACACGTTGAAGACCTTTCTCAAACACAAAACAAGTCCCTATTTCATTTCTGGAAGCCGGGCTAAATAAGCAAGCAATGTTACTGCATTCAGATATCAACTCATGTGATATTTAGAAGGAAACATATTGATTAATACCTTGATTATAATCACTCATTACATATACATTGAAGCAGCAGTGGAGTCCAATCCACCCCCTTCAGTAAGATCTTTATCACTGATAAAATAAGTCGTATGATCACCAAGGCTGCATTTATTTTATTATTTTCCTATTTTAGCATATTTTACAATTTAATTTGTTCCTATGATGCCAAAGCTGAATTTTCAGCATCATTACATTCAGAAATCATTCTAATATGCTGATTTGCTGCTCAAGAAACATCTATTGTTATTATCAATGTTACAAAAAGAGTTGTGCTGCTTCTCATATTCATATTTCAGGATTCTTTGATGTAAAGCAAGTTCAAAATAACAGCATTTAAAATAAATTAACAAAGTAAAAGCCGTTGCTTTCATATATATATATATATATATATTAGTGGTGGGCCGTTATCGGCGTTAACGTGCTGTGTTAACGCGAGACTCTTATCGCGCGACAAAAAAAATATCGCCGTTAATCTATTCTCCAAGTTGGGTTGGGAGATGGCTCTATACTACACAAGCTATGATGACGCAATCTACCCGCGGCCGTGAGGTAAACCCGGCTGCAACGCATATTCGTCGTCATCTTAAGTAAACACGGCTGAAAGTGAAAGCTGGTGAAAAAGATCGGTGCAACATCCATTATTTGGACTTGGTTCGGGTTTAAGCCGTCAGACGAGCAGCAGCAAACTAAATACAGAGTGTGTGGGGTAACAGTTCGGTAAGTTAACGCACGACTAATCCGTTCGACCACCTCAAATTCAAAACGAAACATGATATCACTGAATACCAGCGCGCGCGTATTATTCCCATTCCAATATATCTTAGTGCAGGGCCGGATCTACCATATGGGCAATCTGGGCACGTGCCCAGGGGCCCTTGCGCAGAGAGGGGCCCTCCGTGATCGGAGTTTTTTTTTGCCACGTTCGCTGCTACATAAAAATAGTATACACAAGGCTTTGCCTCGATCTTGATAATTATCCAATCAGAATTTTAAAAAAGTGTATATTACATTATATGATCTCTTATTCATGCAAATGCTTTTAAACAATTCATGTGCGACAAGACAAAAGTCTGACTGTGACACACACACACACACACACAGACACAGAAAGACGCGCGCGCGCCAGTATTGTGCGCACAGACAGCACGCCAGAATACCAGCTAGCAGGGAACGTTCTCAGAACTTTCGCTAACATTCCCTACAAGTTTGGTTAATGTTCTAAAGAAAACATTTGAATGTAATGTTTACCGAACATTTTAAGGATGTTTTCTCATTTAAAAAAATGTTCCTATAACGTTATATGAAAACTAAGATATAACATTTTAACTGCAACATTCAAAAGATGTTTTGGGAATGTTTCTGAAGTAACAAGTTGTACTATGATCTCAAAATATCATTGTCCCTATGTTTCATTATAACAAAAGAAAAACGTTCTCTCTGTCACGTTAGGAAAATGTTTTGAGGATATCATTGAGAGATGAGATGTTTAATGTTCTTTATAAAACGTTCTTCTAATGTTACAAATTAACAAAATTATAACATTTTATTTGCAACATTTTGAGAATATTTTGGGAATGTTGTTAAAGTTAAAGTTTGTACAATGATCTCAAAATAACGTTGTCTTAATGTTTCATCATAACAAAAGAAGAACGTTCTTTCTGTCACGTTAGGAAAATGTTTTGAGGATATCATTGAGAGATGAGATGTTTATTGTTCTTTATAAAACGTTCTTTTAATGTGACGAGTTAACAAAATTATAACTTTTTATTTGCAACATTTTGAGAATATTTTGGGAATGTTGTTAAAGTTAATGTTTGTACAATGATCTCAATATAACATTGTCCCAATGTTTCATGATAACAAAAGAAGAACATTCTTCTTGCAACATTTTGAGCATATTTTGGGAATGTTGCTAAAGTTAAATTTTGTACAATGATCTCAATATAACATTGTCCCAATGTTTCATGATAACAAAAGAAGAACGTTCTCTCTGTCACATTAGGAAAATGTTTTGAGGATATCATTGAGAGATGAGATGTTTATTGTTCTTTATAAAACGTTCTTTTAATGTGACGAGTTAACAAAATTATAACTTTTTATTTGCAACATTTTGAGAATATTTTGGGAATGTTGTTAAAGTTAATGTTTGTACAATGATCTCAAAATAACATTGTCCCAATGTTGCATGATAACAAAAGAAGAACATTCTTCTTGCAACATTTTGAGCATATTTTGGGAATGTTGTTAAAGTTAAAGTTTGTACAATGATCTCAATATAACATTGTCCCAATGTTTCATGATAACAAAAGAAGAACATTCTTCTTGCAACATTTTGAGCATATTTTGGGAATGTTGCTAAAGTTAAAGTTTGTACAATGATCTCAATATAACATTGTCCCAATGTTTCATAAAAACAAAAGAAGAACATTCTCTCTGTCACATTAGGAAAATGTTTTGAGGATATCATTGAGAGATGAGATGTTGAATGTTCTTTATAAAACGTTCTTGTAATGTTATGTGTTAACACAATTAGAACATTTTACTTGCAACATTTTGAGGATGTTTTGAGGATGTTGTTGAGATAACAGATTATATAATGTTCTCAGTAAAACATTGGCACAATGTTCCATAATAACAGAGGAGGAACATTATCAAAACAACGTTCGTAAAATGTTTTGAGGATATCACTGAGACCTGAGATGATGAGTGTTTTTAAAAAAAAACGTTCTTGTAATGTGACGTGTTAACAAAACTAGAACATTTCAAATGTAACATTTAGCAATCAAACTACACAATTATTGTTAAATTGAGCTTGCTGGTCTGACAGCAGGCCAACAGGGTTCTCGATGGAACATATGGTGCGTTTAAGTCCTCCTGGGAAGTTTGTATTCATGAGGTTTTACAATTTTTTTAATGTTTTATATTAATGAAGCCACTGTAAACTTTATCATCACATATTATATTGTTATATTATAATGCTATCATATTTTGTGCAGGCATTAGCTTACTTCATTGTTACTGCTGAATACCTAAGTATAGTGGTATCCCACAATGTTTCTCACTTACACACCCCTAACTCTTCAAGATCGGGGTTAAAGAAAATCCTGAGCTTCCTACTCATATTCTCATCATTGTGGTGGCGTTCAACTTGTAAATACGATCTTTATGACATGGCTTGAATGCACCAATAGCTCTAGCTTAATTAGGGACAATCCATACAAACACTCTTTGCTAAAATACATTACAGACTGTCACAGTGAGAAGTTATTTGTCCTGCATCAACGCTAAAGGCCTAACCACAACACCTTGGAGTATCCATGCTGTTAAATAAAAGTCTGTAGACAAGGGTTAGGGTTAGAGTTAGGGTTAACCTTAACCCTTAATTTCTAACCCAGACCCGGTTTCACAGAGTTTATATTAAGCCAGGATTAGGCCTTAGTGCATTTAATTAGCTTTTAAAAATGTGCCAAAGAAAAAAGAAAAAAGAAACATTACTGGTGTGCATCTTGAGTAATGGCTCAAAATAATGGCACCGACATATTTTAAGATATGTCAGTGCAAGTTGCTTTCAGGTAAAACAGCTCAAACGTGCATTTTAGTCTGGGACTACGGGCTTAAACCTTGCCTGTGAAACCCGGGGGTATATGTTGCAACTTGTATATAATTATGCCAATGTTAGCAAAGTGTTGTGTTGGACAGAGGATTAACCCTAAACCAACAGGTTGTGTAACAGTGCCACACAGGGTGAAAAGCAAGTTGACATTATTAGGCATAAGAGTGTTTCTAAAGGAAAGGTCAATATTTTGTTAAAGTGCAAAAGGATCATTATGGGTCACATGAATGTAACTCTAATGTTACCATGATACCAATCCATTAGTTTTTCATGTAGGTAGGTATACAGAATTGTATATGAATAGCCTACATATGCAATGTTTGCTCTGTTTAATATATAATATGTTTGCTCTTTTAAACTGCTGTTTGGCAGAGCAGTGGTAAATATAATTTTGTTATATATGGTATATATTATTTATGTTATTTATTATTATTATTTATATGCTATTGTAAGTTTTTTTTTATTTTTTTATCATGCACTGCAATGAAGACACCATTTAACCAATTGATTAAATATAACAGCCAGCTTACAAATACAACTAAATAAATAGCACGTGCACGTTTTTTTCATATTCTTTCTTTTAAAACATGTCATCTTTTCCTGTAATTGCAATGTTACCACATTATTGGCTGTCTCTTCGAGTTGTTTTGAGCATGATTGGTTATTCAGACTGTCATCCAGGAATCTGGCCAATGGCAGCTATGCGCGCCTTTTACTGGTCAAGTTTGAATATTCGTCTGTTAGAGTGAGTGAGTGTGTGTGTGTGTGTGTGTGTGTGTGTGTGCGCTGCTGCTGCTCGGGATCTTCAGTACTAGCCTCCTTCGGTTCTGTGGCTTTTACATTGTTTAAAACATGGATTATTTTGCATCGTACTGTTACATTTTTATTTTGAGCGAGTTGCGGGATGTAAATGGACAACGAATTTTAACAACGTACGTGTAACGGACATATTGCAATCTGCGGAAGGTAAATAACTTTTTTTTTATATAAAAATACATTCTGCTACATCAAAATATAGTGTGTTAAATTGAGAAGCTAATTTTAAATGCGATTAGAGCAATATCGACATTATGTCAATGTTTCAGGCTAAGCATGTGTAAGTATTGTCAGCTAACTTAGTTTTTGATAAAAAATAAATAAAATAGGAGCTTCACAATGAGTGAACTGAGAACATTGTGTCTTTATACAGAGAGGAACTCGAACCACACTATGAAAACTAGGCTTTTGAATATTGTTGATCGCGGGATATCGGCCTACCGTCAAAATGATGAGTCATCATCATAAATAATATGTTTTTGAGCTGGTGAGTAAAATTTTGCAAGCTTTTGCAAATGTCTCTTTTAGTAAGTAAATACAAATAGCTAATAATATTGCTGTATGTGTGTGTTTCCCATTATCCAGGAATTTTGGGAATAAATATTATCCAGCCACACGATCTTCAGTTGCGGTGAGTATTGTCATAGTAAAATACACGTGAAATAGAGGCAGAACATGTAAACTCTGCTCAAAGGCACACTGGTCCAAACCCTCCAGACAATATTTTACCTGTCTTCTTGATATGAGTTTACGGGCCTAGCTGACCCAAACATAAATGTCCTTTCAAAATGAAATTATTTTCAAACCTGTATGACTTGCTTCTGTGAAACACAAGAATGTTGGGAATAAAACAACATTGGAACCCATTTTATGGAAAAAAACAAAACAGAGAAGTCATTTCTCAAGATATCTTAATTAAGGTTATACAAAATAAATTCATACAGTTTTGGAACAACATGGAGTACCGGTAAATAACGAGAGAACTTTTTAGGACATGTTCCCAGGGTCCTTTGCTAAATTAACCATGATTTTTATTATAGTAAAGTGTAGAAACAATGTTTTTATGGTGGATTGATTACAATAATTTATTACCATTTAGTTAGTGTAGCAAAACCATGGTTAATGTTAGAAAGGGTTCTCCAGATTTATATAGCCTAACACTTAAGGAAAACATAAAAAATGGTCCTATGTCACCCAGATCAATAGTCTGTTAACACACATTAACACACTTTTTTAATTTTCTTAAGATCAAGCATTGGAACAATGTTCACGGAGCAGAACAGGCACCAACAGAGAAACAAGTCCATCACTAGTAAGTATCCACTGCATTTTATAAAACCGTAGTCAATTTTAAAGGCACAATGCACTCCAAAATAAAAATGATCTCTTTTTTTCTCCCTCGTGCCAGATTTATATCTGACTTTCTTTCCACAGAGATTTTTAGAAAAAATTATCATTAAAGAGAATCATATAAAGAGAAATGTGGGAGGAGCTTGAATTTATTGCCTAGCCCTGTTTGTTTGAACCGCGAGAGCCATCAAAGCTTATGCTACTCCTACGTCATACATCGACAAGAGCCTTTTATAGTCTACACGTCGGACGCAAGCAACTTGCAGTTTTGCCCCCACCAACAACGCATAGTATTGCATACAATGGTGTGTCGCGTATCAAAAACTGGGACGACACATTTTGCCACGCATAGATGGATAATGGCGGCCGAAGTGTAGCGATGCGTAGCCTTGCAGGCGCGTATGCGTATCGATGTGTTGACTATGTAACTCTTTTGGCGTAATTTGACTTGCATATGGATGTCTGCTGGAAGCTAGTTATTTAAGTCGATAAAGTTATAAATATGGTAGGGCTGGGGGAATTAACACATTAATCTTTGCGATTAATTTGAGATGCATAACGAGTTAAAAAAAAATAACGCAATTAACGCAGCACTTTTTTTGCCTCGTTTTAATGACTTCCTGTTGCGGAAAAGGCTGCAAAATATGCCGTCCCGCCCCGCCGTGTTCGGCGATCAGGTTTTATTCTCACGCAGCTTTCATGAGCGGGTCTTTTTCGCGCCGCGCTCTCCATTCCGTGTGTGTGTGTCGGCGCATTGACACACACACACAACACTGAGCAAACATTGAGCTCTTTGCTCAATGTTCTGCTCCGTGTTTGCGCTGCGTGTTCTGCTCTGTCGTTAACGGCCCAAACGCTCCAATCATGTACCGATTATGCACTGGAAAAGCAAAGTCAAATAACGTGAATTTTCTCAATAGTAGACTTCTGTGAAATAGCCCTACTGAGCTGGTATAGTCATGCTGGCAACAATGGTAGAATTACCTGCTCTGCATGCTCTTGTAATAATAGCTTTGTAGGACTATGTTTTATTTTGATAATTAGTAAAAAAAAAATTATAATAAATTGTTAAATTGATTATGTTGATTGATTATTGAAAAATAATAATATATTGATATATTGATGTTTAATATTATTTTAATACAGGGCTATTTTCTGTTTCTTTTTTCCTGTGTTGTTTAATTAGGTTATTCTAAGTTTAAATATTGATGATTACAAGCTTGGGGGAAATGCAATTAATTGCATTTAATTACAGCAAATTGTGTAAATAATCAGTTACTTTTTTTTTATCGATTCCCAGCCCTAAAATATGGATATGTTTCTTACATGAATGCATCACTTCGCTTCACCTTTCGCCTTTATTAACCTGCCAGAGTCGTGTGGAGTACTTTTATCATGGATGGATGCATTTTTATGGACTTGTCAAAAAAATCCCACAGGGAGCTACAGAATAAGAAATCTTTGAAGTCCACTTTTTTACTCTCTGTTTCCATCAGTAAAATTACAGGTTTTTTTGTTTTTTTTCTCAGAATTGTGAGGCAGGAACACACAATTGCAAGAAAATATCAGAATTGTGAGCTGTCTTTTTTACTCCCCTCAGAATTCACCCTTCGAGGGAGTTTGATTGACAGGTATTTATTTTTTACATTTCTATTTTACAAAAATTAATTTTTTTTCTACAAAAATTACACAAATTAAACGTTGAGACTTTGTTTCATATCAAAAGTAACCTGCTCTGTCTTGTCTCGGCGTTTAGACGTTTCAGCGTTTTTTCTTTGATCCGCAATGTATTTTTCATTGCGTGACAACATGATGTGTGGCGTGAGAGCGCCATGGCTTGTTGGACATAGCAACAGTAACTAAAGGGGGCGGGTCTTTGCAAATTGCATTAACCATGGCTGCCTGTTAATTATCACTGGACTACTTCACTCTCGCATCTCCCAAAAGTTTTTTTTTGTTTGTTTTCTTGATTCCATTTTAATGGTTTAATTAAATTGCTATAACCAATTATTTAAAATGTAATGATTTAAGCAACTTTCTTCAAAGGTTAATCCAAACTTTTATTTGACGGATTGCTGTGTAGACCTTTGAGTCTCTCTGTGTTTTATGATATGATGATAGTTTTTCTCAAATGAAGCTAAAATGCTGCTGAAGTGACTCTCAGAGCGGCTGTATGAAGTGCATTAATGTGCTCATATAGAAAAGACAGCAAAAACAAAATAAGCCAGAATTGCTTTTTTTTCTCAGGTTTTACTAATTTATCCTGTGATTCTGACTTTCAAACAGCCAATTGCGAGTTTATATCTCGCACTTCTGAGAAAAAAAAGTTTGAATTGTGAGTCGCAATTACCTTTTTTAAAAATTGTATTCCATGGCGGAAACAAGCTTTCATATGCACAGACAGTAGCTCACATTTAACATGCAGATTGTGCGCACACAGAAACCTACTGGAGCACAGAAGGTTAGTGTCAACACTGTGCTGTGATTTCTCAATAAGAAACTGCGTAGAAACAGAAGTTATAGCACATATTTTTTTCTGCTTTTGAAGTAACTAAAACTTACAGCTTAGCTAATAGCAAAGAGACGATACACAGGTATGATTAAATCACACTAGAAATTGTTCCATCGCCAATGCATTCAAATGCAGTTCTACTTTATCTGTATCTGATTTAAAACAAGCAGAAATCTGTAAGAAATGTAACAATCCATAGACAATATAACTGATGAAAATGAGCTGTTTGTGAGCAGAGCAGTGCAAAAGCCTCGTGGGCAGTGCTGTGACATGCTGCAGCTGTGCTCAAGGTGACCTGAGTTCAAGGTTCACACTTCTCAAGCCAAGTTTGTAGTTTGTAAAAATAATTTAGCCTCTAGTTGTGTTATTAACATGTATATAATGGATTAAGTATAGGTTTTAAATTACAAAAACAAAATAGATACTCATAAGGTATCATATTTATACTTTTAAATAAACTAATCTAATTAATTTCTGATTAATAATTAGGCTGGCTAATTTTGAAAGTTTTCAAAGTCAATATTGCTTGTGATCTTAATATGTAATATGTATTTGTATTATTTTTGTTTACACTGTTGCATGATCTTCTTTTGTAGGCTATGAGTGAAAAACTCTACCATGCACACAGAGAATGGAGCTTAATTCTGCTAACTGGGATAGCAGCTGAAAAACAAGAAGAGAAGAACAGTAGAACACCTATTAATGCAGATGACTTTATTCTTTTTCTGCAAGAACAAAGACAACCAAAGACTGATGATGAGCGTTCTGAGCAAACAGCAGTCAAGACGTGTGATTGCACATTGGACTTTACTGAGTTCTTCATGTAATGTTGGGCATCTACTGTACACAGAACTTCTACTAATTTATGTGGATGCCATTCATAATCCTGTTAGATTTTTGTTTTATTTTAGAGATTAATAAAATTGTATGTTTTAACAATGTTATAGCTAAGCATTTTTTATGTTTAAGAGAACATTTTGGGAACAAAAATAAAAACACCCCCTGAAAACTTTCTAAGAACGTTAGAGAATAATGTTGTAAGAATGTTACACCTAAACATTTTAATAATGTTTTTAAATAATGTTATCCAAACATTTAAAAGAACATTCTGGGAACAAAAATAAAACTATCCGCTTACAACATTATAAGAACGTTAGAGAATAATGTTATAAGAATGTTATTACTAAACATTTTAAAAATGTTTTAAAAAAAAATTTCTCTATACATTTAAAAAAACATTCTGGGAACAAAAATAAAACTACCCGCTGAAAACGTTCTATGAACGTTAGAGAATAATGTTATAAGAACGTTATTACTAAACATTTTTATAATGTTTTTAAAAAATTGTTATCCGAACATTTATAAGAACATTCTGGGAACAAAAATAAAACTACACGTTAAAAACATTATAAGAACGTTAGAGAATAATGTTATAAAAATGTTACTACTAAACATTTTAATAATGTTTTTAGAAAATGTTCTCTAAACATTTAAAGAAAAAATTCTGGGAACAAAAATAAAACTACCCGCTGAAAACGTTTTAAGAACGTTAGAGAATAATGTTAAAAGAATGTTACTACTAAACATTTTAATAATGTTTTTAAAGAATGTTCTCCAAACTTTTAAAAGAACATTCTGGGAACAAAAATAAAACTACCCGCTGAAAACTTTCTAAGAACGTTAGAGAATAATGTTATAAGAATGTTATCGCTAAACATTTTAAAAATGTTTTTAAAGAATGTTCTCCAAACTTTTAAAAGAACATTCTAAGAACAAAACTAAAACTACCCGCTGAAAACTTTCTAAGAACGTTAGAGAATAATGTTATAAGAATGTTATCGCTAAACATTTTAAAAATGTTTTTAAAGAATGTTCTCCAAACTTTTAAAAGAACATTCTAAGAACAAAACTAAAACTAGCCGCTGAAAACATTTATAGAACAATACATGCTAATGTTCTTAGAACATTTTTAGAACAAAAAAAAACTAGCTGGGCAGTTATCTTTCGTGCTTGAACTTACAATAACACACACAATTATGCCAAAATGTCAGTTTTGTCGAGTATCTTCATAACATAAGAGCTGTCTTATGATGAACGTCAAGAGTTGTGAAAGAATGAGGCGCGTGCGAGAGCCGCGTCTCCGTCAGCTGGTCTTAAAGAGACAGCAGCCAATAAAGCTTTCTGTCAGTAAAGTTAATCAAAGAACAAAAAGAACAGAGAAAATGACTCACTGCTGTTGACTAAAGTTTTTTTTTTTTTTTTTTTTTTTGCTATAATAAGGATTAGTCTATATTTAATTTATAATTTATGCAGTGCAGTTTGACAATTCCGGTATATGTCCTAGGTCTACCTGTTTGACAGGCACAGGTAAATATGACATTTATTTTTAACTCTTGTATTATTGAGACAAATAACAATATTGAATTTATTTTAATTTGAAAACACAGTGCATTTAGTTGTTGTTTCTAGTTTGAGTTGAGAAATGGGCTACAAATTTCAGCATTATCACTAATCTGTGTGTGCATTTTACTTGAGAAATAAGCAAGTTAACTCATGAAACCATTTGTTTACTATATCGCAATCGCATATCGCAATATTGACCTCAATAATCACAATATGACATTTTCCCCAAATCGTGCAGCCATACTTTTCAGAAAAATGTATTTCGTATCATTGTCTTGTGAACTAGTCATTCAGCTTTTGATCAATAGTGATTGGCATGTTAAATCCCACACCTGGTGTGTGTTCCTTTGGAGGGTGTGGTTGTCAGGTAGGGGAGGGGGCCCATGAGCTTCAGTGCCCAGGGGCCCCTGGGGGTACTAATCCAGCCTTGCTTAGTGGTGTAGCACATCATCTCGATTTTAAGAATCGTTGTTGTGTTTCTTTTTAACTGAAAAGACATCAGTTAGACAATATTCTAATTTTAAATTTGGGGTTTCATAAGCTCCAAGCCATAATAAACATTAGACCTACTTAAGTCTCTGCAGCTAGTGTACTTCAATTTTATTTATCTGCAAAATTATGTTGTATACTTGCAGTTTTGCACAATATATGTTCTCAAAACTACATACACCCTTTAAAAAAAAATACATTTAGCAGTTGTTTAGCATGGGTCTGTGTAATCTGTTCTGAAATGGTTTTATTATAATATACTGTATATCGTTATCGCAAGAGGCTGCAATGTATATCACAATATAGATTTTAGGCCATATCGCCCATCCCTAATTGATAGCCTATAGTAGTTGATAATAACATAGGCCTACCTAATGTTGCCTACGGACGGTAACAGTACAGTAGTAACCTTTTACAGTCTATGAGTAGAACAGCTTTCTCAAGCAGTTTATGATGCATTTTGGAAACAGGAGATGAGCCCCTGGTCTAATGCGCCACCTGGCTTGAGAAACCCGTTCTCAAAGACTTACTTTTATAGTCATTATTTGGGTAGCACACATATTCTGAATGCCTTCGGCAGAATTCAAATGAGCCATTTTAATCTAGATTAATCTAGATTAATTTCAAAATTAATCTAGATTAATCTAGATTAAAAAAATTAATCTATGCCCACCTCTAATATATATATATATATATATATATATATATATATATATATATATATATATATATATATATATATATTGTGACGGATCGTCTGCCTCTCCCTAACAATTCTCATTTCTTATTTGTGTATCCTCGTTTCCTTTCCTCGCGTCTCAGCTCCTCCCACTGTAGGATACGAGGGAAGGCTGAAAGGAGGACAGAGGAATCAAATGAAAGTTTTTTTTTTTTATATATACATTGGAATACTTGATCACTCGAGCGTCACTTCACCGCGTCATCAGCAGCGCTCAGAGGATCTGCCCATATGTTGTTGAAGTTTGTTTATTTAAGAAATTCATAATAAATATTAATAAAGCAAGATACCCTGTTGAAATATGTGAGATGTGTGTTTCTTATAAACTGCAAAGGTAAAATATAAATTAAAATGATTGTGACCGATGTGAAGGGGGAGGAGAATTCCTAAATTCTGTCGACTAAAGCATCACATTTAGTCGATTAACTCTTCCGCATAGGATAAACCTGTGTATCCTCACTCATAATGCTGGGTACACACCAAAAGATAATCGGGCTGATTTTGGGCCGATTTCCCCCCTGCCGACAATCCTAGCTATGTCCCGATTATCTTGATGGTTAGATGAGCTGATTATCTCCGACTATCAAGTGACTATCATCGCAGTTTCTTATCTTCCGCCGTGCTTATTCTGAAGTCTCGCAAGATTTTGCGAGATTTCCTGTGTTCACAGTCTGGTTGAAAATACTATAGGAGCAAAACGGTTAAATCTAGGATTTTTTGTCTTCATGTTTGTGGTCTATCACATTTTGAAAATCTTATAAGATGTAAAAAATCGTTTGGTGTGTACCCAGCATAACTCCTCAGGAAGCCTCCTCACTCCTCGATCCTTGACTCCTCGCGGTGTAATTAGAGAATTGAGATGTCCTTCAAGATGGCTGAGCTCGATCGGTTTCCGGGTCATAGGATGGAGGATGGAGGAGGGAGGAGAGAGGAGACAAGGGGGGATATTGAGAAGTACCCCCCGTCCCTTTACTCGCCGCCCTTCGCCAGGTTCCCGACTGGAGTGGGTGCGATTGGAGAGGCGCTGAAGAGGAGAATTGGCGGCGTGTGATGAGGCACACCTGAAGAATATGAAGCCTCATCACCGCCGCTGTTAAATGCTGAGTGCGCCTCTCCTCAAGAGACCGGTCTCTTCCCTGTGCATGCACACTGGTGTCCTCGTGGGTCCAGGAAGGGAGCGCGGAAGGATTCCCGCGCCGATGGAGTTGTGAGACGCCAGACCCACGGTCCGAACGGAGAAGCATGCGTGATGCCACTTAGAATGCCGGGCCACTATTCTCCTCAAGTTTTCATGGATAAAGATGACAAGCCGCGATGCCGAAGCCGCCGCCCCCTCGCGCCTCAGACCAGAGAGAGAAGCGCGTAAGACCGCCGGACACCGCCCCCTTACCTGGACCCATCCCATCTCTTCACTACCCATCCTTCACAATTCCCTGGCACAACGAGGACACCAGATCCCCTTTTATTTTAACACTTTATTTCCCCATTTTCGGACACTTTCTGTTAATATATATATATATATATGTGTGTATATGTGTGTGTGTGTGTTCCTTTTGTCCAGTGTTATTCATAGCAGAATGACATGATGGTGGAGGGAAATGTTACAAAGATTCCAACTTGTGTCATCTGCATCATGACAGTTTGAATGCGCCTGATCTTCCTGTTTGATTTATTTAAATCACAATGTGCATTAATCTTTCAAGAACACAGGATGCACCTACTTTTGGACACTGTCCAGATGCATGCCGCCAAACTTTTCAGATAAACAACAGCCCTGTAGCGAGAACTCGACAAAGGACACACCCCAGCAAGAAAACTCAAATTTGTCTTGTCATGCTGTCCCACCTCCATCTGGCTTTCATATTTCCTTTGTGTTTACATTGGTAACTCAGACGAAAGGTAATCATACGTTTACACTTGTAACTACAGGAGAATTTTGACAGTTGAGATCACTGACACTTTAAGCCTTAATCCTGAGATTATCCTTGTCAGGTACCCGGAGAAATGGAAGTTTCAGGAATTATTGCTGAGCGAAAAAAAAGAAAGAAAGAAAAGAAATCTAGCCAGGGAAGGGACAAAAAAAAAAAAAAAATATATATATATATATATATATAAAAAGATCCAAAGCCAAGGCAATGAATCAAGATAGGGTTAGAGGAAATTATATGTGACATGAGAAGCTAAGTCGTGAGACCACAAAGTTAGTTCAAGGTGATTGCATAATATGCAAGAGGAATTGATCACCCCCCTTTCCTAAACCATCAAAAGAGGAGGCTGTATTAGGCCATCTAATCTAAAAAGGAAAGGCTGGTGCTCATTTTGGAGGTGCAGTGAAGCAGCTAAAAATAGCCGCAGGGTTGGTCAGGCAGGCGTTGTGAGAGGGCCAGACTCAGCCGTGAAGTAAAGAGAAGCTTTGAGACTGACGTTGGTGTCCAGTGCTGATCTCAAACTGAGACTGACAGACCAGTCTACCACAAAAACTCCAGATGAAGTGGGTGACAGCACAGAGTTCACAAGAGGTCACTTAAGCTTGTGCCCACTTGCCCTTTAAGTCTGAGGAATTCTGCAGTGGAACGGAGGTTAAAGGTCGGTGGGTTTTATTGCTGACCCTTTGGTTTTCTGAGCGGCCTCGTTACTCTGTCAAACCTGACTGAGTGAGCTACTTTATTTTATGCATTTTTTTTCTTTCTCCTTTACTGTTTTGGTTTGCTAAGGCCTCTGGGGTAAGATATTCCGCTCTCATTTTACTTTTCGCCTTGACCATAGATGTCACTTAATCTCATCTCAACAGATTTATTTTTAAATGGTTATGCAATCATTAATCTTATCTTCTCATCTGAACTTCCCATCACTGTTTTTGAGATTTATTGCATCTGAACAGTATTAAAGTTGGATAATAATGATATGCCACAGCAGCCTTGCATCATGGCAACAAGTTTTGCATGGACAAGCACTATTCGCATTTGTGATTCATATGCAAGGACAGTTCTCATCATCTGTCAACATACTTTGTAGCAAAAAAGCACATGGCAGCATTGGTTCATGGGTCAAGGTGGGCATTGAATTCTTAAATGAGCTGCCTGCTGACATGCCATAATACGTGTCTCCCCACGGCAAACAGGAACAGCACAGGACAGGTAGCATGTCAAGCTAATGTTAACACATGCTCCCTTAAACAAGACTGCATCAATTACATTCATAAGACAGCACATCTAGAGCGGAAACTCATCAACTGTATCAGAAGGAAACAGATACAATCTGTTAGTTACATATGACCTTGAATACTAATGTATCTAACGGAGACACCGAGAGAGAGAAAAAAAGACCTTATGTGCCAGAGAAACAAGCTTGCAGCCATCTTTAGAATTCTGTCTTTAAACTACGGCATCGCTGTCGAAGAGCAATTACCTGGTGAAGTGGATTTACTTATTGTAGAGTGAACGAAAGTTATCATGAGCATTGAAATGTTTGAAACGGATTTCATAACAAATGTCAGTAGATTTTAAAACGAGCGGTGCATTCATAAATCTGTAAGATTTTACCTTCATGCTGTGGAAATACAAACTGGAAGATAGAACACAACGAGTGCAGCGCTGAAAAGGTTGAGCTACATAAGGTCTATAGTCAGGATTCAGACAACACAAAATGTGCATGCGATTAGTGGCTTTTTTGAGGAAGGTTGTGCAACTAGTGTACTAAAATGAGGGCCAGTCATTAATATATTCATACAGTTCTTTGTATATGTGTAATAGTTAATTCTGATGTAAACAACACCCTAGCAACCACCTAGAAAGCAACACCCTAACCACAAGCAACCACCAGAATCCCTTTTCAACCATGCAGAATATCATAGCATTATATCAACATGCTTAAAGCCTTAGCAACCATATAGCAACACCTTGACAATCATACACAACCCCCTAGCAACCACAGAGAACAAGGGATACTATATAATGCACATATAAACATTCTTAAAACATTAGAAATAGCCACAAATCCCCAGAAATTCCCTTGAAATCACAAGAATCACCCTTGTACCACACAAAATATCATAGCATCAGTGCTGTATTATAATAATTCATAATTTGAATAATTAATGCATTATAAATGTGTTGAATTATCTTTTATTTTTATACTTTAATTCAAGTTTGTCTTTTTCTTTTAGTTATTTTTTTTTATATTTTTTTAAATAAAATTTTAGTCAGTTTTGGAAATTATGTGATTTTATCATGTTTAATATTTCTATAAACATTAATTCCTTTTTAATTCAGTTTCATTAATCTTTAGCACCTTAACTTAAAACTAAAATTATATATATATATTTTTTTAAGTTTTCCATCTAATATTTATATTTTGTTTTATTTCATCTTTATTTTAATTACCAAAAGTGATTTTAAAACAATTTTAGTTAACAATAACAACACTGCATAGTTGCATTCGCATATCAACAACTCTAATCTTCATAACTTGTTCATGCTAAAAACATGTCCACTAAAGTTATATATTTCTGTAAATTAGCTTGTATGCTAATATTACAAAAATGTTCTCTCGTGATTACTGTGGTATTCTGTGGTTTACTAAAGGACAGTCGTTTTAATGGAAAAGTTGCTCGACATGTTCAGGTTTTTCAGTAGCCGCCCATTAGCAGATGTCGCTTGAAAAAAACTCCTGTCTGAAGAGGTCAAGGGTAAGGACTATGACATTTGGGAGCAAAGAGCTTCTCATTTGGCTCGGGCAGATATGTAGGAGAAGAGCTGGCGAGAAATCTGTCAAACACTTGAGGGCTAGCCCAAAGCAACTCTGTTGCGACTGACGGGAAGGAATATGAGAGCAGGCATTTGTGATGACTTGCCCCTTACGCCGTCAAACTAGTTTGCCACTTTGTCAGTGACTAAAAACAGCAAGCAAATTAGCTATGAGTAATAAGTACTGTATTTCTAAACCTCATTCAGTGACATCTGACAGAAGATCCACCACGTTGCAAGAGACAGTTGTTTCTTTCTCTTTTTTGTAGATTTGCCTCAGGAGATGAACTCATTTGGACGCCGATTTACCACCAATGGGATGGAAAACAGACTTCAAGGCTTGTTTTTTACTCCACCGCACAGACGCGTACAACAGCTTTTGCCAAAAGATGCTTTGATTCTAATATAATCTCTAAAAGTATGCACTGAACCAGTCGCAACATGGCATTGCGTGACTCGACCTCTGAATGCAGTTATTGAGAGGAAGAGCAGACGTGATATTTTGGCAAGAAATAACATATTTGGGGCCCTATCTTACACCCGGCACAATGCAGCGCAATGCAAGTGTTTTTTGCTAGTTTCAGCCTGATGCAGTTATCATTTTCACGTCCTGCGTCTTTAACATCCTTTACTTTAACATACTTTAGCTTTAAACATCCTTATGTTGTTTAAATAGGAAATGCATTTGCGCCCATTTGTGAGCCCATGGGCTGCTGGTCTGAAAGCGAGGTGTGTTCTGGCACAATGTTGGCACGTTGCTATTTTGAGGCAACAGAAATAGACTGTGCTATTGACCACCATGCGCCTGGTGCGCCAACCATTTTTCCCATTGTTAAACTAGCAAAAGTGGATTCGGACACGCCATAAGTGCACTTGCGCCCTGCGCTTTAGACCATGCGCTTAGATCTTTAAATAGGGCCCTCGATGACTTGATCCACACAGCATTTAATATAAAATTAATTTGAAGATACACACATCAAAACTGATGTAAATTCTTATTTGCAGAATATTACTTTATTTTTTAAAGTAATGTCCTTTTTTTTGTCTCCGTGTTCCTGTGTTACTTCATTAATATTCCAGTACTTTTATAAAGTAATATATTTCATTATAACAATAATATCAAAATTAACAATGCATGATATTAACAATAAAAAAAGAGTTTCGGGTTTTTTTATTTATATATTTTTTTTTTTTTGAAAATGCACCCAAGTTATTTTCAATAAATTTTGAAGATACACACAACAAACAGATGTAAATGCATTTTGACCATTGGACAGTGTATAATAGGCATGACCATTGTATGTATATATAATATGCTTTATTTTATGGCTATTCATTTGTGTTATATATATACACTCACCTAAAGGATTATTAGGAACACCTGTTCAATTTCTCATTAATGCAATTATCTAATCAACCAATCACATGGCAGTTGCTTCAATGCATTTAGGGGTGTGGTCCTGGTCAAGACAATCTCCTGAACTCAAAACTGAATGTCAGAATGGGAAAGAAAGGTGATTTAAGCAATTTTGAGCGTGGCATGGTTGTTGGTGCCAGACGGGCCGGTCTGAGTATTTCACAATCTGCTCAGTTACTGGGATTTTCACGCACAACCATTTCTAGGGTTTACAAAGAATGGTGTGAAAAGGGAAAAACATCCAGTATGCGGCAGTCCTGTGGGCAAAAATGCCTTGTTGATGCTAGAGGTCAGAGGAGAATGGGCCGACTGATTCAAGCTGATAGAAGAGCAACTTTGACTGAAATAACCACTCATTACAACCGAGGTATGCAGCAAAGCATTTGTGAAGCCACAACACGCACAACCTTGAGGCGGATGGGCTACAACAGCAGAAGACCCCACCGGGTACCACTCATCTCCACTACAAATAGGAAAAACAGGCTACAATTTGCACGAGCTCACCAAAATTGGACAGTTGAAGACTGGAAAAATGTTGCCTGGTCTGATGAGTCTCGATTTCTGTTGAGACATTCAGATGGTAGAGTCAGAATTTGGCGTAAACAGAATGAGAACATGGATCCATCATGCCTTATTACCACTGTGCAGGCTGGTGGTGGTGATGTAATGGTGTGGGGGATGTTTTCTTGGCACACTTTAGGCCCCTTAGTGCCAATTGGGCATCGTTTAAATGCCACGGCCTACCTGAGCATTGTTTCTGACCATGTCCATCCCTTTATGACCACCATGTACCCATCCTCTGATGGCTACTTCCAGCAGGATAATGCACCATGTCACAAAGCTCGAATCATTTCAAATTGGTTTCTTGAACATGACAATGAGTTCACTGTACTAAAATGGCCCCCACAGTCACCAGATCTCAACCCAATAGAGCATCTTTGGGATGTGGTGGAACGGGAGCTTTGTGCCCTGGATGTGCATCCCACAAATCTCCATCAACTGCAAGATGCTATCCTATCAATATGGGCCAACATTTCTAAAGAAAGCTTTCAGCACCTTGTTGAATCAATGCCATGTAGAATTAAGGCAATTCTGAAGGCGAAAGGGGGTCAAACACAGTATTAGTATGGTGTTCCTAATAATCCTTTAGGTGAGTGTATATATATATATATATATATATATATATATACACATACATACAGGGATGTAGTAAACGCCGTTTGCGCACCTCCCAAAATATATATTTATTATAATTATTTATTATAAACTATAAATAATACATATATACATACTGTAAAAAAAAAAAAAAAAAAAATAAAAAAAAAATTGAATGCCCATGAGAAGGATACAACACTAATGCAATACTAGAAATTGCAGTTAAGGCATGACCCTTGGACAGTGAAATGCTCATTGGGTCAGCAGGGTCAGACAAAAACAGATGGAGAAGAAAAGACACATGTTAACTTTACCTAACCCAAGTCTCTGAGACCCTGACACCTTGCTCTTCTGGAGACTCCAGGTAGGTTGCAGTTCTGGAAAATGGTGGCACTGGAGACTAAAGGGTTCCTGATGGTTTCACACTTAATTCTTCACCTTAATTCTTAATTCTTTTGCAGTTAATATGTGTCTTTTCTTCTCCATCTCTTTTTGTCTGACTCTGCTGACCCAATGAGCCTTTCACTGTCAAATGGTCATGCCTTAACTGCAATTTCTAGTATTGCATTAGTGTTTTATCCTTCTCATGGGCATTTAACAATTTTTGACTTTTCAGTCTTAGTTAAATCAGTTTTTTTGGCTTATTTTATCTGTAAAAGAAAACGTGCCTAATAATTCTGCACACCTGAATTAAAGGCGTTTTTCATTTCCAGCCTTCATGAACAATTATATATCACTTATAAATGATTAAATACAACATTAATAGTAGTTATTAAGATTAATATGGTTTGGAATTGGCAAAATGTGCCTGGGAATAAAATATGATCAGAAAAGCAACGTGCCTAATAATTCTGCACGCACTATATATATATATATATACCAGACATTGGTATGTTTATTGCAGCACTGGATGGTCCAGACATTGGTATGTTTAAACAGCAGGTCTGAAAGTACATTATTCTGTGCTTAAACAGACCTGCCACTACCAATAATTCCAAGCATGTTTCAGTTTAGATATATGATATCAAAGATGCATTGATGTGCATTAGAGTGGATTTGTTGGCAACATACAACAGGAACAATTCATGTATTAAATTATGAGGGCAGACGTGGCAAGTTTATTACTCAAGATATCCCCAGAGAAGGAGATATTGCTATGCCTATTTGCTGAATTACATACAGAGCCCACTAGTTGCATAGTACTCTAATGGATGCCATTTACTTCTCCCAGACATTTACACATACTCCTGTGCTTATATAGAGAACTGTTAAGTCATGGAGCCTCCGAAGATTTGACATGATATAAAGGTCTACATATACCATTTTCAAATGGCACTGCTGTGAAATATAACTTGTAGGTAAGAGAAGATGTTTTAAAGCCCTTGAGAGTTAAAATCAGGATGTGAAACGCCTGCAAAATTGTGAAAAGGTAGTGAAAAATCTCACTGTCTTCAGCAGAGCAATATTATTCCTTAGAATATCACCTACATAAATGTCCTTTGTCAGTTCTGCACATCATCTGTAGAGGATTTGCTCTTATGAGGTGAGTTCAGGATAAAAAAATCAGGTATGTGCACTAAAGCGCAGCGGACTTGGCCTAAAACTAGTATTTAGAGGGCATCATAACGAATGGATGGTAGATACCAAGCTCTCAGTGCCGAGTCTGGTGCACCCTTGCATGCAAAGAAAAAACCTGCAAAAAAAAATCTTTCAAATGTTATGCAATTTGTAGTATGCAATGCTCATTTCTAGCAATGTGAAGGAGCCGCTGGCTTTGTTTTCTTGTTAAAATATTCACTCCACAATAATTGACATGCTTGCAAAAAAAGAAAGCCAGTCCTGAAAGTGAACACTGTTTCGCACTTTACTGGAAGTTTCAACAACCGACTTGTCAAAAATCATTGGCCGCCCTTCTTCAACCATCCATTTTGTAATGCTCTTAGTCTTTCCTGCCCAGGTGACTTCCTTTACTCAAGTGAGTGCGGAAATTACTCAGGTTGGCGTGAATGATTCTATTTGATGGTTAATGGAAAATATTGGAAAGCCACTTAAGCGAGGAGAAGAGGAAGATGAAAGTGTGGAGAGGATGAAAAGAAGCCTTCAATGTTCTGAGGAGCAACCGAATGTTGCACGCTGCTTGCACACTCATGAAAGGCTCTTTTGAGAAACGAGGGTCTGACAGAATCATGTTTCGTAATGGCAAACTGTCAAGTTCACCAACTCTGTGTTGACATCGGCGACTTTTGTAGGATGTTTGGATGTGATTAATTACTTCACTGTTATTAGGCATGACATAATCTTGATGCTATTTTTGAAATGTCATATTTTCACAACTTCAAAACATGTTTATTCTCATAAAAATCTAACTTTATTACTGTTAGTTCACAAACCAGAAAAAGTATAAATCATTGATCAGTGGTTCACAACTTGATTTGCTTCAGTGTAACCCATATTTTTGTGGTCTTGATCATATTTTAGTTTACTTATAAGTAATAAGTTTACTCTTGGTTTAAGTATGAGGACATGTCAAGCAATCTCTCCATGTAGTCATTTGTCAATGTCTTCTAGCTTTTACCAAGTGACAGATGCATTGTACAAAATACTGTAGATTGTATTTGGAAATCTCTTTAAAGCTGAAAAATATATATGAGAAACACTGGAATAAAATATGAGTTTTCTATTTTACCCTTTTTTTTAATTTACTTGTGCCATGCTATTTGTGTTATTGACCATACATATTGCAATGTTCTCAATTTATTTATTTTTTATTTACAGCTTAATTGGTACCACATTAAAGGCACACAAACATATAAATGTTAAATTATGTACAAATATACAGAATAAATAACTCTCATCCACACTTGTACAAAATAAAGCTATGGTGCTCTTCTATACAGTAAAACATTTCAAGGCTCAACACAATAACTTGTGTGCATATTTTCTCTATACATATATAGATGTATATATTTTTTTTTCTTTTCTTCTCCAGCCACATAATGAAGATAAAACACCCTGCATAATTGTCATGCTGAAAGAAAATAGTCAAATATGATTCGTGTCGAAAGGAACTTTAAACAACATTATTTTACAAACCAGAAGCTACACTACTCAGTTTTCCTATGGGAAAAAATGGCATAGACTGTGCGGCCCCACAACGTGATTGTCATCAACCACCTTTAAATAGCATTTTGAGTAGTGCAATTATTTTCTCTTCATTTTCTCCATGGATGCCCAGCAGAGTTTTTGTCCATATCAGAAGCAGTGGAGGTCTGAGCAAGTGGGTCGGTATGACATAATTTTTGAACAAACTCTCCAGGCGTGTTGATAATTTCAGGTGAGACGCCAATTTCAGGCATGATAAATGAGCCCAGTCATAAAGTTTGACCTCAGGGTCAAAACAATAGCCACTTGGCAAGCTACTTGCTGTTGATGACGCCTTATTTATTGATAAATACAATTTTCAGACATCTTGAGATCTAAGTACCACCATTATTTAATATTTAATGAACAACAACTGTGTTGGGCATGTTTAATTCAAAGCTTAGCAAATCAGGGAATGTTTTAACTAACCATAAATGTTCTGACAGGAAAAAAATAAAGAAAACATGTTTTCTTCAATTGCTACAGATAAACAGAGCTTAAAGATTAGCCACGTACATAATAAGAGATACACAGATAGAAATGTAAAGTGACTCTATGCTAGTCTCCCCTACCATGTAGCAAACATAACGAGAATGTATTGACCACAATGCAAAAGAAAAGTTCTGGTATCAAAGCCAATCTTGTACAACTCTGTGACTCTTTCTGTGTGATTGGAAACTTGTTAGAATGTATAATCCATCATCTGCAATGTCCAATAGCATGCTAGAGCTAAAGGTCCACCTGAAATTAGACATTGTGTCAGCGTCAAATGATTGTATCATGAGAATTGCCTCTACTCCGACGTTGTTGTATTATATCTCTTGGGCTAAATCAGAAATCAGAATGGACTGTCAAGGCACTTGGAGTATCATTTGTCAAATCAAAATATACAGTGTACTTATCTCAGTTGAAAGTCGTTTGATGCTCTAAGACTTCTAAATAGTCTGGTTCGGCATGTAAATTGGCTTTGAGCTCAAAGTACTCATTTTTAGTCTGTTCCACCATGACCTTCCTCGGCCTCGTATAAACGAGAGTTTCCATTAGTTTCAGCTCTTTGTGGTGGTTGGGGACTTGCATGTCCACAGCTGGTTGAAGCTGTGATATGTTTTTCCTGAGGTATTCGGTGAGGCTGAGCTGTTGGATCTCCCGTTCTCTTTCTAAGATGTTCTTGTACAAGGAGCTCGCGTCTCCCAAACTTTCAAACTCAGAGGGGTAGTCGGTGACGGCCCTGAACTTCACGTTAGGGAGGGATTTGTTGTCCTTGTCAAGGATGCTATGGCACATATGCTTAGGTTTATCGCTATCGTAGTCATCTAACTCGTAGTCTTTGTGCTGAGAGCAATAACTGGGGTTCCTGCAGACCTGAATGATGGGGCTATGGGAAGGTTCGTCGTACATGCTGGGTCCTTGCCTTTCAGTTACGTGGTGGGTGGTTTTCTGGCCATACATGCTGTAGTGCAGGTGGATGGGACTGCTCTCGCGAGGTTGCTCCTCGGCCTGTTTCTTTTTGGCATGTCTCCGCTGACGGTGTAGCACAAATACGACAATCCCGGCAGCGCAGAAAATGACGGTCAGGAAGAGGATGAGAAGGCAGAGGATGAGCACTGATAGTGGCACTGCATCTGTAATTGACCGGAAGAAGCCGCTGGTGCCGCCCTCCGGTGCACTCGTGACTGGAATACTGTCCTCGGTGCCTCCAGGTAAGGACTTATAGGTTACCAAGCCGGGGCAGAGAACATCATGCTTCAGGTTTCTGACCTCAGCAGTAGACAGTTTTTTAGGAGTGTGGCATAAGATGGCACCCACCACTGTTTCCTTGCTAAGCTTTTCCACCCACTGTTTGAGGCTGACCAAATCACAAGTGCAGTCCCAAGGATTGTCCTCAAGATAAATCTGCTCCAAATATTTAAGCTGGTCCAATGCATTACTCACCGGTAAGTGCATAAAGACATTTTTCCTTAGGTTTAATTTCACCAAAGGCACATTACGAAATATTTGTGCAGGGAGAGTGTTGAGTCGGTTGTTGTTTAGGTACAGGAGCTTTAGATTTGTCAAAGGGTTGAACGATCCAGCCTCAATCTCTTTGATCACATTATACTCTAAGTACAAATTTTCCAGGTTGTGAAGGCCGAGAAACATTGTTGCAGATATTTTCTCTATCCTGTTTCCATTCAGGTGCAGCTTTTTCAGGTTGCTCAAACTCAGAAATGTTTCATTGTCAATGTAGTCTATTTGGTTGTTTGCCAAATTGAGCAATTCCAAACTGTCGTATGTCACAAAATCATATTTGAAAAGTCTTTGTATCATATTTCCTGTCAAAACCAGCATGGTAGGGCTTTGTTGAAGAATGCCTAGATCAGATATCCTTTGAACGCCTCGGTCCTCACAGTGCATTAAAAAACCCACTGTGACACAAGGCCCTAGGCCGTTTGCAGGTGTAGGTATCTTTGCATCATCTTTGGCATTCGGTATCTGAACAACCTTAGTGGATGGGGTGACAACCATGTCTAGAGACTTTGATGGCTCTTCGAGGTTGATGTCAGCATGAGAGGGGCAAAGCAAATCCCTTTTGACCCTAGCCAAAGAGGTGCCCCTAAGATCTTCGGGCCTGTTGCAAACCACCTCGCCAATGGATGACTGCGCTCGCATGTTCTCAATCCAGACCTTTAAATGTAAGATTTCGCAGTTACACACCCAGTCATTCTCCTCCAACTGGAGCTCAATGATACGACCAATATGCTCCAGGAAACCCACGTACGGCAGTGTCTGCAGCTTGTTCCCTCGCAGATCCAAATGTGTCAGAGGCACAAAGCGGAAAATGTTGCTCGGAAGAAACTCAATCTCATTGTCATTGAGGATCAGAACTTTAAGACGGACAAGCTTGCTGAAGGCCCCAGGCTCCACGACCCGGATAAAGTTGGTGTCAGCCTGAAGGTATTCCAAATTTACTAAGCCGTGAAATGTGTCCTCCTTCAGCATGACCAGGTAATTTCTGTTTATGTGCAACTTTTTCAGGGATCCCAGCGCACTGAACACACCAGGTTCAAGCTCCTGTATGCTGTTTTCACCGAGATGTAAGGTGACGACGTTCTTGAAAGCATCCATATCCGTTGCAAGTAACTCCACTAAGTCATTTTTGTATAGATTTAGATGAAAAGGTTTATCTGACGGTACTTCGACATCTGACATTTTGCTTATGTTGCTCTCCTCACAGTTTATGTACAACTGTCCATCTGTCTCTTCACAGGTGCACAAAGATTTGCAAGCTCCATCGTACAACACCTTAGACTCAGTATCTCCAAAACTAGCACCAGCAAAGAAGAAGCAAACGAAAACAATCCTGGCCAGCATTTTGTCCTTCTTCAGTATATCTAAAAAGACAACACAGGAGAGAGAAGGAAAGGTAATTACTGAGTGCAGTTAACAAACTCATAACATAGCTATGTGCAGAACACTGAATTATAGGAATTATTGCAAGGAGTTCACAGTGTGGAATCTAATAAACTAATCAGGATATGATTCGGGAATCTAATCTGTGCATATAAACAGATATTCACAAGCTGCTAAAATATTAAAGCTATTAAAAGTGTTGCTAACATATTGCATTTTATTATTGCATACAAGCAGTGAGTGGAACTCCAGAACTCTTTATAACTAACACTGTAATAGTCCTAAATGAATAATTTGGTTGCGTCATTGATGATGATGATAACAGTGGTGATTATATCACATTAGGGAAATAATTAAGTATTTAAAATTATTGGGATAATTAAATTCTAATCAAGAATCCGACTTATGCTTATATGCCACGTCATTTGTAAATTTAAAAAAATGATTTCACCTTTTTTTTCACAACAAAGGCAAATAATTTGTATGCATGCATAGCCTATATTTTACATGACAAACTGAATGATTTTTAATTTACATCAATCCTCAGCAGCAGGCACCCTGTGAGACTTGTCTTTGCATAATTAGACTGGTTTTCCTGACCCTGTTACCTCTAACATCTGGATGAGTGTGCTTTAAGATGTGTCCTATACTGCCAACAATTATACCTCAGGATTCATTTGAATGAAACAGAAGAACGTTGTCCATAAACATTGCACAAGTCAAGGACCTCAGTATGAACATTCTCACGAGAACAGGTTCTTCTACATTAATCGTGTCTACTATATTAATCGTACTTCTACTATATTGTGTCTTATTTGTATTGGTTAGGGAGCCAAGAACTGGACTCCTCAGCGAATGACTCTTTTAATGAGTTCTTATCTAATGATTTGAAAGAAAAAAAAGAAATTCTAAATTCATTCCACAAAATTACCAATATACTTCTTTTCATGAAACTGCTAAGAAATCAGACTTGCCAAGAGGAATCAGTCCAAGAATCATTAAATAAAAATGATTCCTATGACTAATTTGTGTCTATTTCTATTTTTAAGGGTTTTCAGGACTGATGAAGATCATCTCCAATGTTTCAACGATATATTCAAGTCGAAAATCAAAAGCAAGAGATCCCTATATGAACTCAAACATTTCTCATAAAATTTTTCCCTGACCAATTGATCTGATCTGCTATCCAAATTAATTTTATAGCTCTTCACTGTAAAAAATTATAATTGAGGCCTTAAATTTAAGTACAATCAACTTATATGTTTAAGTCATTTCAACTTAAAATACATTGAACTGACTTCATTAGTTGAATCTTATAAAAAAGTTGAAAATTGCTTAACTTATTCTGATGAGTTAAAGCAACGTAAAAAAAACATATGTTGTCATAAATTATTATTTATTTTTTTTTTTTTTACAGAGTAAATTATATATAGCTAGTATATGTCAACAGTTGTTTAATTTGCTTATTTTTATCTTTTATAAGGAACTTTATGAGAGACATTTAGGACAAAGTTGATATTTAAATGAAAAATAACTACGAAATAGCAACATCTTCCTCATACATTCCCACTGGAAGAAAATAACCACACGCTATCATTTGTTATTATGTAATTTAAAGCAACATAACACAGGTCTATGTAAATTAACTGAAACATAAAACACCCCAGAGTCCCAGTGAATCTTAGAGGAATGAAAGACTTCCCAATTGTATTGACATGAAATCAAACATTGAATGGTCCGGCATGCCACATGACACCGACAGGCTGCATGCGCTGACAGCTCTGAGCAAACACAGCGTGTGAAGACAACAAAGATGGTTTTCGTCGTCTCTCTTGAGGACGCAGGTAGACAGGCAGTGGAAGGGGGCGGGGGCATAAATAAAATTAGATTAAAAGATTACAAAAACTGCGGAGAAAATTAATGCTTGCATGTCATGCTAGATGACAGGACAAAGAAGGGGGGGAAAAAACTGTCCCATTCCTATTTTTAGCTAGCAGTGTGTGGTTGACAGTAAGGAGAGAATTTGTGGTCCATTAAGAGCCAGTGAAGCCTACATATTGTGCTCTCATGCATTTAAGCAGAGCCTAATATCCATCTACTTAACTATCTATCTATATACACACATACGCACATATAGCTCGACCCGTGAGTCCTCATCCCTCAGGTCTCCACCCACCCTGCCTGTCTAACCCGCTCCACATGGGAACATCTGTCCTGATACAGCAAATTTCTCTGTCTTTCTCTCACACGGTTACCCAAAGCATAGGCCATCCCATAAGAAAGAGAAGTGACGAATGAGATAATTATGATCTCTCAATTCTTACTCCTCATAAATAGTGAAGGGATTAAATGTACAATTGGAGATCTTTGCTTTCGACTTTTTTAAAACTGAGAAATAGACCCTATCTATTCTCACATCCACTAGTTTTAGAAGAAATCTCAACAATGTCATGCTCTGGGGTGTGTGCCGTTTCCCGAACAACGATGTAACTCACTGCTTAACTACCATAGTACGATGCATCATTGAAGAAATCAACTAGCTAGTCACGACTGTTTCCTGAAACCGTATTGTTCGCAAAGTGGTCGTTCAACCACATTGGTTTATGACGTCACACACGTGCTGGAGTAAACTTCTTTTAATGAATCTGTTTGAGATCGAATTAATTTGAGATATTTTGCTATAAATTACAGACATGACATCTGAGGACTATTTCTCATCTTTCTCAGTTATTTTGCTTTATTTCCAGATTCAATCATAGTCTCGTTCTTACTTAGTAGAGCACGTTCACACATGCGCACTCTTCAAAAACGGTGCTTTAAATCTCTTGACAAACTAAAAGACGTAAATCACATTTGTATGCATTCTAAATAAAAGACACAGGTTGTACTGAATGTCAGCTTTGCTTATTTTGCTCAAGATAAGGATTTATTAAGTCCACATGTCATGCAAACTGGAAACTCTGCTTCTAACCACAGGTCGAGAGCGGTCGTTCCAAACACACAACTTTGCGATGCGGTTTGCGAATGTTCGTTAGAACGATGGTTTCAGGAAACACCGACTCGTTGAACTATGCTGATATCGACGGAACTTGCGAACAAAGTTGGCTAACGATGCTTTTGGGAAACGCACCCCTGATTGGCTGCGTCCAAAGTCGTATACTCTCTTGAGTAGGTATTTATTTTGAACAAGTAATTGCTTCACGACCGCTAAAACAGTATGTTCTATATAGTATGAATATGTGTAATATGAATGTAATCTGGACATACTTTGTTCGCCATTCGTTCGTCATTATCATGTGACCTTCCAGCGTCAGTTGCGTCGATTCCCTGCCATCCACAAATCCTCTCCCGTGGCCTCATGGGATAGGAAAGTGTCCATCGTATGCACACTTCAGAATCTCACCGGATGTCATCCGGGTACTTTTTGCATACTCTTTTATGAGTACTGTGAATTCTGAAATACTTCTGTTGTCACATACTGTTTTTCACCTACTATATAGTATATAGTGTGTGATTTCGGATACAGCCAGCGACCAAAATACACTTTACATGTAAAAAAATGGTTTTAAAAGGGGTTTTCACAGTGATGCCATAGTATAACCACTTTAGGTTTCATTAAACAGTTCTCAAAAGAACCTTTTTCCTTAATGTAAGGATATTTTCATAATCCAAGAACCGTTTTTCCACTATAAAGAACTTTTTGTGCAATTGAAAGGTTCCATGTTTCTTTAACAGAAAAATAGATGTCAATGAAGAACCTTTATTTTTAACAGTGTACATAAGGATTATAGGGTCGTAAAATGAGTGTGGATAGTATTGTAATGTAATATTTGATTTTATATTGAAATGTCTAACTTTTGGTATCTTGTCAAACCTGAGCACATTCTGAGACACTGTTGAGATATCTTTTGAAAATGTAGAGTAGATACATATTAGATTACTTTGGTTCTTTTTACCAGTAGAAAATACAAATCTAAAAAAGCAGAAAACCTTAGCAAATGTCTCCATTTGCTTTCTATATAATCTCTTTGCTGTCTTGGAGAAACAATTAAGATATTACAAAGATCTCCTTTGGGTTTTACTCTCATGCGTCCACCTTAATTCTTTATTATTGACGATGCACTTTTGTTCAAATGAATTCTGAGGTTACTGATGACTTGTTGAAATAATCAATAGGACAGATCTTGATGTATACTTATCCAGGATGTCTAAGACTAAGAGAGACAATTGAGATGTTAAAGATATTTTATTTGTGATTTTTGAAATTCAGAATTTCGAAGCTGACATATGCAAGCCCTGGTAACCAGTGAGAAAGGAAGAGGTCCATATATGCTGCATCTACCCCACTGCATTGTACACATATGTATGTATAGTTATGCAAATTTGCCAGTTCCACTGAACATTAGACCAGAATAAAAAGACTCGCAATTGAAGAATCCATCACAGCAGTGCATCTGTAAATGTTTGATGACATATGAGGTGTATGTACCGTGAAATGTTCAAATAAATTAAAGCAAATAAAAATAACCCTCAAGGCTATTGTGTATGACTCTAAGTGAACTTGTTTGTAGCTGAGCACTTCATATATCCATAACAGAGGAAATATATTGCGTGCTTCTCGCTTCCACTATCTTATCTTGACATCACAATTCAGTGTCTTTTGTTTTGAGGCAAGAAAAATTAATAATTGTATGGCCCATGTGCTGTTTACCTGCGATGCTGCATTCCAATCGCTTGCAACCCTACAGCAACACAAGCAGATTTCTTTACCAGCTGCCCAGTGGAGCAAATCTAGACCGAGCTAGTTTGCAACTAACTGCAAATTGCAAAGTAAAAGTGTTTGGGTCATTGTATTTATTTATTTATTTATAAAATTTGGAGCTCATTTGAATCTTTATAGAAACTCATGACGCTAACCTTTTTGCAAGGGAAATTATATTTGATCCAGGCCCAGGAGAAGTATTGTTTGTAGACAGCAGGCATTGTCTTGCTTGAGCAGTTTGAGAGAATAGCTGCTGTCTCGGACACAATTCTAAGGGTTGGTCATTCATTATTTATCTGATCAGTAATGAAACACCACCAGAACAAGGTTGGCCAATGAAGCATGGCAATCAATGGCGGTGGTCCTGTCAAAGAGGAGCAAATCAACTGCTTAAACCAAACCACAAAGCCATCCCATCATTTGCATAATCTGCTTACCATATGCTATTTAAAGGACAGGTACAACTTTAATTTCCCTAGTCTTTTGCAAGTATTGTCTAATCTTTCATGTATCCTGTGGAACTGGTGTCAAACCAATTCAGTCCTCCGTCTTTTAACATGACAAACGTGACATTTTTTACGAGACAATACGGTTAGGGTTGCAACCTCATTCCAGGTAGAATAATTTAGGTCTAGTAAGCTTCCATTATAGAAGTGTGTTAAAAAAAAAAAAAAATCAGGACACTCATTTAATATCCACACACAAGGTACACCATAAGGACTTTCATTTGGGGTTTTAATTATTTTTAAAAGGTAACTGCATCATTTTAATCTAAACAATCAAAACATTTGATCCTGGGGTCAAAGTTTATATGCATAAATTAAAAGTGGCTCTGTTTCAAATCCTGTCTTACTAACCTGAAATGGACCTTGACCAATACATTAACAAAAATCATTATTATAAGCATAAAAATGCATATTACACAAACATATTAAGGTAATTATTCAATGTTTATTAGACTAAACAATTTTTTCCTTTTTTTTTTTTTTTTTTTTTTTTGTTTAATTAATTTCTAAACATAATGTATCTTGCTTCACTTGTCTTTAGATTTTTGTTTTGCTAAGTCGGTCGCAGTGCATTGCATTTGATCGCTTGCATGCAATGTTACTGTAGAATTATGGCAAAACAAGTGATCTTACATTCTTACAAATAAAGGTTCCATAAGGGGGTTTTCACATTTTCATAGTTCCCTAGAACTAATGGCGTAAATACCCATTTTTTGCCGTGTTCGCACCGCAGGAACTGGGAATTATTTTTGTTATAGGAACTCCTTTTGGGAAGACTAAATTAGCTCCTACTTCAGAGTAGGGTCTCAACCAGCAGAATAGGAATTACCAGTGACGTAAGTGTACGCTGATTGGCCGAACACATGTAAAACACCAACACCCACCATTTTTTAAATCAGTGTAAACACACAGTTTACATATATATGCTCCAAGAACATGGAAACCAGCAAAAATATATAAACATACAGAAAGCTAAAGTTGACGGCATTTACCTGTCGCCTTTGTCTGCGGCGTTGTGTTCTTTCTCAGACTCAGTGATGTATTCTGCAAGTTCTCATAGGAGATTGTCTCTTAGCCCTCCTTTTTGCTCTTTCAATCGAATAACTTACAATTCTCTGTTATCACAAAACCCACGATACACAACAAAGAAACAGCTACAGTCACAGTGTCCTTTTACAAGTCTAAAGAAACTTCCACTATAAAGAACTTTATGTGCAATGGAAAAGTTATATGGATCCCTGTGAAGGCCTCCCTCCCTTTACCCATACATATAAAGCGTTGTCGGGATAATTCCGGTTCTCCCGGCTACGTGGAAGCGATAAAAAATCTGTATTATTAATTTTAAGGCCAGACAAGTAGTATGTTGAGGGTTGGTTTGTAGGGAAGGACTACACGCCTGCGCACATATATTCAAACGCACATACCTATAGACTGAACTCGTAATACACATGTGCACGCCATCAGCGTTCTCACTGGTTCATGTTTTTGAAGTTTGCGCAGAAAGAACTGAAGAGTTTTGCACCAAAGTTTAATACTTTGGGTTAGGGGTTTGTTCAAATCACTAACCCTGAATATGAGCAACAGTGATGCTTGATTTACTTTAGCATGTACCAATAAAATGGGATCACGGAAGCGTGGTCTATTAGAATAAACTGCAGTGAAGGGGAAAATCAAATGGAGAGCAGAGAAAGTGAGATAAACTTCCTGTAGTGATGTTGATTTGCAGGGAGAGGTACATCTGTTACATCCAGATGTTTGATTTTGTGCACGTATTTGGTTTCATCTGGTAGATCTAACGGCTAATTCCAGCGAACTAATTACGGCACATTTGTTGTGCAACACATTTGGAAGAAAGCACACAGCACTTCTTCCCCTCCTATAGCTGTGATAAATACATGCATATCATAATAATTATGAGAAATTACAAATTTGGTGCACAGGGATGATGTATAGGCTCCAAAATTTGCATGGGCATCATAGGCACACTCACAACACTAATGCGGTTCCAAAATGTAGGCAACAACATGATATTGTTTTCTTCACTCTTAATAATAAATGGTTCCATGACGAACCTTTAACATCAAGTCAAGTCAAGTCATCTTCAAGTCATAGCGCTTTCATCAATGTAGATTGTTCCAAAGCAGCTTTACAATGATAATAGGAAATTAAAGTAAAGTGTTTTGGCTTTATAGCAGCTCTAGAATAAAGTTATTGTCCAGCTAAAGTTAGTTTTGATTGATTCACTTCCGTCGCATCGATCATTAGTTATTAACTTAGTGGCCGCTAACACAACACCGTTTTAACAGAAAACTCATGCCGGTTGTGCAATGGACGTACCCCAAATTGTTGTAAAATACCTAAAAATTGAGAAGGACCAATTAACATCGCACTTGCACTGGTAAATACCCCCCCAAACACCTTAGCACCATTCATATGTTCTTAAGAAAAATATAATAATAATATCAGTCTGTCTAATATGGTGTTAGCTTACATGTGTACACAAAAAATATATAAATAATGTTCAGAACTTTATATCATTTTTTTTCAGTCACTGAAGCAAATGAAGTGGAAGAATGACAGCAGTGGGTCTGACACAGAGCTGACATCTTAAAATTATATAGTGCTGCATTTCTAGATTAATCATATGAGTGTCCACGTCGTTCAGCTCTGTGAATTACGTTTTTGCCTGAAGCTTATGAAAAAGACTGCAGCTAATGAGACAAACGCGGAAGATATTACAGAGATGTAATCATTTAATAAAATAGCCATCACTTTTAACAGCATTTCAACTGTTTTCCTTTTATAGCACTTTAAACTAGATTCCTTAACACTTTATAATAAGTTCCCATTAGTTAACATTAGTGAATGCATTAACTAACATTGAGCAATACATGTGTTACCGTTTTTTAATAATCTTTGTTACGTTAGTTGATCAAAAATACAATGGTTCATTGTTTGTTCTAGAGATGCACAGATGTATAGGCCAATCATTGGCCGATTGTTTAGAAACAGCCAATGATCATGACCGATTATATCCTGTCAATCAAAAGGAGACGAAAAAATGTGTGAGACTGCAACTCATTCTGTGTGTGAAGAAAATCACTCTTGTGTTGAATTGAGGGGAAGTTAATGCAACAATAATGCATTAACAGTTTAAAAATTGTGAAAATCTGTTTGACACAATGAATTACCCGTAGTTCAAGCCAGGGTTGCAGGTTTGAGTTTGTCCCTACACTAAACATTATTTGTAGTGCGTCCCAGTCCAATAATTGCAAAGAGCTTTGTGCTTTGTTACTTCTGATAAGAAACATAAGATAAAGATAAGTCTCAGATTTCAAATTCAGTCCATTTTTATCACAAAATTCAAACAATAAATGGCATTTGATGCTCTTAAATGGGACGTGACAGATCGCTGTAGCACCTCAGGTCTTTTCTTCCTCTTTAATAAAAGTTACAGCACGAAAAAACATGAATGAATATCAGAAGGTATGTTGAAAGATACAGTACAACTTACCGAAATGAATCATGTGTCATGTAATCGCTCAATCAGGCATAGGCATCAATAAAAGATCTTGTGAATGATGTGTCACTTAAAGGGATAGTTCACCCAAAAATGAAAATTAGCCCATGATTTACTCACCCTGAAGCCATCCTATGTGTATATGACATTCTTCTTTCCGACGAATACAATCAGAGTTATATTAAAAAAATGTCCTGTCTCTTCCAAGCTTGATAATGAGAGTGAATGGCTGTTTGTCTTTGGAAGTCCATCAAAGTGCATCTATCCATGATAAAAGTGCTTCACGCATATCCGGAGGTTAATACAGGTCTTCTGAAGTGAAGCTCGTGTAAGAAAAATATCCATATTTAATACTTTATCGACTAAAATAACTAGCTTCCGGCAGACGGCCGTACGCATCGACTTAAGGCCAATTTATACTTCTGCGTCGGGTGTGCGCAGTAGGTACGCACCTCCTCAAAAATGTAACTACACGTCGCGGCGACGCGGACTGCAAGATCTGTGATTGGTCGGCTTGGTAGCATTGCATTTCCTCCTACGCATTTCCGCCGTGTTCTTCTGCACCGCCCGTCATTTTTAAATTCGGTTCAACCGTCAACAGGTTCACGGGTCGCACGTACCATCTCCTCCGACGCCTTCTCTCGTTTCTGCCTTTTAGTTTTAGTAATTTCACTAAAATTAACAGTTTTTCCACCTCGATAAGCTCCAACTCCAACATGATCCGCTCTCTTTCAGTCGCTTAGTAGCTTAAACTCAAAACAGCCGCGAGGAATCTAAACACAGTGGAACATTAAAACCCGCCCCCGCCAACTAGCGTTTCGCCGGAGTAACTGCAGAGCAACACAGATCTGACTCAGAAGTATAAATGCTCACGACGGTGTCGCCTACGTGCGTAGCCTACGACGTACACTACGGCGTACACTCGACGCAGAAGTATAAATTGGCCTTTAGAGTAACCCTTAAACTTGACGCACAACGTAATGACGCCTCTCTCGGTTCAAACAAACAGGGCTGGGAAACTGCGTTCGTCATTACGTTGTGTGTTTAATATTTAATAATATTATTATTTATTATTAAATATGGATATTTTTCTTACATTAACGTCTAATAAACGCCTTTATTAACTGCCGAAGACGCGTGGAGCTCTTTAATAGTGAATAGATGCGCTTTGATGGACTTCCAAAGGCATACAGCCAATCACTCTCATTATCAAGCTTGGAAGAGCCAGGACATTTTTTGTTTTATATATAACTCCGATTGTATTCGTCTGAAAGAAGAATGTCATATACACATGGGATGGCTTCAGGGTGAGTAAAATCATGGGCTAATTTTCATTTTTGGGTGAACTATCCATTTAATGTTGTATTTGCATCAGGAAAGTTATCCAAAGATTACAGTTGGTTAGTTTGCTATAAAAAAATTTAAAAAATAAAACACACTAAAGAGGAGCTTATTAACTGTTAATTATATATATATGTTTGAATAAATTTGTCATGAACACAAGTGGTTAGGAAAACTACCTTGTATACAACCGAGTTGCATACAAACATTTCAGTTTTTATTTGAGTGTAATTATTATATATGAAATAAATACCTGTTGAATATAATACTTGTGTTGTTAATTTTAACCTCTAATGTTATAGTAATGTACTAAATTAGAGGGTTCCCTGTTTAGTTTGCAGAATTATTTGGGAGAGATCAAACTCTCGGTATCGGCAGATGTCATTCTGAATCGGCTGTCGGTAACGGGCGGAGAAATGTAGTATCTGTGCATCTCTAGCTTGTTCATGTTAGCACTCTTCTCCAGTGTTTTCCCCTCAATTTGGCCAGGAAAAAAAAAAAGGATATCAATGTTGCCCAGCATCAATAAATCTAACTCCTCTAACCGCACAATGTGAATCCTCTAGACAATCACATGTATTTACAAGGGCAACCGTTATCTCAATGCAGGGAAAGAAGATCAATGATTTAATTTTCTCAGTGTTGTTTTCATCAACAGACACTGAGCCTTAAAAAAGAGCAAAGAGCCTTTGATACTGCAGGTGCACTTCTTCCCAACAAAGTTGAGAACAGTTGTTGGTTGCGTGGCAAGCATCACTCATGGATTAGGGGTTTGTTTAAAGTACTAACATTTGGGATACAACTCATCCAGCATCATTTGAGCTACAGACATGAAGGACTCCAGTTGTGTGCTTACTTTTCGAAGCAATTCGACCAGGTGGTCGATAAAACAGCCAAAAAAAATAAAAAATAAAAAAATAATCCCCACACAGACAAGGACCTGGGCCATTTCTAGAGACATGGGGGTGGACTCTTTTAACTTGGGCTGGTAAGCAACCATACAGCAATGCACTAAAAATCACTCCGAACTCCTTAGCAACCAAAAGCAATGCCCTAGCAACCACCTTCAACACTTTGAAGCATTTGAACTGACAAGCACCACTAAAAAAAAAATCCCATTCTCATTACAATGAAATCCTAATTGGTACAATTTTAATCAAGTATATAATTTTAATCAAGTGCTGCTTTGATACTTTGTAAAATGCAAACATAATTCTGCCAATTTGAATAAGAACTAGCCAGGTATCGAGATCCAAATGCGCTTGTTTTGACGCACCGGTGATGTTTGTGTCACTGTCGAGCATGTAATCACATAGCTCTCCATAAAGGGAAGTAACCTACAACAGATTGTTGCAGGTTGCCATCCGCAGCATGTCACTGGGGGGACCTTAACATCCAGCGCAGGAGAATGAGGGATGGAGAGATGAAGAGAAAGAGTGGATACTGGGCTCGGGGCAAAGGGATGAGTGAATCAGTGACGCTCCATTTTACCCTGCGCAAATCAGTGGGCTAGCGCAGATGGCCCTTCATTGTGTCTGTGGCACTATGGAGGAAATGATGTGCTCGCCCCAGGGAGACGCCACAACACCCACATATAAGAACAGAGGCCAAAGAAAAGCCCACAGTCCTGTGAAGCTAATAAACTCGCCCACTCGATATGGAGTGGCATTCACTATTTGTAAAAGTACACTGTTTAACGCTCATGTTCTGATGATTTTACTAAAAACATGTCAAATCTCTCATTTTACCCACAATTCAGTTTTAATATGTACTTTTGACCGTTAGACTGATATTATTGATGCTTTAAACCCTCTGTTATATTGCATATGTGACTGTTATCTAAACTCTTAAAATAGAGGTTTTCCTTTAACATGGAACATTGCACAAAAAGGTTCTTTAAAGTGAAAAGTGTTCCTCAGATTATTGAAATATTCTTAGAAAAAAATTTATGTTTAGGAATGTTCACTGAAAGGTTCTTTGTGGAAACAAAAATGGTGGATCCATTGCATCGCTACAAACCCCCCTTTTTGGAGACATTATTTTTAAGAGTGAAAGGATAGTATTGATTCTGTTTGATGTAATTGATGCATGCAAAAACATACTGTAATATAAATGCAATAAAACAAACCGTAATTGACATGTACTGTACATGTGTGTCGGAAAATGTTAGCATGTGAAAATGCATTGCATCTGTTCATGTTAAATACTTGGGGTCTCCAAGACCTCAGAAAGTTGAAATGTTGTTCATAATCAGTGCTGTTAATGGAAAATGAATTCAATATCAGCATGCTGCCCACATGTATGCATTGATCAGATACTTTTATGCAAAGTGATTTCCGTTTAATCAGCTCATAACCCTGGTGTCGCTCTGCCAGTTAAGCCACTAAACATATTAACAATGTTTGTATGTTGTTTTTAACAATAGAAGGACCAGACTCCAGACATTTTAATCCTACACATTAATCCTAATGCATATATCTATAGCTTTGTACTTATCCTGTATGTTGCATTCACTAAAACAACAACAACAAATGTTTAGATGTGCACACACCAATGTTTTTCTTTAACAAATGCATTCAGACTAGTTTAAACCTCTCTAATCATCAAGCTAGATTTAATGTGGACTCTGCATATCAATATCTCTTGAGCATCTAAAGAGGGTGCTGCAAACTGCCTCTCCAGACATTAAATTAAGACTTGTCTGTGTGTGGGGGTATGTCTGGCTGTGTGTGTGTGTGTGTGTGTGTGTGTGTGTGTGTGTGTGTGTGTGTGTGTGTGTGTGTGTGTGTGTGTGTGTGTGTGTCTTTGCCTTTGTGTAAATGTGACTTTGAAGGCGAGCATCTGTGCTGCAGACGGCTACATCACAATGAAGTCACCTGAGTTTCATTTACAGGGATTGAATTTGCAGGGAATGAATAAGTAAAATAAACCTCATAAGGTGTCCTTGAGATCACAGGAGACAGAGTTACATTAGCACTGCCTATTATACTTTTGAAATACTTTCATATTAAAATTAAAATATTGCCTACTGTGCTATAAGAGGAGGTGCATTAGAAACTAGCATACCCTATAACTGTTCAAAGGGCAAACAAGTGCTGTGCATTTAGCAATCTAGGCTTTGTGCCAACATTTAAATCTTTAACAAATGTTTAAGACCGTTAAATGATACAAAAACGATCGCATCTGCCGTGATGCAACCAATCATTCATTCTGAACACTTTCAGTCCTATAGAAAAAGAGACAGAAGTGCATGGAATAATCACACTTTGCTTGCTTTGACTTCGGATGTGCCATTAGTAAGCCACTCTTACCCAAATTACGCAGCGCAGGAGTCTTTGTAGCTCCACTTGGCCAAGTTATTTGTGCTTTTGTGGATCAAACAAAACCACCCAGTTTTGCAGCACTTCTCAAAAGGCTTCCCTGGCACGGAAGAGCCCACCGCGCAAAAAGACGCATGGAACAAGTCCAGGTCCAACTTGCCCTCAGCTGTCCATCGCGCAATGATGATTTGTTTTATTATATACTTATGTGTCCAGTAACGATTTTCCGCATTTTTTGGGGGAGCTTCACGTCTCAAGTGTTCAGCTCACAGATAGTCCAGTGGTTGAGTGTTAAAGTCCGCGATTACAATTCAGTATCCTTCGGAGAGAGCCTGACCCCCGCGGTGTCTTATAGAAGGTATGATGATGGACATATTCTCTAGCCTCTCGATCTGCCCAGTGAATGAGCTTGTGCTGGAGCTTCACTTCGCTAGAGCTCCTCCCTCCGTACAGTCAAAGGAGCTATCGTGACTCCATATGGAGAGGAAAAAGAGAGAGAGAGAGAGAGAGAGAGAGAGAGAGAGAGAGAGAGAGAGAGAGAGAGAGAGAGAGAGAGAGAGAGAGAGAGAGAGAGAGAGAGAGAGAGAGAGAGAGAGAGAGAGCATCCTTGCGCAGGACTTCTGCAGGAGTGCAAAGATCTGAGAAAGCTCAGCCATTAGTTATGTTGTTACCTTATGAATAATTGAGGGAAGTTGTCGCACTTTTTTACTGCAGTGAGGTTTATTGTTAAACGTTCATTTCTGAATCATACATTAAAGTTTGGACTACGAGAAAAGAAAAAAAGAAAAAAGAAAAAAAAACATCTGTCCAAGGAAAATAGCCTACAGCGGGGCATGTTTTTACACAATATGAGAAGTTTCACTCGTTTCAATCCCTATATATTTTGAATATGTATTTAATATGTACAGTATATTGTAAAAGGAATCTCCTATTTTTTAACAATCCATATAGACATGTATACTTATAATCTTTACACTGTAAAAAAAAAAAAAAAAAAAATCTGTACAATTTATGGTGAAAAACTGGCAGCTGCCAAAATTTACCGTAAAAAATGCGGCAGCAACATTTTAGATTTTACAGACTTTACTTAAATTTACAATAATAAACCGTACTTAATTATCTGATAAAATGTTAATTTACTGACCTATTGAAGTATTAATATCTGTTTTGTACCACAGTTATACACTGACAACTACCAATCCCAGTGGTGATGAAAATCACATGATTAATTAAAGCTCATCACAAGCGACTCTTTCTCAGGAAAGTTAATACCAATATATAGAAGCAACACATGTCATTCACACAACACCATCATGGTAACACACATGGATTTTTTTATTTTTTATAAAAACATTAAATGTAACATACAACCCTAATGTCATATTATAAAAAAACTAAGAAAACTATGAAGAAACATAGTTATTTCAACAAAAATACATCAAATGTGAAGTGTCATGCAGGGAATTGTGGGAATGTCAATTTACGGTTTTTCACTGTAAATTATACAATGACTTGTTCTTTTTCACTTCCAAAAACTGTATATTACTTCCAAATACTTTAACGGTATTTTACAGTAAAGTTACATTAAATGTACCGTTCTATCACAGTTGTTTACCGTATATAGTAAGGAAACTTTCTGTTAACCAATTAACAGTTTTTCACAGTAGCATTTTACAGTCTTTTACCGTTAAAATCACGATAATTTTTTTTACAGTGTAAAACTTTTTTGTCACAGTATGTTTGATAATTATATTTTTAAAAATCTAAAAATGTTGTAAAAAAGTAAAACATTATATGAATATGCGTTATATTTATATAGTACTGTATATTTACTATTATATTAGTAATTAATTTAAAGTATGTTTTAACCTTCATCTAATATGAACTTATCAACAAGATGTGCAAACTGATATCAAGATGAAATGAGTGCTTAAGCATTTTTTTTTTTATAATTATATTCATATGCAATCATATTTTCTTCAGTTTTCCTAGGATCCACCCAACCACACACACTTTTTCTTCTGTCTCATCATGACATCAGCCAGACTGACGAGATCATGTATAGCTCATTGTGAGTCATAAAGCGTAAATTCGTTGAAACTGTTATGTGTAACTGAAACCTGCCATTTCAGAAACCACATTTAATCATCAGTTGTAATGTGTTTAACCATTAATATTAGGTGTATTGCACTCTTATACACGAGTGGAAAAGAGGAAGACAGCTGTGTTAAACACTGATTTTTTCTTCACTTGTATTCATGTGTTTTCAGTGTTGCGCAAACACCCAGAGCAGCCCACACCTTCTCTGTCCACATTATGTAAGGTGAGTACACCCACATGAGAGGAAGAGTCAACCCTCACATGCACAGTATCTGATATAAATCAATACAGCGTTCTGACATGCTTTTGATGAATACAAATATAACATTCCAAAACATGAGAAGAGTTATGCTTTCATCCTTTACCTTTGCAACTATTCAAGTTCATTGTATAGATCTTATTGTTTGCCCTTCTCTCAGACCTATTCATAAAATATGAAAATCCATCAAAAATGATACATTTTATAAACATTTTACGTGTGAAATTTCTCATTATTTTGTTTTACACAAATTGTGACACTCAGTTGTGGGGTCCTTTTCATCAGATTTAACAATTTCCCCAGATAAAGTTTTATTAAAAGTGAGTGTACGTGGTTATCAGGGAAGGCAACAGTGTTATCGAGCATGTTTGAGATTAAAAATCAGTGATGTGTGAAGAAAAACAGAAAACAAAAACAAACAAGGGAAATATCACATCAACCAAAGCTGCTATGGCTATTATTGCATTTTCAAGCTATAAGGTTGTCAAATTATATGTAAAGATTGTGAAAATATGATAAAATTGTGTGCATGTGGGATGTATGAAATGCTACCTATGAAACTAGCCTTATTGCAAGACAAAGGAGTTAATCATTTTATTACAAAAATGTTTAATGTAAATTCAAGCACACAATGAAACATAATTTGAGATTATTACATTGTGGTGTTAATGTTCATGACTTTCAGAAAAGAAAAATATTAAACAAAAAAATTACATTGTTAGAATCAAATACTAAACTAGAGCGTGAATGTGTGTTTCACGAGTTTATTTTCTGAAAGCCCACAGGGCCAGAAGTGCACATTCAAAGAAACACCCATAAATGAATGAAAGCACCTTGAGGTCATTCTGGGTTGCAAAGTGACAGATTCTTGAACTTGAGAAATGTTTTGCTTGAAAGGTGTGTGTGTGTGTGTGTGTGTGTGTGTGTGTGTGTGTGTGTGTGTGTGTGTGTGTGTGTGTGTGGGTGTGTGTGTGTGTGTGTGTGTGTACATATGCTTCAATGCAATGCAATTTTAGAATAGTAGAATACAAATATTTAAAATTTTACTTATATACTGCAAAGGAATTGCGGCCAATAGAGTGGCGTTATCAATGCATGTAATTGATTTGCAGAATAAGGCATCTGCATTTTCCATCTGCTTGGGCTGAATTACACTGAGATTCTCTGGGAAGCAGCATTCCGAAGTTCGGAGTCAGCAGCTGATAATGAATGCTGAGTTAAGACATGCTCAGCTCGATGGAATCACTGATCTCCGGTAAATGCGATAATTCAGTCAAAAGTACAAAAGCAGCGCTCTAGTTTGTACAGGATTTAAGTTAAATAAAAATAGCCAAATCGATTAGATTAAGTAATAGATTCATAAGATCAAAAATTGCCCATGTGATATACACAAAACGAATTATATCTCATTTTTAAACACTATCTATATAAGAGCCAGCGACGAATTCCCGAAGGACTGGAGCTTGCATCCCCGAAAACATCTAGCAAATTTCTAAATAGGTGTTATGTTTATTAATACCATAGTTGAAGTAAACAACTACATTCTCGCAAACAAAAAAATCTTGCAACTACATTCCGTGACACAATAACAGTAGTATTTGTAAAATTATAGTGGGTTTGCTCCTCCGCCATTGATGCTTGCTGTGAGAAATGCTGCCAAACAAGCGGAGTGATGAACGTTGTGAAACAAGTAGAATTAACCGTTTTCACATTTCTGGGTTCTCAGAAGCGGACGTCGTCATACACTGTAAAAATAAAAGGTGCCTGGAGGAACCTTTTGGGGTTCTTCACTTTGCCACACCGGGGGAACCGTCTGTAGATCATCTAGGCACCCTTTAAAAAGGGGCGGTTCTCTGAGGAACCACACAGGTTTCCTGAGGAACTCGTATATTAGACACTGTGTGGAACCACTTCGGGTGCCTCCAGGAACCAAATTTCTTTTTTTAAATTTTTTTCATGTTGTTACTACGGTTACCATTGACTTCTATTATAATAAACAAACTGAACCAAATACAAAATAAGAATTGTTTATTACATATTTAAGATCCATTTTAATACATACACTCCCATGCACTTGGGAAAAAAGCTAGTAATAGATTAATATCAATGAATACACAAAAAAAAATTTATAATACATAAGCAACATGAATAATCAACCATGTATTATGCAATAGGCTACACAAGAAAAGACATCTCAACAAAATGCATGGAAAACACATGTTCCATGTAATAAATCAATGTACATTTTTTAATAAAAAATGTCCATCTTCACTTAACTTTAAAACATTTGTGTTTCGAAGGTCTCATGGTAATGAAAAGGTGTCTCCAGAACCTCTGAACTGAATACAAAGTGCTTAAAGGATCCCATAAGTTCCAGCAAGAACCGCAAAGATTGTCAATGCTCCTCCAGTAACCCTACTATAGGAGAAAGAGCTTTGAGGCAACTAAATTACATTTTGAAGTTCCTTGAGTATCCGACAGGATATTTGAGGCAGCTTTAGTTTTTACAGTGTAGTTGGGTAAACGTCTATAGTGGTGAATGGGAGATGACAGCAAATATATATTTTTTTGTATATTTATTTGTGCTAGTAGCAAAAAAAAAATAAAAAAAAATAAATGCACTAGCATTTCCACGACTTTCCAAAAGAGGGCAAAATATAGAGAGATTGATTACAGCAGTCAGAAAATGTCAAATTTGCTGTCACTCCCTATAGTGATAAAAAACCTATACCAAAATGTTTTTAAAATGCATTTATTTCACACTACGTATACATTAACATATTAACTGACATATTATTTGAGACTTACATATATACTGTATATATATATATATATATATATATATATATATATACACACATTTATACTAGGGCTGTCAAAAGATTAATCGCGATTAATCGCATCCAAAATAAAAGTTTGTGTTTACATAGTATATATGTGTGTGTACTGTGTATAATTATTTTGTATATATAAATATACACACATGCATGTATATATTTAAGAAATATTTACATACATATACTGTATATATTTATATATAATTTATATTCTATATAAATATAATTTTTTTATATATAAATAACATATTTTTCTTAAATATATACATGCATGTGTGTGTATTTATATATACAAATTTAATTATACACAGTACACACACGTATATTATTTAAACACAAACTTTTATTTTGGATGCGATTAATCGCGATTAATCTTTTGACAGCCCTAATTTATACATATATGTATATACACAGCAACTCTGCTATCACTTTGAAGTCAAGAACAAACTCAAGCCATAAACTTTACATAGGCTACTTGCATGACATTAAGGTTTGTTGTTAACCCGGGGTGAACGTCTCTGATTAGCTCTACGTAATGTTTCAAAACTGCAGACAGGTGGAGACGCTCTTTCTCACGTAGGCACGCCTGCAGCGTAAAATAATAAAACAAGACGAGAAATATACACCGAAAAGGACAGAGAGATTAAATGAACAAACAAAGGTATGATCGGAAATTAAAGCAATAACTCATCGAATAGACAAAGAAAAGGGTTGTTTGCGTGTGAGATTATGAGAGGACAAACACGGAACTGTTGTATGAGGGTTTTTCATCCCTAAACCTATGTTTGATTAACATGTGTTGAATTATTTGAACGTGTTCCATTAAACATTCAGAACAAAGAGCCATGATGATTATGATATTTGCCTGAGGTGAACAATGAGAAGAATGCGTGTATGAAAACCACTGTAATACAGCACCTGCTGCTACTTAGGCAAATTATTTCTCAACATAGCAACGAGCAGTGGTGGTATAAATATATAATAACTGATCTATTATTATATTATCCTAAAATGTAAAAATGTAGTCATAATTTAGTTTTTTTTAAAGTTGTTTTTCATATATACACAATGCAATACATTTATTTATTTTTATTTAACTTACTTTTTAATATATGAAAGATTTTGGACAAATTTTGGACAAAACGTAAAAAGTAGTCATAATTATAAATGTGTCCATATATATACACAATATTATAATTTAATGTAATTTATATTTTTATTTATTTTGATATAACTTATAATTGTACATTTTATAAATATTTTTGGACTTTTTTATTTGTCTAAAAAGTAGTCATAATTATGAATGTGTTCATATATACACAATATTATAATTTAATGTAATTTATATTTTTATTTATTTTGATATGACTTATAATTTTACATTTTATAGATATTTTTGGACTTTTTTATTCATCTAAAAAGTAGTCATAATTATGAACGTGTTCATATATAGTCAATATAATAATTTAATGTAATTTATAATTTCATTTATTTTTGATAGCTTATATTTTATGAAGGTTTATAATAAACAGAATTGTACACGTTATCTAGAGATTCCTAAATGTTGTTCTTGCTGTTGTTGGTTTGCAGTATAGGCCTAATATATCATATTTGTAGACAACGTCTTGTCTTTACATGTGGGAAAGCAAGTTATCATGTCATATGATGCCTCAGATTATGATTTATAGGTCTCATCTTTCCTAACTTGAACCCCAAACAATAAGTCCCAAAACCTAAAGTATGCAAAATGGAACAGTGCTGAATAAAGGGTTTGTGCTTTTCCACAGCATGCAAAGTAAACCGAAATGTTGAACAGGAAAGGAAATGCTACCCGAAGTTAAATAATAACCATTGTCTGACTGAAGGAATTGTGCATATTTATTCTGTTTTGCATGGGACCGGACAGTGTCCTGTTCTCGTGAGGCAGATTAGAGAGCAAGCTGTCACCGGAGGCGCGCATGCTTTATGCAAACATTACCTGAGCTGTCAACAAATGCCACAGAATGTGTTTTAACTTGTTCAAGGTACGGATAATCACATGCTCCTTATCAAAATGATCAGGGAGGCATTCTCTGGAATGAAAAGAAGTGTGGTCAAAGACATAATGCCTGTGTTTAGTTGATTGTTGTCTGTTATTTTAAAGGTTGCACATTGCACAACATTGAGCAACATGAGGATCACACGCAACAAGAGTTGTTTTTATTCCTGCAAAAAAAACAAAACAAAAAAAAACGCTATCTGTGCCAACTGTAAAGTCATGCGTCTTATTAGTAGCTGATCGTTTTACCAAGTTATCCAAAATATTTAAAAAGTAAACATGCATTGGGTGGAGATGTGTAGTCACGCTTTGCAATTTCTGCAGAACTTCCTCACTGCTCAACACAACACTGTGGACATCATGCCATATACTTTACATCATTTGAAGGCTGACAACTATTGCTTGAATTATATATTAAATCAAATAATTCAATATATTAAATATGTATTTCTTATATCTACATCTTGATTTAACATTGAGTATATCTCCATTATAATCCCGTTAGTATGAATATTACATTAAATTAAAATTCTTTCGAATTGATTTTCTTATACCAACTGTACATGCAGAAGAATATTTTGGCAGAATGGCGTATAATGTTGTTCCTGAGAGAGAGGGACATATGCTCATAACAGTTCTGATTGGCATTTCTCATGGATTTTTGGAAACCTTTCAAAACCTACATAATTTGCATACAGTAGTCACATTCCTTCCGATGTTTATGAGCATGAGGCCTTCAATCATTCCATTCAGGTTTGTGATGAAGTCTCCTGCCCGTCTATAAGACATATTTATAAACAAATAAAACTATCCGGCACTGCATCAGTGATAGTTTATGAAAAGTAATGTGCAGCAAAGGTTTTTATTTTAATGTTTGTCTTAGGTTATGGTGCCCAGCACTTATTGCTGAAATAAATTATTCCGGAACTCAAACAGTATATATATATATATCGTTTTAACTCAGAAATTGCTAGTAAATTTCACAAACAATTATACAAACAAAACAAGTAACACTGAATTAAACATTGTTGCATTGTAAATATTGACTTTAAAAAATAGCTGCTCTAATAAGTAACAAGGGACATTTAATTGCTAATTAACTTTTAACAATACTAACATTTAATTGCTCTTTAACTTTGAACAATATTATCATTATAAGTTAACTCTTATATAAGTTAATTTCCACAGATTTCATGGCGGCCAGAATATGAAACACTTTGAAACTGAATCATGTGATTAAAGTGATTCAAAGTTTCAAAACAGCTCCCATTACTAGGTTTGATAAAAGCATGTAACCTTCTTATGTGCAAAGTTACATTTTTCATCTGCTGTCATAAACACATACAGTTGGTAATCCCAAATTTGACAATACGTGCAAGTTTACTGGAAACGGACTGTTTATATAGCAAATCCACTCAGAAATTGTTCATCCACTTAAAAAAAAATATCTAATGGCAATTTGTAATTATTATGATCTAATTCATACGTCATAATGGACAGCAAGCCACAGATGCTGTTGTTAAAGCTTGTACTGAACCCAAGACATTCACACTGGATGTTTATTTGAGAAAGCATCTGTCATCTGTTTAACTAGATAGTGTGGCTCAATCCTAGTCCGTGATTGACCAGGTCATCACTCATTTGCATCTCCAGGACAAGCTGTCCCTCTTTGTCCATCCACCGTGTGGGTCAGCACAGGTGAGCAGATCCCGTCCCCGAAGGGCGTTGAATAGACATTGCATGTAAGCCAACAAAAGCTTCTACTGTTTGCAAGATAAAGTTTTCCACAAACTCGGCACAAAGCCGCTGAGCTTTAGATAAACATGACACATTCATTTTTAATTTGTTGAAACACAGCCAGACAATGGACAGGATCTGACTCCAGAGTAAAGACAGGTCGTATAGCTTTGTTCTGCAGTGCCATGAGAAGAGATGTGAGCTTTCTAAAGGTGACAACCTTACGTTGTGTGCGATCTGCCCCGAGGGAGAGATCAAATGATCGGCCCTGCAGACAGAATGACAGTCCGAATGCTCACCTACCTTGAGGAGAACGTTTCATACAATAGATGTTTTAATCTCTCCAGACACACACCGTTCTGTGCCCGTTTGATCAAAACAGATCATGTGAATCATGTGGCACTGGCCTGATTATTTGGGTCAGAAACAAGGCTTTGTTTCAGTCACATCGGTGAAGCTCAGGGGTGTTGTGACTTCAGGCTGTACTTGAACTTTTTCTAGTTTGACAAGGAACCTTACAGAGACCTTCTCGGGTTTTCTTCTAATGTACCATAACAACCACACGAGACATCCGAGCAATGGCCTGGTATCAAATACCTATCAAATAAACAATCTATAAATATACATTAATGGATTCATTTATATAAATATGATTTAACGTCTTAATCTATCACCTTAAATCATCTATCTATCTATCTATCTATCTATCTATCTATCTATCTATCTATCTATCTATCTATCTATCTATCTATCTATCTATCTATCTATCTATCATCTATCTGTCCGTCCGTCCGTCCGTCCGTCCGACCATCCATCCATCCATCCATCCATCCATCCATCCATCCATCCATCCATCCATCCATCCATCCATCCATCCATCCATCCAAATACACTGTTGTCAATGCTTTTTTTGTATGTTATACAAGAAAATATTATTAACCCTTTGATGCACAAGCTGTGCAAACCCATTCTAATGCACAACACGGGTCTAAATGGCTCACATTAGTTTTCTGTTATTTCATGAATGGCTTTTTTTTTCTTTTTTTTTTTTTATATTTAATTTTAATAGTCCATGATCTATGAATTCCATGAGCCATTAATTATTATTTTAATTTTCCTAGGATTTGTGTTACTACATCAAGTTTACACACACGAGTCAAACATCTATATGCAAGCGTGATTTACTTTATTAGAGTAATAAAGACAAGATTTTGTTCAAATAATCATTTTAGCAGTTATTTAGACCAACACATTTAACACTTGCAATATATTTATTTGCTACTTTGTCACACAATACATTCACATATCACTGATAATAACACTAAAATGTAACTGTAGTGAATCTGTAGTGAAACTGCAGTGAATTGTGGTGAATGTGAGCGAATAAAAGAAAGGAAAACTGACTAAATAAAATCACACGGGTTCAGCGCCATCTCAGTGTCTACATTATGTTTTCTCTATAGATGGGCCTACTTTGTTTTACTTGAATTTCATATGATAATGAATTTGATGACATATACATGATTGTACAGGATAAATTGAGAAATTTAATTTCTCTCATTTATAAAATTCAAACAAACACATCAAACAATGGTTCTTGTAATAATCCTCACAGTAATTCAAATATTTATTATCTTGATTTTTTGTTAATTTACTGATTTTCAGACAATTTTTTTTCTCTCGCTTTGGCCTTGTGGCGGGTACATATTTGCTGACTGTACCAGTTAACTTTAATGCATGTCTCGAAGCTGTTGTGCGCAGCTCTCTGAGGCTTAACTCTCAGTAAATAGCTGAACCCCAGAAAAACACAAGCCTGTGTAATGTGCTTTTCCCACCAAATTATACGGGGTGGAAGTGTTTCCAGCCTCCAGACATAATGAAGAATATATCAGGACATGTTTCAGAGCTGACACATTCTGCTCAGAAGAGACATGGTCTTCTGTCTCACAACGCCCTCTTCTGGCGAGTAGACACCATGGTCTGTTCATAGTAGAATTTAGTTTTTCACTGATTTGAAGCAGGGGTTTTCAAACCAGTCATGGAGCCTAGCCCACCCTGCATCCTTTCTGACTGAATTAACTCAGATTTGTACTCCATGAACCGAGATGGGTCCGGGAACAGCTTAAAAACCTCAGATTTAAAGAAAAAGTGTGTAAGAGGCTAAAACAATATGGATAAGAATATATGTATTATTGTGAAATATAGTGACATTTTGAAATAACTGTTTTTAAAATATTATATTTTTAAATTAAATTTATTCATGTAAAGCTGAATTTTCAGCATCATTACTCCAGTCTTCAGTGTCACATGATCCTTCAGAAATTTTTTTTAACATGATGATTTGCTTATTATCTTATTGCTTATTATCAATGATGTTAAGTCATGCTGCTTATTTTATTTAATTTTTTTGTGGAATCCATGGTTTATTATTATTATTATTATTATTATTTAATAACATATCACAGTTATTTAAAAAAAAAAAAATTAAACATCTTGAAAAAAAAAAAAAAAAAAAAAAAGTAATTTTTCTTAAAATGTCATGATGGGGCAATATGCGTTTCATATATTGAAAAACTCTACAGTTCATTATTTGAAAGGGTGTTATGTTATTTTATGTTAATACTTCAGTTTTTGTCATTTCAGTTTAAGTTCATTGCTGAAAATACATATGAAGTAATGCATTTAAAATGCATATAATTTGGGTATTTTTTATTTTACTTTATATTTTTCATTTACCAAATCAGTGAGAACCCATAACATGTGCAACAACTGTAAAATGATTTGTAATATTGTTATGTTTTATAAATCACATACATGAAAACCTCTATTAATAGATGATTTCGTAGTCATTTCACACAATATGAAATAAAAACGAGCTTTCCTCACATTTCTTCCATTTCCTGCAGCACTTCTACGGACACGGCTTGATCTGGTTTATGGAGTCTGTTCTGCACCAATTGAAGGAGTCTCCTGGGAAATCTGGAAGAGACCCCACCGCTTTAGATCAGTGGACATCACCCCGCGCAGTGGCGCTAGGACAGGTGTCTGTGCTGCTCCTGACAGGCTCGGTTAGAGAGGAGAGTGACGTGTGTTACTGAGATTATCTGTGGCTGAGAGTGAGTGCTGATGATAAGAGACAGGAAGTGCAGAATGCCTTTATCTGACTTTCAGGAGGAAAATGTGAATGTCTGAATACCTTTAAATCTGTGTCAGTCAATGAGATCAACTGATGAAGAGTGTGACTTTGTGTGTCAGTATCAGACATTTACAAACACTGAAAACATTGTTAAAAGGCCTCCCATTATGACTGTTATTAATAATAATAATACGTTTCATTGTTATTTGTTATATTAATTTTATACTATTAGTGAATTATTTTTATTTTAACTTTGGTAAATTTGTTTTGTGCTTTTGTCATTTTTATCATTTTTGATATTTCTATATAGCTTTGATATATTGATATTCAAATTTAAGTACTTGAATTTAAACTGGCTTATTTCACTTAGTTGCAAGGCAACATTCCTATTTTTGTATTTTTTTAAGCTTAATATTTTCATCTAGTATTTAATTATATTTTATTTCATCTTTATTTCAGTTGACAAAAACATATGTGACCCTGGACCACAAAACCAGCCTTATGGGTCAATTTTTTTTTTTTTTTTTTTTTTTTTGAGATTTATACATCATCTGAAAGCTAAATGTATAAGCTTACCATTGATGTATGGTTTGTTATGATTTGACAATATTTGGTAGAGATACAACTATTTGAAAATCTGGAATCTGAGGGTGCAAAAAATCAAAACATCTCCTTTAAAGTTCTCCATTTATGTTGGCGATTTTGCGGCATCCACTCACAAAAATATATATTTTTTATATGTTTAAGGTAGGAAATTTACAAATCTTCATGGATCATGATCTTTACTTAATATCCGAATGATTTTTGGCATTAAAGAAAAATCGATCATTTTGACCCATACAATGTATTGTTGGCTATTGCCACAAATATACCCGTGCGACTTGTGACTGGTTTTGTGATCCAGGGTCACATATAGCAAATTATTATGTTATTGCACATTACAGTAACTCATAGCATGTTATTTAGACAATGTTAGCCCCAAAACATTTAGAAAGTAACTGGGTTGCCACAAAGCATGAAATGTTATTGTTGTATTTTCACTTACAGAATACTAAGTAAAAAAAAAAAAAAAAAAAAATGATTGAAGCTGACTCATCTAACATTTAGAGAAACAATCCACAAAACCAGTGAACGCATGTGTATTGCCAAGCGGATGAGAGAATCTATACCTGTTAACTGGCCTTATTGTTTGGCTGAGATTTCAAGAAAGTCTCTTATTAAACTGCAGTATGTTTCTGCACCCACAAGGGCAACAAAACATCGGATTGCTGCTACTTCATCATTAAAGATGTGTACTGTGCACTTTCTAGACCTCACTTTTGGAAAGTTTCATGATGGAAACACTGTTGCTCAGAGAGAAACAAAGACTAACACAGTTCACTGCTAGAAAAACAAACCAACTAAACTCCGCTGAGAGAAAACATAGATAGATAGACAGAAACAAACAGACAGATAGATAGATAGATAGATAGATAGATAGACAGACAGACAGACAGACAGACAGACAGATAGATAGATAGATAGATAGATAGATAGATAGATAGATAGATAGATAGATAGATAGATAGATAGATAGATAGATAGATAGATAGATAGATAGATAGATAGATAGATAGATAGATAGATAGATAGATAGGGATGAATGGCTGGAAAGAAAGAAAGAAAGAAAGAAAGAAAGAAAGAAAGAAAGAAAGAAAGAAAGAAAGAAAGAAAGAAAGAAAGAAATATACTATTGTCTCTTTTGTGTTTATTTTTACCTATACAGAATTTTGTGAGGAAGAGCAATGTCTGAGCAATATAAATTTATTCTGGGATGAGTCAGTCACAAACAGGATGTGTGTATGAGCGAGCATGTGTGTGTGTGTGTGTGTGTGTGTGTGTGTGTGTGTTTTCAGAGAATCTGGTGCCGGGGCTGTAAATTGACAAGGGGCCAAAAACACCTCTCTCTCTCTCTCTCTCTCTCTCTCTCTCTCTCTCTCTCTCTCTCTCTCTCTCTCTCTCTCTTGACAAGGGGCCAAAAACACGTCTCTCTCTCTCTCTCTCTCTCTCTCTCTCTCTCTCTCTCTCTCTCTCTCTCTCTCTCTCTCTCAAACTCAAAGCTAATTCCCCTCCCCGTCTCTCTCTTTTCTTCCCCGTCCCTTCTTTCTCTCGTCTCTCCATTCATGGCAGACTCAAGGCCCACAGTAGCAGGTGCACACATCCATTAGCAATTACCTTTATCCCTTGCTCTGTGACTTCGGGAGCCTTTCCCTGGATAGCCTGACTGGTGCACAGAATGCTAATGTTTTGGCCCCTGGGCACAGGCCAGAGCTTCCCCTTTCACTCCAAATCCCCCAATACGTGACCAAGCTCCTGGAACACGGGCATCAGCCGGGGCGTTTATCCCCCAGCCTAAACGCTCTCAGGTGGCACTTCCAATGAAACAATTACTGCGTTTTATCTCCAGTTTAGTTTTGCTGAAAATGGAGGTCAGAGACAATGTTGACTTGAGGCAGACTTCAGTGTGAGGGAAAGGTAATCATTTAACGTTTTGATCTCCAGCAGAAAGCCGCCACCTGGAGTGTGTTTGCTGCCACGAGACACAGAGGTTTGGCAAAGCTGCTTTTCTAAAGGGTTTGTTTTCTGAGCATTTACACTGATTCTTCAGATATGTTAGCAACATCAGGAAAACAAAACTGTTTCTGCATTTATTACATGAAAAATATGGTAATTTGGTCATCCCTGACGGCTCAGATCGATGGATCTGTCAGGTTGATGCTAGAATTGTCAATATGTATAATAAATCTTTCACATGACAGTGAACATTTTGGATTACACTTTTTCATTGTAATGTGTCATTGTTACAGTGTAATTAGCCTATATATATATGTACTCAGTAATATTAAACAACTACATGTACTTACTATAGGGTTAGGGCAGGATTATGACTTGGTTGAGGATTAGTTGCATGTGATTATGCATAATTTACTGTTATTACTATGGTAAGTGCATGTAACATGTAACAAGGACACTGCAAAATAAAGTGTTACCAAATTTTGTTAGTATGTGATGGTGATTATGCATAATTTACTGTTATCACTATGGTAAGTACATGTAACATATGTAACAAGGACACAAATAAAGTGTTACCAAATTTTGTTAGTATTTGATGGTGATTATGCATAATTTACTGTTATTACAATGGTAAGTACATGTAACATATGTAACAAGGACACTGTAAAATAAAGTGTTACCAAATTGTGTTAGTATTTGATGGTGATTATGCATAATTTACTGTTATTACTATGGTAAGTACATGTAACATGTAACAAGGACACTGTAAAATAAAGTGTTACCAAATGTTGTTAGTATGTGATGGTGATTATGCATAATTTACTGTTATTACTATGGTAAGTGCATGCAACATATGTAACAAGGACACTGTAAAATAAAGTGTTACCAATTTTTTTTAGTATTTGATGGTGATTATGCATAATTTGCTGTTATTACTATGGTAAGTGCATGTAACATATGTAACAAGGACACTGTAAAATAAAGTGTTACCAAATGTTGTTAGTATTTGATGGTGATTATGCATAATTTACTGTTATTACTATGGTAAGTGCATGTAACATATGCAACAAGGACACTGTAAAATAAAGTGTTACCAAATTTTGTTAGTATTTGATGGTGATTATGCATAATTTACTGTTATTATATGGTAAGTACATGTAACATGTAACAAGGACACTGTAAAATAAAGTGTTACCAAATTTCGTAGTATCTGATGGTGATTATGCATAATTTACTGTTATTACTATGGTAAGTGCATGTAACAAATGTAACAAGGACACTGTAAAATAAAATGTTACCAAATTTTGTTAGTATTTGATGGTGATTATGCATAATTTACTGTTATTATATGGTAAGTACATGTAACATGTAACAAGAACACTGTAAAATAAAGTGTTACCAAATTTCGTAGTATCTGATGGTGATTATGCATAATTTACTGTTATTACTATGTAACATATGTAACAAGGACACTGTAAAATAAAGTGTTACCAAATTGTGTTAGTATTTGATGGTGATTATGCATAATTTACTGTTATTACTATGGTAAGTACATGTAACATATGTAACAAGGACACTGTAAAATAAAGTGTTACCAAATTTTGTTAGTATTTGATGGTGTCGGTCCCATCACGGGATGAGTGACAGACCAAAATAAAACATTTTGTACAAAAAAAATTATGGTTTCAAACAGTCAAAAAGCTTTTCAATGGCCTTGACCCCCTGGTCCAAGCCCTCAAGAATCAGCAATTAGACTTTTGTCATCACACAACATGATACACACCTTGTAGAACTTGATTCTGCCCTTGTTGGGTGGCAAAGTCCTCTAAAGATAATGAAATCATCTCATTAGAGTAATGAGCAGAATTAGTAACGAGAGTTGTGTGCTTGCGCTCGGTTAAAGGATGAGATTTGTCATCTAATTATCAAATAACACAAGAAAATCATTATGTAAAATATGTTTGATAACTCACTTAATGGACCCTGGGTCATGTTCACGATACCGAAGCAAAGAAAATTAAATAAATAATTACATAAATAAACAGATGTCTTGTCCCCTGTTTAAAAGGACAAACATCGCCTTCGTCAGATTTGTCGGGAAAATAAATAGAGACATAGAAGAAGCGTCATTAAGTCTCACTCTGTGACTTTGTTAAACTTTGGATTAATTTATGACAGAGAACAAACACAGATCTCGCATGAATAATGGAATAAGTTGCTAATTAACTCAAATTGCTTAATGGAAGCTTGTCGAACTCGTCCTCTTGTACTGACTTTCCCTGTTACCTTGAGTATCATGGGTATTGCTTGACTCTTCATTGTGCTTTGGGCAAGAAAATGTGGAGAAATAATTATAAGACAAAACCCAAGGGAAGGTTGTGTGACAAACAATCAGACGGCAGTGTAGGTGGAAGAAGAAGCGCACACAGGCCTATGGACAAATAAACGTCCTGTGTGATGAATTCCTCACAGAGGGCGTCTATTTGTCCACCGGGCTGTGTGTGCGACAGCCTTATTAGGTTCACCTTGCTAGTACTGAGTTGAACTCTCTTTTGCCTTCAGAACTGCCTTAATTCTTCACGGCAGAGATGGTGCAACAAGGTGCTGGAAACATTCCTCTGAGATTTTGCTCCATATTGTCATGTTAGCATCACACAGTTGCTGCAGATTTATCGGCTGCACATCCATGATGTGAATCTCCCGTTCCTCCACATCCAAAAGCTGCTCTACTGGATTGAGATCTGGAGACTGTGAAGATCATTTGTGTTTAGTGAACTCATTGTCATGTTCAAGAAACCAGTTTGAGAGGATTTGAGCTTTGAGGCACCGTGTGTTATCCTGCTGGAAGTAGCCATCAGAAGATGGGAACACTGTGGGCAATCTGCAACAATACTCAGGTTGGCTGTGGTGTTTAAATGATGCTCAGTTGGTACTAAGAGGACGAAAGTGTGCCAAGAAAATATCCTCCACACCTTTACAACACCAGCAGCCTGAACCGCTGATACAAGACATGATGGATCCATGCTTTAGTGTTGTGTACACCAAACTCTGACCCTACAATCTGAATGTTGCAGCAGAAATCAAGACTCATCAGACCAGGCAATGTTTTTCCAATCTTCTATTGTCCAGTTTTGGTGAGTCTGTGTGAATTGTAGCCTCAGTTTGTGGTTCTCATCTGACAGGAGTGGCATTGGTGTGTGTTCTGCTGATGTAGCTCTTCTGCTTCAAGGTTTGAGGTGTTCAGAGATGCTCTTCTGCAAACCTTCGTTGTAACAAGTGGTTATTTGAGTTGCTGTTGCCTTTCTATCAGCTGAACCAGTCTGGCCTCCTCTGACCTCTGGCCTCAACAAGGCATTTTCACCCGCAGAACTGCCGCTCACTGGATATTTTCTCTTTTTCAGACCATTCTCTGTAAACCCTAGAGCATGAAAATCCCAGTAGATCAGCAGCACCAACAGCCATGCTAGTCAAAGTCACTAAAATCATCTTTCTTCCCCATGCTCAGTTTGAACTTCAGAAGATCGTTCTTGCCCATGTCTGCCTACATGCATTTTATTCATAGTTGCTGCTATGTGATTGGCTGAATAGATATTTGCATTAACAAGCAGTTGAACAGGTGCACCTAATAAAGTGGCCGGTGAGTGTTTTACAGTAAATGCAACTAGAAACAAATCAGTTTAAAGATACAGAAATGCAGGAATTATTAATGCATTTTTTTGTACAATATCTGATTATTTTATTTCCACTGCCAAATTTCCATGATAATTAAATATAAACTGCATTAATTTCTAATAGAATAGAACAGAATGTTAAGTGCTTGCTCATATAAAGAAAAAAAAAAAGAAAAAAAAAAATACTGAATTGGTGTCTTCATAACTGCTGTTTCTGTGCAGTATGAACACCAGGGGGCACTAGTGTTGTTTGGAAAAGAAATATCTTACATCTACACTGATTTTTATTCCTGTTTGACTTTAAGAGACATTGGCAATTATTTTGTTCATTAAAGGTAAGGAAACTCTAGAAGCCTTGAATGTTAACGACAATGATTATTATAATAGATCTAACAATTACTCGTGTTTTACTTGATGCTGATATAACAACGATCTTAGGTTGAACTTATGAAAGCAGGCTGTTGCCTCTTCTTAATGTATCCATGATGTGATCTCACATCAAGGCCAAACAGCTTTATAAATCAGTAGCAGTGAAACTGATTCAGGGTCAATGTGGAGTTTTGACAGCCGAACATAAAATGAACAAACACAGACGGCCCACTGGGGAGTCATTCACATCCCACTGGTCATCTGCCACTTCTGAGCTAAATCCTGCAGGAACAGACACATAGAAGACAATTCAACTGGTAGGTCAAACCACATACTCTTGATTTAGAGTAATAAGTTAAATGTTTAGGATTAGCTCATCCATTATTTGCCCTTTTTTTTTTTTATGTGCCCTTTTTTTTTTTATTATTATTTTTTTTTTATATACTTGCTGCAGTAAATTTCAGGGCAGGACAGTCACTAAACTGCACAGGGTCAAGGACTGAATACTGCTGAATCAACATAAATACATTCATTTATACCAACACAACTGCAGGTCACCACTTTTTACATTGCTCCGGGGTTCTTGTTATGATGATTTTCCATTAAAATGTTATGATGAATATGGTAATCAAGTTACTGCCACAATACTTTCTTGTAAGGCTAGTGTGGTTGTCACTTACTATATGCAATACCAAACCAAAGAAAAAACACACACACTTAAAGTCTATTTTTAGACTACATATGCCTGAAGATCATAGAGCTTGGCATGTCAAGTACATAAAGCAGAGATTTGTTGTTCATGATATTTTCCTTTTTTCTCTATTCTCTGAAGCTGGCAACCCATTAATATTAGCTGTCTAACAATCACAAGCACCAGCTACATTTTCCTGTGAAAGTGTGTAATATTTATGTTACTGCAGAAGATATGGCTTAGGATGGTTGGGGTTTTAGCTATAGGGTTAGGTGCATGATAATATATAAGCAATGTTCATCAATTTATATAGGTCAGTGACATCACTTTTATTTTTAATTTTTTATTTAATAATTAAATCAGAGATACATTGGCAATCATAAATACAGCAACTTTAAAATATGATTAAAAAAATCGGGTTTCTGAATTAAAATACATTGTATTTTATTTATTTTTAATTTTTTGTTTTTGGGCATGAAGTTAAGAGTGTCTGAGTGTTGTCAGAGTGTAAAAAAAATAAAATAATAATAATAATAATAAAAAAAATAATATATATATATATATATATATATATATATATATATATATATATATAATGAATGTGTATGGAAATCACATTAAAAAAAAAAGTTATTTTAAAGCCATTAAATCAAACCTTTTGTTAGAAAATGTTGAACATGTTTTTGTTTTTTTTAACCATGAAACTATGATTAATAAAAAAAAATAAAAAAACACTCCTAGAACTTTTTCATCCATAATTTCATATTTTTAAATGTTTTTTTTTTTTTTTTTTTTTGTATTTCCTTCATCTCAGACATCTTTATTAGTCATTGACTCGTTTGTCACAGTGATACATTCATGCTTTTGATTGCAATCCCCATTCTGCAAGTTCTTGCGTCTATCCTTACAAACTGTGTGCAGCTTCATCACTAGTTCCTACTGATTGACTTGTGATTAAAACAAAACTAATAAGATGAAATCAAAGATGAGATCAAATGAAAAAGGCTGAATCAAAAACACATATCTGAGATATTTGCCGTATGCTGCAAAACATGCATTAATCATTCAGTTCAACCAACTTGGACTTACAGAACAAACTAAAGATCAAACTTTTTCTATGTAAGGCTTGATATTTATTTATTTATATATTTCCATCACCACTCTTCGATTGGTTTCAAAAGGCTGCAAATGTCTTGCATTGAGATGCAAGCTGAGATACCGTCACTATCAGAAATGCCAATTGACTTGGTGTCCTGGTGTCACGGATTGTTACAAAGAAGAAATGGGTTTGCCCGGCCCCCTTTCTTACAGTGATGTATCTGTCATCAAGTAATCTATGCACAGTGTTGATGTTGCACACCCTTCCTTGACACTGGACAGGTCAATAGACAATAAACACAGTGTCCCTCCATGTCTAAATTGACGTTTTCCTGTCGCCCACAAAGAGATTGTTTGAACACTGTGGTTCGGTGCTTTGGTTTGGAACATCATTATGTGACTCATTGAAACACAAATACAGTCTATGCACTGAATTCAATACACTTCATCAGTTTAATATGGACCTCTAAATATGAAGCTGATTTATAAAGTACACAAGCAAACTGTAAGTTTTTTTCCATGTTCAACATTAGTGTAGTTTTTCCTGCTAATGCACTTGGATCCGAACCAAATTATTTTAAAATAATTAGTACTCAGAAAGCCCTTTCTGGCTTTATTTATTTGTAAATCTGTTTATTTAAGTATCTTTGAATGTATAATCCAGTATTCTGACCACTATTTTCAGGGGTCACTGACTGAAATACTCATAACCAAATGATAGTGCTTGAGATGAATAAATGTGGGCAACTGCAGATGCATTTCATCAGCCAATTTAGGTACATGAAATTGCTTTACTCTCATTGGTGGAGAGACACTTGAGCAAACTGGAGGTCAGTTTAGGTCAGAGGGCATTGTTTGAGATCGACCGCTGGCTGTTTAGTGCTTTCCATCTGAGGTTGAATGTATTTTTCCAGATATGAGGTTTTCGCATACGTTATATTTGCTAGAGGCATGAATAATATGAATATTATGTTATTTGTTTGTTGCCACTGTTTCAACACAGTTAAAGGTGAATTTTAGTGGAATGTATATGATGTATATGTATATGAAGCAGCACAACGGTTTTCAACACTGATAATAATAATAATAATAAATGTTTCTTGAGCAGCAAATCAGCATTATTATAATGTTTTTTTTAAGGGTCATGTGACACTGAAGATTGGAGTAATGATGCTGAAAATTCAGCTTTTCCATCACAGGAGTAAATAACATTTTAAAATATATTAATCAATTTTTTATTTATTTTTTGTTTACCATTTTAATTCACACTATATATATATATATATATATATATATATATATATATATATATATATATATATATATATATATATATATATATATATATATATATATATATCACTTTATTTTGATCAAATAAATGCAGCTTTGTTGAGCAGAAAATACTTACTTCTAAAACATATAAAAAAAAATAAAATAAAAAACTTTTGAATGATAGTGTATAGTTTTGTAATTAAATCTAAAATAAAAATATATAAATATACAACTTTTGCCCTGTGTATTCAAAGCTTGTTTAACTACTTTTTAAGGAGTCTTGCCTGTAGTTGATTGGCAAGTCAACTACTTTTTAACCTTGCCTGTAGTTGAACTTTAAATGTTAAGTAGCTTGTAGCTTTACAGGCTATATAAGTAGCTTTACCAACATTTGTTAAACCAAACTATTCCACCAGTTTCCAAGACCATGTATTGTGGACACAAGCAGCTTATAGGGGTTAACATCTCTCATCTGGGGACTTAAACATGCATCTCACACAATACCGAACACTGGCTTCTTTGTGAGCGAGTGAGAGAGAAACAGAGGCAGACAGAGAGAACATTATAATGCATGAGAAGAAATCCTGTTGCACTTGAAACCTGGCATCATCAGTCTCCCATGGTCTCATAACAGCAGCACAAACCTAATTCTTTCTGAATCGAAATCTTTGTCTTTCCCTTCAGGTTTTTGTCTTTAGCAAAAACACTGCGAGTCGCTGTATGCTAGCTGGCAGACGTTTCTCCAATTTGCTTAACTGCCCTCATAAAATTAACAGCAGTGATAAAACACATACTGGGAGAGTATGTTTCTGATGAGACCTGCGGGCCCTAGGTCATTTGTGTTAGACATTATACACTAAAATATAATATTGAGAGATTTGCTTGAGTCCCACCAACAAACAGTAAAATAAACAGAAACATTGTCTGTATTTGTTTAGATTGATTTATACACTAATTTCTGCGACATTTGTGGCATAATTTCTGTCACACTTAACAATTTTACTCATAATATTTATTATTAGATTATTTAAAAGTTCAAATTCAAAAGTATCAAGCAGACAGTGTCACTCAAGAGCATGCTTAAATGAGACATGATGTATGACAAAAACAAAGATGATCACTTTGCAAACTGTTGTTTTATTCAAAAAATATTTAAAATTGATAAATGATGTCTGCAGCCTTCAGATATTTTTAGAGGAATTGAAGCAACTGAAACATGTTTGTCCACTGCATTTGCATCTGTAATGGCAGAGAGGTTTGTTTTTTAGGCAGCAAGGCATACTAAAACTTTAAAGCAAACGCCCAATCTAAGCAATAATTACAACATTGTCTTTTATTACTGGAGAGAGTGTCAGATAACTTGATTTTTTTTCCAGGTTGCACCGAGAAGAATAGGCCTACTAATGATCGACGAATGACTGCTTGCCAATGAACAATTGTTATTTTTGGCTCAAATAAAAATGAATGAAAAATAAGCAAAACAAATAAGAACACAACATATGCTGCAGACCAGTTAAAACATTAATTATTTAAACATCTACATATTGCCACATACATTGGTTGCAATGATCACATGATGCTGGATCACAAACAAAAACAGTCTTTAATCAATATATCCAGCAGAAAACACATATAGAGATCACAGGAGTGAGCTTAGAACACGACCCCATCAAACAACAACGACACCAAACACTTAAGGGCTTAAATACACAGGGTTTAATCAACACAACATGAAACAGGTGCGCAACATAACCAGTAACCACAGAAACTAACAATGACCGGGAACACAGGCAAAAAAGGAACAGGAGAAATTAAACCATGCACAAAGAAACTGAATGTAACTAAACATAACCCTGACACATATATTATTAAGATATGCCACAATTATGACTTGAATTACATTAGTAAACATGTAGCCTTTTTCCTGTATTGATGAGAGGCACTAAGGGAATGTAAATGTAAGAGACACAGTGATGCCAAAGAAAACAAACTCAGCCACAGTGTCCACAGTTTGATATGTTTAAACCACTAAACACGGTATCGTGTGTATATTTTTCTCCTGATCTTCTTCCCATAACATGGACTCAAGGGGAGGATAAAGTCCCATTATCATTAAATGTGTGATTTCAAGAGAATCCTTTAGACGATTAACACTCTCAAGCAGCAAAACAATCACTGTTATTATTTTTCTTCCCCCAGACAGTGAATATGCAATATGAAGTTCATGAAAATGTTACGACTGGTTCGTTCGTTCATTAATTTTTTTTAAAGATGTTCTTTAGATTTTAGAACAGCAAAACACAAAGAATATGCATTTATATTCGAAAAAGTATTTAATTGTGAAAAGTATAGTCTAATAATCTAACTAAAAACAAATCAACCACATTAACGATACAACTAATATATTAACAAACAAACATGTCATGTAATGATGATAAGACACTATAATCAGCTCAATAAATGTAAAATGAAATAGAATATAAATAGAATACAATTATAATGTGTGTGTGTGTGTGTGTGTGTATATATGTGTGTGTATATATATATATATATATATATATATATATATACATTTTCATGACATACAATATGATTCCAGCATCAGCATTGCAGTGCAATACCTAGTAAACAACACATCAAGATAACAGTGACACATCCTTCTCCTATGCATAAAGAATGACAGGTTTAATTTAGACAGAGTGTCTGAAACTAAATGATATTCTGTATCTAACAAACACAGAAATTAATGAGTCAACCTAACACTCCTAAGATTGTTGTTTTCAGACACATACGTGTGCACGCTCAATCCCATGTGGCGTCTGCACCCAGTGTCATATCAGAATTGACAGCATGGGGGCATTGAAAGATTAAAGAATGGCCACATGGGATTGTTGTGTCACTAGGGTGGAGTTTGCTTTAAAGACATGGTGGCGGAAAATTAGATGTCAAGAACGTATGCATTTATGCCATTGTACAGTGGGATTTAGTTTGTCTAACGGTGTGTGTGTGTGTGTGTACAGTATATGTGTGTGTGTGTGTGTGTAGGCAGACAGTGACAGAGATAAAGGGCCTTCTGTGCTTTAAATGAGAAATCTGTGATCCTGAATCCTGATTCAGAAGGAACCTTTGCTGTTTCCCTTAAGTAAGCACATCCTTGTAATTGTTTTCTATTTTTTTTTTTTGTCCTTTTTTAGGACATGCACTTCTAAAATCTGCAGGAGAGACCATGCCTAAGGCGACATGATTTATATTGCAGACAAAGGGTCAAGTATTTCTGTATCATAAAATACAGTGAAGAATATCAGATGAGGAAGTCATGGCCCGAGTGACGAAACGCTGTGACAGAACGCCTCAGCTTTTGTTGCCTGCCCTTAGGGTTGAGAATGATTCAGAGGAAACAAGTGATGAAAGCAGCATTTATACAGAGGATATATAGAGGGAGAGTTTGGTAAGATGTGTAAGTGGTTTGGCAATGTCACCTCTTTTAATCAAGTAAGCTGCACACTTTTTTTTCTCCCATATATTGAGAAAGAGCTCATCATGTTCACATCTGACTGCGTTTGAAAAAAAAAAAAAAAAAAAAAAATATATATATATATATATATATATATATTTTTTTTTTTTTTTTTTTTTTTCTAATATATCAATTTTGTACAAAGCAAGCATAATTATTTTATTTATTAATTTATACATTTCTAGTCCACCCCAATTAAAGCTTCCAGAATATAGGACTACTGATGGTCTCGAAACAAAACAAAACTGTAGAATAATCATATCATATAGGCTAGTTGGTATGGGTTTTTACAAATACATACATTGTAATGTATTGTGTCCACAAAGTTACTGCAGCTACATCAGCCTCACAAAGTTTGGAAACTGAAAAGAAGGAGAATCGTTTCATTTATCACTTCAGTCTTGATGGATGGGATTGGGAAAAATAATGCCTTGGTTTGTTTCGCCCAGTACATTATCCAAAGACCAAATTTATCCCTTTTACTGGTAGAGCTTGAATTGATACAGTTCTGTCACTTGACACGAGTTGTGTCTGATTTCACTTGATGGCAGACATTCTGAAATAGGCCTATATTTATGAGTATTAGTTTCACCTCTCATTTCTCCTTGAATGAAATAATAGTTCAATCCAAAATACAAAGAGCATTCTTTTACTCTCCATCGTGCTGTTCCAAACTCTTTTGGAACACAACCTTTCTATTATAAAGCACAAATTCTCAAATCTGATTGGCCGAGTAGCGTTCCAAGAGAGACAATATAAAATGGACACAGGTTACACAGTTACACAGGTAGGTGGCGACTCTTTTGTGATCGATTCATTGGCCGCGTCAGAAAGCTTAAAAATGCTGCCTTCGGAGGGAAGGCATCAAGGCACGTCCGAAACCAATGTTAGCATCACTTCTAGTCTCCTGAGATACCTTCATCTGATGGAGTTTGGAAGGCAGCATAGATGCATCCTTAGATGCCTTTGATTTCCCACAATCCTGTGTGTTCCATTCAGTGACAGTTGAGCTAAAAAAAAAGATGGCATCTGAAAGTTGCGGTTTGTGTTTTTGACCAACATTTTTCACTTCTGATGTTATTTCTAGCAAGAAATTACTATTGCAGTAATTCAATATTTGCTTAGTTATCACCAAAGCTCACTCTATTTTGCTGTAGATTATGGCAACAAGTCAGCTGCAGTTTTCAGAAGCAATACAATGAGCATACGATGGACACCATTTTGTTCTATGGCGGAAATAGTATGAGTAGTATGCTAGTATACAGTTCCGAATTCAGATATTGATTATATTTATGAGCGAGTCATTAAATAATTCATTTAAGCAACTTGTTCATAAATGCAGAATCATTCAGGAATGAGACAAATCTTTATAAGCGATGTAATAATAATTTAATATAAAATTATACTATGGGCCAGATTTACTAACAGCTTGCACCAGCACAAACCCTCTTTTGGCATTAAAAAAAAAAAAAAAAACTACTGTCGGATTTACTAAAGACATGCAGTGACTTTTAGCACTGAAAAGGTGTGGACAGGGTTATTTGTGTGGCTGACCGTTTTGCATATGTACTTGTAGGAGTTTCCCTTTCAGATGCAAACATTTTGGAAGTATGGGAGTTTAAATAAATCACGCAAGGTAATTTACTATGGTTTGCACAAGTCGATTTACTGGTATTTGCGCCATTATTTACCGCCCAAAAGCATGTCTTAAACCAGACTCTAATTTGCACTTCTCTTGGTAGATTGTGTTGGTCATTACAGCATTTCTTTAAAGGAGCATTTCTTTAAAGGGCCCCTATTATGCTATTTTAAAGTTTCCTAATGTTGTTGTGGAGTCTCCTACAACATGTGCATCAAAGTAAAAAAAAAAAAAAAAACTGTTTACTTTCCTCATAATATGCGTTTGCACATCATCTCATCATCACACGATTCTCAAACGACTTGTGAGATGAATAAATCTCTCTAAATGCCCCCTTTCCGCGATATACTCTGCTCTGATTGGCCAGACAGCTCAGTCTGTTGTGATTGGTTTACCGTGTACAGCGCGTCGAAAACAAAACCGCCCATTGCCATAACAATGTCAGCTGTCCAGAGGCTTCCTACACCATAAACTAAACACAGTAATGAACAATGGCGTCGATTTGACCATATCAATGCGAGCGTGAGTCCGATGATGAAACATTGGAAGAACTAGTTATTCAACCCGAACCTCCATCGCAAGGACGGCTCGAGCAGGACTCAGTGTTTCTCAGTGATACACTACTCAGTTTGAGGTACATTATATGAGATGTTGCAACTGTAATTCCTCACCATCAGCATTAACAAGTGCATGTCCATCAACAAACCGATTATTTTACTTGTACTCATTTATTTACCCAAAATGTTTCTAATATATTGTGGAATACGTGGAAACTGTATCAATAACAGTGCATGTATACAATATACATTAGCCGAGCTCTAGAGTGAATGATCAATATAAAACTCAAAACTAAGTTTTTTGAACACCATCTTTCAAGAGTAAAAACGGTTTGTGAATCCTGCATTGAACTTCGAGATGTGAGAAGCAGTCGTCAGTGAAATAAAGGGAACACAGCAAAAGTTTAGGATTATACTGCTGTGATATTGTGGTAAAGATTGATTTTAACCACTGATTCTTCTCGTCCTTGGGCAGTGAAAATAAAACTGTCTTTACCTTCACATTGTAGAGCACAGCGTCTTCTGGACATGATGCTATCCAGTATCACAGGAATCAGCTGCTGGTTTGAGGTTCAAGTTTTCCCTGGTGTCTGTGTGCAATATGTGGGCGGGGAATATACTAATGTTTCGTCTTGACGTCACAACGAAACGGCTTATGACTCGTTTGAAAAACGATTCATTTAATTGACTCAGAGTCGACTCTTACTTTTGAAAGACAATAACTTTATATACGGTGCACTTTCAGATTTAAAGCTTTGCAGGATGTTTTCATTCACTTAGAGCTATGTTACACACTACATGAAAGGTCATTTTCAAAAATCCATAATAGGGGCCCTTTAAAGTGTGTGTCATCAGTAGCCTAGATCACGCGCAGAACTTAACACTCTCATCTGCGCTTTTTTGCAATTGTTTAGATTGCCATCAGGTTATTTTGACCTGTTTATTAGATTTGGCCTAAATATACCGTTATAAAATATATATTTTTACAGACATAAATTGAATACATTATAATTATTATTATTATTATTATTATTATGAAAATACTAACATCCAATCTTGCTCTTGTTGGCTTGAACCGGTTTCTGAATCAGATCTAAATGATGCGCTTACTGATGCGGTTCTCGTTCTTGAACTCAGTGATACAGCTGCATCGGTTAACAACCAAATGGAGTCGAAGTACAATGGCATAGTTTAGTACTCTCTCCTACTCAGACAATAGGCGGATTCAGAGCGATTCTCTCTTTTTAACTCTCCTGGGCAGTGTCTCCCCCATTCGCCTCTTGGTTGGTCTCATTTTCCGCTCTCTTGCTCATGTTCATAAATGAGTTCGACGAGGATCCCGGGTATCCAGGCGGGTCTGCGAGCTCATCCGTGCAGTCTCCACTGCATGAGTTCTGGAAAAGAGGTCACTGAATAAAAAAGTACAGTTATACATATGGAATCCCCTGTCCTCCCTTGGGGCTGCCCACATCTTAGATGTGTCATTTTAAAATTGTCAGCGCTTGTAAATAAATAATCATAAAACCCCTCCTGCACTGCTGAAGGAACGTTCCCGAGCTCAATACAAGTCATGCTCAAAGGCATCCGTGACATGCTGGCGATTACCACAGGAAATAATGTTGACTAATCCCTCGATAAAACAAAAATCACGCTTACAGTGACAACGTTCTGCTGAGGTTATCTCAGAATTATGAGCAAACATTCTTCCTGTAAAGTTAATAAAAATAAAGTTCTAAATAAAAAGGAAGAACATTATTTGAAATGACACTATTGTCTTCTGTAGAGCTGCTTTATAAACTGAGAATGAATTTGTCTAATATTATTTTCCTGTTTATTACTGTGAAGCTGATTTATTTGAAACAATACTGCATATATAACGTCCGTTCATTGTTCTTTATTGATGTTCTCAAAATGTTAGCACAAAAAACATTATTTATACATTGTTCATGGATTGAACATCCATGTTCATTCATGCACATGAAAAAAAAAAAAAATCTGGAATATTTTAGTTGCAAATTTGTCTGTTTTTTAAAAGTTACAATTTGTTTCAGAAAATTCAGAAAAAAAATCAAAAGTAACGTTTCTATAATTTTTGCAAAATTATATGGAATGTTCCATATAATAAAATAAAAAAAGAAAGACAAAGATTTTCATTATTTATGAAATGTTAGCTAAATGTTTTGTTACATGTTATAACTGTTAGCTGGAAAACTAGTGCACTGGAATACATGTTAAAATACACAGGGTGGAAGTATCCAATCCATTGATATAGCATCATTAATTTTCATGTTCTGTCTGTTGTTTTATAGGTAATTAAGTAGGCTATAGGGCGTTCTGCACTAAAAATAAAATTCCCACTATACAATTCTCTATTTTTGCACACCTGGAACATGTATTAATGTCAATATTGATTGCATGTCAATTTTCAAAGTGCATTTGTTGGTTTTATTGTCTACCAAAGACCTTCAAGCATGAGGACTGCATTATCAGCAAGTACAGTAACATACATTGCAACTGTGCAGTTAATTGCTGTTTCTCTGTAACTTGTTCACTCGTCTGAAGCTTTAAATCAGTTTTAATGCTCTTTGTGAGCAGCTTAAATTCATTTACATTTGCCTCTGTTCATACAGAGAGTGGTGGAAAGTCTAAAGAAGATAAATCCTGCCTTTTTAGAATATTAGCCTTATCTCAAATGAGCATAAATAATAATTAGTGTAGTAAGATAAATGGACAAATTAAAACTGTCATACGCTGAAATATAACAACATAAACAAAGAGTTTTAGAGTGCTTTAATTATCTTCGTTTACTGGAAAGTTACTGTTCATTTGTGAGAAACGTTCAATATGCTGTTACTTAGACATTTTTGCGGGCTAAATTTAGAACAATTTGTTCCATACTTAATCATTAGCTTTACACAGTGACTCACAGAAACAGATAATTACATTCTTTGCATTTATTTTATATATGGAATTACACACTGATAATTCACCCATATATGAAAACTCAGTTTTTTTGTTTCTGTCAATCCAAAACTGTATGCTTTAGTTTCTGTGGAATGTGAAAGTCACTTTGAAAGAATATTCCTTCAATGATCCCTTTTTTCCACTTTTTGCCCTGGTGACACAATACTCTGTTCAACTGCAACTCACCGAAGACACAACCACATTTCTAATATAGAACCGAATAAAACCAACACTCAACCTCTCCACATGTTTGTCCTCTGAAGACACAAATCTCATCAATACCACTGGTGCAAAACATTTCCCATGAACAATTTTCTTTGTTGCATTTATTTATAGCTAGGTAAACAATGCACAGGTGCTGAATAAGGTCAGTTTGTGTGGGACCAGGGTCATAAAGACATAGAATACATTCCAGTTTCTCACAGCGACCCACTTTTTCGGTTGTCCTCTTGAGCTTTTATAACTGGAAGAAAAAGGTTGCTGATGTCGATCTGTTGAGTGAAACCGCGCATTTTATGCCCTGGAAGATATCCGGTGCATCATTCTGTAAGAAAAAAAAAGAGAAAAAAAAAAAGATTAAAGCAGCAGTTTTCTCTGGATGGATGGGTATTAAAGAGCATTCTAGGTCGAGGTATGGTAGAGGTTTTGCATAATGGCAGATGAATCACTTTCAGAGAAGTGCAAAGAAGTACTGGTTTGGTTTCTGAGAAAAAAAGCTTAGCATATAATCACATATATTTCTGTTGATACATTTGATTGGAATACAAATATATATATATAGGTCTAAATTAAATATCTAGTTTGACATCCTACTTGTTTGTTAAAAAAAAAAAAAAAAAAAAAACTTCAGGATTTATTTTTCATGTATTGTTAGTGCAATATACTTACATTTATTTACTTACATACTTACATATACTTATATATATATATATATATATATATATATATATATATATAATTTTTACTGTATAATTTTTACAGTATGCCATCTTACTTTTTCAAAGTTTGTAAAATCCATATTACACTAGACATATTACACTTCACCAAAACAATGTGAAGTATTCTGAATTAGTGCCACTAGTGTATTTGCAGAAAAAGCTCAAGGCACCGATGTTTTCAAGGTTCCAGAGGTTTGTCGTTCAATTTCATCTCAGTTCGAGCTGTATACGCAATCACCCTTCAAAAGATCTAAAGCCATGATGTCTCGTTTCGTTCCTAAACTGGCTTCAGTACAAGTTAACATCGAAAATATGATATCCTATCTGGGGCTCAGAAGAAACCTGTATCTGTAACTTTTATTCAAAGGGACAAGCTTTCCCTTTTAACTACAATGTTTTTCTCTGCAACACATTTTCAATGACGCTTTGCTTCTCTTTTGTAGTACTACATCCGGAGAAAGGGAACTTCGGCTCAAAGGTAATTTTCCGTACCTGCTGCTATTCTACAGTATTGTCCATCACACTGACATCTTTGTGTCCATATGGTGAGTGAGGAGGCTTATTTTACACTAAATCAGCTATTTGTTGGCATGCGTAATGAATTAAAGCTAACAAACCATCATAGGTTCACATCCCTTGTGATGTTAACTCCATCTGAACACGCATTTGTCTTAATGCAGGCACCTAATATAGATGTAATACATTCTGGATATAAGTACCCAGTGGGGTTGACATAATTGAAAGCCTCTGTCAAAACCTAAATTCATAAAAAAAAAATAAAAAAAATCTCCCCGGGACTTGGTAATATTAATTATCTCCCATTGCTATATGTCCTAGTTTTATAATTACTGGTCCATTCAAGTGCATTACATGAGCAGGGCCTCCCAATGGACAATGTAGAAAGAAGACGTGAACAAAAAGAGTGAAATTGAATTATTAAATTAGTTGTGGGCATGTCGGATCTTGAATAGCGTTGGGGAGTGATTCACTTAAAGTAGTGGCGCTACTAACTTAACTAGCATGACTGCACCTCAGTAAGGAAAGCATTGGTAAGTCAGATTCATTTTAGTGAATTGATTCAATCGAATGATTCTTTTTAATGAACTACTTCAAAAATCAATTCATCCTTTAAGCACAAAGAAAAGTTTTTTTAGCGATACAAATAGCTCATAAAAAACAAAAACAAACTGATTGAAATGGAAAAGTAATCAAAGAAGCTCGATTAAAAAGCTGAAAACTAATCAAATTAAAACTAAAGTAGCTTCTCCAACACTGATCTTGAAGTGATTAGAAAAACTAATAGAAATAGCTGGTAGTTAAACATATAAGCCCTGACCTAAGTACATCCATTTACAATGTTGTTCTTGTGGTTGATAGATATATATATATATATATATATATATATATATATATATATATATATATATATATATATATATATATATATATATATATATATATATATATACATACTAAAGGTAACCCAAAGGGTAATTAGGGTCACTGTCAGAGAACAGAGTTAATTTCTGTGTTTATGCAGGAGTCTAAAATTACTTCAGTTCATGCGAAGAGTCTACGTTGGCTTGACCTTATGGCTTTTCATTTATTTAAGCCCCTAAAGCAGAGGAAGTGATGTCCCGTGCCTTTAAATACTGAACCTATTCTTTTCACAGGCCTTCCCAATTGGTCTTAACAAAGCGAGGCAGGCAATCAAGGCCCCAGCTGATATAATATAGTGCAAATTCATATTGACCTTTTTAGATTACCATTTAATGACATTATTAACCCATTAATCTTCAAGATCTGTATTGCAATGCGCAATTATAGGCTACTCCAATATCAATTTCTATTTCAGGATATATGTTAGCTAAATATAGAATTAAACCATCCAAAGAAATCAGTTCAAATGGAAGAGGACAATAATAAAAAAAAATTAACATGGGTTTCATAATGTCTTGTATTGATGCATGTTCCTTGTTTTATTGACAGCTGCAATGGAGCTGATCTGAACAAAACCTGATCATGTTCTACGGGATGAATTGAGATGTCCAGAGCATCAATGGAAGCTGGAACTGATCTCTAAACCATAGAGGATTTCACATGATCAGTGATAATAATTTAGTGTAAAAACCTAAATATCTCAATAACTTATGATGGCATCTATTATATTACAATATATTGTTAGGCCCGTAATTATTTACATTAGTGAATAAATAAATAGACCTGCAATCAGTATTCGTATACCCTAATAGTGTGGTGGTACAACATTTGCCAAGCATGTTAGAGGTTCCGGTTTCTAATATCTAATTCTAATATCAAAAATCTTAATTAATTACTGTATATCAAGTGCAGGGACAGAATAGAGAGTCTCCGCAATGGTATTAAGCGATAGATTGAAGCGCTCGTCTGTGTGAAGACTCTAGCTAAAAGGACCACAACTGATAACATTGGTAACTAACACTCATCATGCTTTCAAAAACAACACATTACAGCGCCAGAAAGCCTCATATTTAACACAAATGAGCATCAACTTGATATGTTTAAAGGTGCTCTAAGCGATGTCATGCGTTTTTTAGGCCAAAACATTTTTTGTCACATCCAGCAAACATCTCCTCACTATCCGCTAGCTGCCTGTCCCCTGAACACACTGTAAAAAAAAAAAACACGGTCTCTGTAGACATCCCAGGCTCCACAAACGGCAAGAAAAACAAACTGGCCCAGCCTGGACCACGAAACATAACAAACAGTGTTCCAGCCAATAACCGACAAGAATGATTTGGGGGTGGGTGTTGGGGGGTTAGTGCGCGTACACATGAAGGGGGGTGTGGGGGGTGGAGGAGAGAGAAGCATGAAGAGGGAAGTTAGCTAGAGGAGAGATGTCCTAACAACGACTAACATTAAAATTGTATATTCTTGAGAATTTTTATATGGCCGACAAACGACCAAATACGACATTCCGATGAACAAATGACAAAGAATAGGGAAAAGGAGAAGGAACACGAAGTCCCGAATTTACATAGGAAAAGCGTTCAAAAGGTGATGAGAACTCCGCCGGCAGAAGGGCTTCCAATCCGACATTCAGGTGGCTCTGTTTTTGCTTGACAGGTGTGTAAATCCCAGTTTGTTTTTTTCTTCATGACTGTTTCTCAGGAAGCACGGAAGGGAGGGGACGGGATGAGGAGGAGCGAGGATCGAGCTAACCTTAATTTTGTTTGACAATACTTCGAATGTCAACAAGAAGTGACGTCACCCAACATCGCTTAGAGCACCTTTAATTTGCATTAGGTATTTCCGTGCAGGAACATGATCCACCCATCCCACCCACAAAACTCTAGAGGACGCAGACTGACAGGTCCTTTGCAGCCAATCTGCAAGCAATCACATCATTATCGCATAGCACAAGCTGATTGGCCTCTGCTCATCCTGCACCAGTGAGATTGCTGGCTCAACATTTAAATAGTCTGGTTCATTGTTTGCTGTAAGCTAGTCCTGTAGAGTGTCATCAGAGTTCCTCAGAAACCCTCCACCTCCCCCAGCTCCACCTGCCTAGATCTTTGACGGGATTTATGAATGGCTATTTATGTAGCAGCAAAAATACAAAACTGGTGTGCACATCCCAAACACCCAGACTGGGCTCAGGTGCAGGACAACAAAGTTACATAAACGGAAAAAAGAAGCGTGAAGTCCGCACATTGAAAATAGCTGCTCCAAATGATTTTTTTTTAATAGCACAACGTTCCGACCATCAGGTCTTCATTAGGCACCTCAGTTTGAGTGCAAAAAGAAACTTTGTTTACTGAGAAAAGATTGTCGATCCTCTCCAGCTGCGAGCACAGTCAGGCCGTGATATCAGTGAAACTGCATTTGCCTCATCACACATTATGGTAAGCCAATTTGCACACATTGCAAACCATTACATGACACAATGCTGATATAATTTGCGTTACTGATCGATCTCACCAACAAAGCAGTTTTCGAGTTGAACCCCATTTACCTTTTAATTCCTGAGGAAAATAACAGACATTTACAAAAGACCACTTAGACAAAAGATGTTTGGGTGCAGTATCAAATAGCAAAGATAAATTAGCCGGTTAGTTTCACACATTTTTCTTCATGTACACTGGAACTCAGTCAGGAACCCCCGCTGGTTTTCCATTATAATATCAAAACGGTTTTCGGATTGTTGACTTCCTATGCACGCTGTAAGATATGCATGAAAATGAAAACTGGGGTGTTTTTATGATCAAATGTCATGTTGAACAGCTTGCAAGCCCTAAAACACATATTTGAGGGAAGCATCAGCTAATAAATTAAACTCTTTTATGTATTTTTTATAAATGCCTTCAGAGTGAAACTCTAGCTACTTTTATCCTGCAAAACCAAAATGTCACTCTGTTGACATATTTGTTCTGTTGATTTCATTCGTTTATCTCTAAAGCTAAACTTTCAGGGTTGAAATTTAATTTCTTTCACCTTGTACTAGGAGTCATGTAATTCCAATTCCAAATTCCAAATAGATTTTTTTCTTCTGAACTGCTGTTTTTTTTTTTTTTATTATATAAATGAAAAGCACTGATTTTTACTATCAGGCACCAAGTATCATGAATGTTGTCCATTCTGCTGGCCTACACTTTAAATAGAAACGTTTCTATTTAGAACATTAAAGGGGTCCCCATCAATTGACCATTATATGGATTTAGTTTTGATTAATTAATTTAGTTTTAATTCATAAAATGTATTTTAGTTCATCAAACTATTGTAATTAAATCTTATGAATTTGCAAATTTCCAGTTTGGCTCATAAACATACTCTATCACTATAAAAAAAAATTAAAAATTAAAAAAATATTACACATTTTTGGCCTTGGCTTTGGTTCTTTAGTGTTTGGGGTAACACATTAAAAGTAACGTGTGTTATGTAATCAGATTACTTTTAAATTGAAAACAAAATGTCACTTTGTTATTTCAATCTAATTCAGATAAGTAATGCAAGCTAATTAAACAGTGGAATGCAAAGTCAGAATAATATGCATATAAAAACCTGCAATAATTAATATGTCAAATAATACAAATACACTTTATGTATTTAATCTTACTTTATTAACCAATGTCTTTGCTGCTGGCTTTCTGTCACGTTCTGTTGTTTCTTTTTCATGGACTTTTAGTTTGTTTCTCTTTTGTCTGTTTCCTTTGCTCTAGTTTCCCAACACTAATCAGTTGTCATGGATATTAATAAAAAAATAAATAAAAAAAATAAAGCACAGCTGCTTGTTATTATCATTGTGTATTTAAGCTCCTCTTTGTTTCCAGTTCATTTGTCAGGTATTGTTCGCGTGTAGAGTTATGCACGCTATCTCTTTGCCTTTCATCCTGTGGAGATTACATGAGTTTGTTTTATTTAATAAATCATTTTGTTATTTGAACCTTTTTGGACTCTCTCATCTTCATCATCTGGAATAAACGTTACACCTTCGATGATCCAATTCAAACATATTCATAAGCAAAAATGACATCACATTTGTGTTATTGCTGAACTGAAAGTGTTAAACTTTCTTCTCCTGTGTCATTTCACTTGTAGAGTGAAAAGGCCTTTATATTTGGCAAATAATTATTTATATATTTTTTTATGTATTAAATAACACACAACCAAGTCCAGTCCACATGTGCTAAAAAGTAATGTAGCACATTATTTTCCATAAAATGTAACAAAATTTGTTACTTTTTTTCAGAAAGTAATGCAATATTGTAACACATTACTTTTAAAGCTACACTGTGATATTTTCCCCCATCTAGCGATGAAATTGTATATGACTACCCAGTGAATATTAGTTTCTGTTCATTTCAATTCTGAGGGCGTTTTAACTCCTACGGTGGCCGTATTATTCCAAGATTAACATGGCTTCCAGTTCGACTTCGTCCAATTGTGCCTTTAAAACTATTCATCACCTGTGATCCGTCGCAGCACAGATTTATGTTACAAGGTAAACAATACTTTTTCACCATTGACGTGAGGAAAAGTAACGCAAGTTATACTAGAGGTCGTTCTGGCGTTATGCACAACCATATTATGGCTAGACAAGCAACTATACAACTTCGAATTTACACAAATAGGCTGAATTACCTGTCGAGAAGAAAGCAGGAAACTTCGGCGTCCGTTTTAAAATCTTTGCTCCTCATGAGCTCTTTCCATCTGGGAAAAGTTACTCCAGTATTGACTTTGGTCTTGCTGATTTGCCTGTCGCGTTGACGTTTTAATTCTCTCTTTCGCTTCCTTGGCGACTCTGCTACATGTCCTCGAAAATAAGCGTGATCCTCCATCTTCAGCAATCTTTCAAATCTGCCGGCAGTCGCGAGTAATCTCCCCCTCGCATTCGTCACGGTGTCACTGAGTGTAAAACGCGAAAGGCGAATCTTGAATTTCCAGGTATGTCCCTCTTTGGCGAATGTATTTTCAAGATGGAGGCGCAACATGGCTGCCGCCATTCGAGCGACTCGCTCGTATGTATTATAAATGGCAGATTTTACGCTTACGAGAATACTTTATTAGTTGGTGGAAGTAATTACACATGAATAAGCACATATACTTTTGATAGAACAAAGTGTTTTTTGCTAAGAATCAACTTAAAAAATTACACAGTGTAGCTTTAAATAACACACAACCAAGTCCAGCCCACATGTGCTAAAAAGTAATGTAGCTCATTATTTTCCATAAAATGTAACAAAATTAGTTACTTGTTACTTTTTTGGCAATATTGTAACACATTACTTTTAACATTAACTTTCCCCAACACTGTTTAAAACTCATTCAAGAACCCTATAGGGTTATATATAGTACACCATTGAATCTTTTTTTTCTTTTTCTAAAAGTACTGTTCTGAGTCTTTTAAAGCCAATTATAGAATAGCCATGTGTCTGGAAAGCTTGACGTTTAAATTGATATAATTATACTAGTATAAAAAAAAATAAAAATAAAAGTTTTATTCTTATTTTTGCTGTGCTGTCAATGGCAAATAGTGGCACCACACTCTTCTATCCCACATTAAAAAAAAAAAAAAAAAAATATGCGTGTCAGCCCGTTGCCATGGTCGAATCTGGATGCATGTTGCTATATTCAGTCTGCCAGGTCATGCGGGCTGCTTCGTTTGTCAGCTGCAAGAGCTCTTCTATTTCACCACAGCCGAGGTACGGGATCCACAATCGTTCTCAAAGACCCAGTTTGGCAAATGCTTTTCCTACTCCAGGGGTTTCCACATACAGCAGGCATTGTGACACATTGGAAGACAAAGTGGAAAATCTTTTGCGAGACAAAAAGACCCCAATAAATCTCAGTTATCCCATGGACTGATCCATCCATGTTGGATCAGCAGCCACTTCACACGTGCCTTATGATTACTGTTCCTTGTGAAATAAATGAACCAATAAACAAAGAAATTCTGAAAACACTGCATGCATATTAAAGGCTCACGTCTGTTTCAAGACGATAACTTTTAATTTAAGAATCCTCAGGACTGCATGTATTCATTACTTACGAAACTAACTTGATTATATGGAAATATTACATAATTATTATTATTATCTATGGACAGAATACAAAGTATTTGTAAATATTCAGCTTTATGCCTGGGGAGCCTCTTAGCAGTTCTCTCTTGAATTTTAGCAAATGGGTTTTCTCCGTGACTTAAGGCTGAGCAAGACTTTGGATTTGTTCAGTGAATAGCCACTTTATGCTGATTTTGGACAAGATGCTGTTACTCAAATTTAAATATTAACCATGCATTGCACACCATGAGGGCAGTTCTGCATCTGTGTAAGAAAAAAAAGAAAAAAATCTCCTCAAAACCCTCATTTTTCCATGGATGTGTCTCTTTGCATAAATGCTGAGCAGTATACTTTGTTGCCAATGTAGCATAATATTTTTTAGACTGACAGAAAGTATGAAATGCTGATGAATGGATAATGTTTTATCATTGCTGACAGGCTTTTGCTGTTACATTAAGAATAATAGAACAACAGATACTTGAAGTTACTTTCTGAAGAACGATTTTTATTTTATTTTACATATTTGGGTATTGAGAAGCCATTTAGGGATAATAAAGTTAGATAATGACATGGTGTGCTTGTTGAACCAGAGAACAACAGACAATTGATGCAGTTTTCTATAATGCGTACCTAAGTTTCAAGTTGATAAAAGCATCTGCTAAATGCATAAATGTGAAAGTCAAATGTGAAGGCATGTCATGTGAATTTGTCCTCTGCATTTAACCCATCTAAGTTAGAGCACACACATTGTGAGTAGTGAACACACACACACACACACACACACACACACACACACACACACACACACACACACACACACACACACACACACACACACACACACACTGCAAACCATGGACACACACACTCAGAGCAGTGGGCAGCCATTTTTTACTGTGGCACCTGGGGAGTGATTGGGGTTTAGGTGCCTTGCTCAAGGGCTCCTCAGTAATTTTTCTTTCCGTATTGAAAATCGAACCCGCAACCTTCAGGTTTCCAGTCTGGCTCTCTAGCCATTAGGGAACGATTGCCTCCTGTAAAGGTAAAAGTCACGTGTCACCCACACGTTAAGTCAAAAATTCTTCTAGAGTACAAATTACGACGTTCGATCCTGCAGCCGAGGACTGAACGAGTCGTTGTTTTGAATCTAAATGACATTCAAATTTCGAACTTGCTCTGATAGAGATTTTTTGCTCTTGAACGAATCAAATGAACTGGGGAATATCTTGTCCGTTATTTCGTAACTAAATAAATGAAACATCTCATGTGTGACTGTGGATTGTCAGACAGACTGATTGCGTCAATCTTGTTCATGACAAGAGGAGGAAGGAGATGATTAATTTTGAACGCGTACAAATGTCCGATGACAAGCATCCACAATTAAATTGATGGGTTTTTATAACAGTTTGAACAACAGTAACCGATTCAGTGACTTTATCAGAACAGGACGGACACACACAGACACACACACACAGACAAAGATACAGACACACACACACAAAACAACTTACTTGTCACCATCGTCTGGACTGATTTAATTAATTAACTGAATTAATTTGAATTAATCTTATTAGTGAAATGACTCAACAGAGTCAAGATTCAAAATCTGGTCAATATTTTATGTAAAACTGTCTAAGAAATGTTTCTTGAAGCAGCAAAACATTATATTACAATGATTTCTGAAGGATCATGTGACACTGAAGACTGGAGTAATGATGCTGAAAATTCAGCTTTGATCACAGAAATAAATTACATTTTAAAATGCAGTAGAAAACAGTTATTTTAAATTACAATAATAGTTAACTACTGTTTTTACTGTATTTAAAATAAAAAAAAGCCTTGGTGAGCATAAGATACTTTGTTTTTCAAAACTTAAAACAAAACATCTTACCAAACCCAAATTTGACCGGAGAAATAGTGTGTTCCATATTCACAAATAAAAACTCTTTTCTATTTATCTACAGTATTTTATCTCAAGGAATGTGCCCTATACAGCACTGCACCGATGTCTTTCTGGATTACCATATGACAGAGATATATGTCATAATGCATTTTCAGGAGGGTGAAGTACACACGCATAATTGAGTAGTTCTCAGCTATATCATCCACCTAATTGGACGTCTCAAGAGTTGAATTGAGCATCTGACATTTTACCGGTTAACTCTGTCATTATCACTGTAAATATATATGCAAATGTTTTCAAGTCAGCCTTTTTCCAAATCTGCAAAACAATAACAGCAACTTCTGTAGATGATTCATTATCGGTCCGGACCAGTTGGTTGTTGATCTGACCTGTTTTGTGGGAAACTTACTGATGTGTCTCTTGAAGATTATTCTCTAATCTCATCTCGGACAGCAAATGAGTGGAATAGGCTTTTAAAAACTGCTTAGCCCAGTATAATATTGGAGCTGGATAAAAATAAACTTTGCTATTGCACATAATAAAAGCGTATAAAGCTGTAAATTCTCAAGAGCTTCAAATTGCTTTCCTTAAATGTCAGTGTATTACAGTTATTTGCACAGAACTGTTGTTTGTATAATGCCACTAACACGAATTAAAGAACTGAGGCTCACAGAGGTTAAACTGCTTAACATTTTAGGTTCTCGTTTGCCTGAGATGTTTCGGTATGTTAATTATATTCAGATTTAATTATGATTATTAGAGGGATGCTTTTAATGAGTATTATTATCATGTCAGATTATGTGACTTTACGCAATCAATTTTCGATCCAGCTTCTTGCCAAGACTATAAATAAGAATGAGAATTTATAATTGTCAAAGCAATTCCAACTGTTGTGCAGCAGTTGTAAAAAAGCAATAACATAATGCAAAAATAACTTAAAATGTATTAAAAATTATAAACTAAAATTATATAATATTAAAACTCATTGTCTCACTTGTCATAAGGTAAATCGTATCAGTTTTAATGTCTTCCTTTGCATCACAGCGTGAAAAGCCGTTGTTACCTGATCCAGATGTGTTGCTGACATGCTGAGTATCTGTTGACAATAAATGACTGAATAAACACATGCTTTTATGTTTCAGCATCGACTTGTTCAATCTGCCACTGTTGAAATGAGCTCTTTCAATCACTTTAACATCCTCTGTGCAAGAGTACAATCTTAAACACCATGATTATAGCAATTAAACGGCATCCTTACATTAACTGTAGTTTAGCTATATGCAACCATAGATATCATATAATAAAGGCTAGATGTCTTACGGCGGAGTCACTTCCGGCATCACCGGCGGCCATCTTACCACAGGGAAGCTGTGAATTAAGGTGAGTGATAAGCACACACACAAATCCTCTTATCTCGCTGAAATCTTGACGGATTTACAAACGGTTTGGTTTCTTACAAACGTTATTAACGTGGCTATAATTCTTACATATGGAAGTCCATTGTTATAATTATTCATATGTATGCAGTGTCATAACTACATCTCTGACGTTTATAACAAACCAAACCGTTTGAAAATCGGTTGAAAATTGAGCAAGTTATGGTTATTTAAAAGTACATGCACCATGTTACGAGTGAGCGAGCACCCTGTGGTAAGATGGCCGCCGTGTGCGGACGTCGACCTCCATTGGCCAGCAGCGCGCACGAGGCATCTAGCTTTTATTATATGATATCTATGTATGCAACATGTCCGTAATGCAATACCATGTAATACAGGCAAAGTTGATGTATACCTGGGGTCCTCGTAGCACCTGTTAGCGGTTCGGGTAGTGGTTTCAAGGTAGGCACATGCTTCTGTTTTTTAGAGGAACTTGGATTAGCTTTGTGGCTCAAGGACTGATTTTTTTATTTTATTTTTTATTTGTGTGTGTGGTGGATATATAATGTCTAGAACAAATATTAATATTTTATGTAGTGGTGGTTTGAGGTAGGCTATGCATGAACTGTTTTCGTATGTGCTTTAGATTCAGTGATGGATGAAAATTTGTGGTAGACGTTTACCATGCTTAATGAGGCACTACTAAATTGATTTCTCATGAAAGCTGGTTAATTATTTCTGTTTAGTTTTTGTCTGATATACTACCATGATTCATTCAACAACTACTACTGTCTAATTCAACTCTTTTCCATAGGCAAATATAACATAGCTAACTGTAACAGTTATAAGTGTAGAGCTTATATTTATGTGATGTATATTGATTTGATAGGCCTTTGTTGAGATCAGGTCCATCATATTTGAATTGTAATGATAGTAATTCTCTCAGTGACAGCCTGTGAAAAAAAAACAAAACAAAAAAACACTATGAAGTCGTGTTATGATGGCATGATGGTGTGATAACAGTGGAAATCAATCCCTGGCAGACAAATGCAGTTTGTTCAAAATATAAAGCAAAACCTTCAAAGCCGTGTCTAGCTTGATATCCAATCTTGGTGGTTGTAAAATACTGTGACCACTTTGGTAAAGCTAATTTCAGGTTCTCATCTTTAAGACGTGAAATAAAGATGATTTTCACCCCCCAAAAAATTGCATTGATATAATTTTGAGAATAAAGTTAAATGTTATGTTTTGTTTGCGAATATCTACTTGCCAACTAATACAACTAAAATACCTGTCAAATATTCAGTGGCATAAATCTCTTAATAAATGTGTTTAGCCCTTCCTCAGAAGTGATCATTGCATTGATATTATTTATTTGCCTTCCGGAAGTCTGATCAGATCTTGTGTTTCTGCGTCTATATATTGTGCATGATATATTTGAAATGTGCATGCGTATGTCTGAGGCTGGAAAAAAGAAACTATTGCGAGTATTTCTTCATGTCAGCCAATTGTGGTTCACCAGGGCTGAACGAGACTGATCAATCTCATCAGTCTTGTTCCTTATACTGTCATTGGTAATTGGATTGTAATTGGAAGCTTTGCTAATCGCTTAATTGTATGTAGAGGGTGTCTTGGGATGTTGTAAATGTGCAAGTCTCACATTTCAACTCAAAAGCAAAATTCACTGGTTTATCTTTGTGTATTGTTTCCCATACAAAGCAAAACTGGTGTAGTTTGCAGTTCCTTCAAGGTGAGGAATACATTTTCGGTCTTCTAGTATACATGCATTTCAAGGTACACAAGTGTAATTAATGTTAGCCTACTTACCTTTACACAAATTTAAGTCAAGGTGTCCTACCTTCCAGATATTACCCTCAAAATTAAAACACTTAATACCCATGAGAGTATCTTATAAATTATCTTTGTTTAAAAAAAGAAAGAAACTATTTTTTTTTTTTTTTTTGCTTAAAATACTAATTTCCATCGAGTTTCCCTCAGTGTTTCCCCCAACGGGGTGTTTATAACCAACTGAAATCCCCTGTTGTATAGCTATTAAAATACAGTCAAGAGTTTGCTACCATCATCAATCCTATTGCAGGTTTTCATAGCACTTAATATAACTTTAGAGGAAGAAAAGGAGTAAGTTAACTCACACTAAGCCTTATCATGATCACACCAACTTACAGCCAGACAATGAGGCTAGATTACACAATTCTATGAGCAAGCGAAATATGGAAAGCTCTCATTCCTGCCATGCATAATGTTTCTATTAATCTTTAAAAAGAGCTCTTTTGTGTTATTATCTGGCCATGAGCCAGTCCTATACAACATTTTTTGGTACCCATAATCATTTTCTAATGCACTCCCCAATGGGGGAGTTTTGTGTCTAGTCTAGTTTTTCTTCAGCATGTATGATGTTGTCTTTTGTTCATTGTTTGCCTGTGTTTGTAAGAAAGCAACAGTTGTCTTTAAAGAACAATGATGATTGAGCAAAGAGCTTTGGAACGTTTCCTCCACACTTGTTAGTGAGGGACATTTGCGAAAGACGTGAGGCTTGCTGATTTATCGCAAATAGGGGGTGGAGGGCAATAAGAGCGGATTATTATGGCATTTGAAAAGAAGAGTGAATTGGAAATGAGGTGATAAAGGTGCAAGGATTTACAGCGTTTAAACGTTGGCCCTGAAAGTGCTCCAGCAAATCATTGGAAGGTCTTTGAGAGGAAATTAGAACGGTGTGAATCTATTTTCTTTTTAGACAATCCTTGGTTTAATTTGTTTTAGAGTAAATCTATTGTGCTAAATTACACAGGATTTCCTTTGCATCAGCACATATGTGTGTAATGATGGATTATGCATGCTTTACCTGTTAAGAATGAATGTTTTTCCTGTCTGAACACGTCTACCCGATTTATCTAATAAAGTATATTTGCTGGTCAAAATTAATGTATTTAGGTTGATTCTGTTTCTTTTTTATTTGAAGAAACATTTAAGAAAATTGATGCTGGGTTTAGGCTACACTGTTTTTGTCTGTTACGGTAGCAACTGTGTCAGAATATTTGACTTTGACTCCTAAATTGTGTCGTTGACAAGAAACATGTCAGACTACACGTTGCTTCCCAACCAATCATTGCTTGTCATCTTTAACAATGTGTGTGATGTCATAGAGAAGGCAGCACTAGTGACTGACAACTGTAAACAAACAATGGCGTGTTAGCTTAATGCTAATTCCAGTACTCACCAGGTTGCTGAAGCACTGCCGCTATCGTTCGCAAACATTTATCTTTGTTTTACTCAAGTCATGATAGTCCCTCAAGGAAACATCATAAAGACATGAGTATTGTTGCCATAGCTCCACAAACTTTTCATCTGTTGCATTATTCCACCAATCAGAACCAATAGCATTGTCTCTCTTTTGTAACGCTATTTTTGAAAGCTGTGTACGGAAGAGCTTCTGTGCTCCTATTGGTCGATGGTCAATGTTACAGATGTGACGGGACCCGCCATGAAAAAAAAAAAAAATAATTAAACATGCTAGTCTTTCTGTCATGACATGGTGAAGTGTTGCAGACACAACAACGGTTGGCAGAACTGTGATTGTGTTCTCACTCATTTATAATAATCCATTATTATAAAAATGTTTGTGCTTGTGTGCACCTGTTGTCAATCTGACAGACATTTTTTTTTTTTTTTTTTCATGCACAAAAGTAAGAACATAACAGCCAGTTATAGTATGCAATTCATTTTTGGTCTCTGACCTTACCTTTATAAATGTTGTATTCATCACTGCAGGTTGCTGAAATAAAGATACACTGAAAGTCTTGAGTGAAACCTAAACTCTTCAAATCCGATAACCTTGTGAGATACATTATTGCTTATGTGATTTGAGTGCTCATTGTTATCGATTGCTTCACTGGTTTGCAAATGCTAAGCCTTAAAACACTTTGTCCTGTACAGTATGTCCTTTCTGAAGATAACTGAGTTACCGTTTTAAGCTTTCACATTCACACGTTCCCACTGAGCCGTTTGTTACCCTTAAAGGCTTTAAAAGTCATCACGTTGCTCCAAGGACAAATGTTGAAATAAGAAACCCAATCCATAGAGTGAGGTGCCCCTTCAATCAATTTCTGTGATTTAAATAGACTCACGCAGCAGCCTGAAGTTCTCCAGTACGAAGGTGCCCGGGGACTTTCTTTTTTTTTTTTTTTTTTAAACCCACAAGAACGTTTTCTCTAGCTTTATGTCTGACCAGTAGGACAGTACACATTCAGTTTGAGGGGTGCTCAGAGCAAATGCCCCTTTTTAGCTGAAGAGTTTCCATGAGGAAGTGGACTAATAACCTGGTGTACGTGTGTGCAATACATAATTTAGCATCCGAGTTTTCTTTCTGAACAGTGCTGGAGTTGACCCAGTTTTATGGCACTTCGTAAAAAGTAAGTGAAGATTGTCCTTTTCGCCATTATTCTAATAACTAAGGACAGGTTTCATTATATATCATCCATGTTCATTAACACAAACATTAACAGGATTCCAGATCAGGTTTGTTCTCTTCTGAACTAGACGAAGTGCTCTCAATTAAGTTCATTGTTCTGTGCCTGTCATATTACAGTGCAGGGTTCTTCTGTATCACACTAACATGATTTCAAGACGGCACGTGTACGTTTGCACCTCAAACACGCAGTGTAAAGTGCTCTTCTTTTTTCCCCCATAATGTCCAGGAGCTATAATCTTTGAAAAAGAGGTTTAAAATTACAAACGATTGGCCGAGTGCAAAGCATTCGTCTTCCGGGGGAAAGTGATTTCCATTCTCTTTAGTAATTTTCCATTTTAAAGCCTCAATGTTGGGTATCATTTGCCATGATATTGATGCTTGGGCTTTACAGCAAATTGCTTTGTCTTGTTAAAGAAACATCGGCGTAATTGCACACTGAAACGAGAACTCTTACTTTTTTAATCTTCTTTGTTATATACTATGGTAGATTAAGCCTAGAAAATGTTTGCATTTAATTATGAGTCTAATAAAAGAAAAGACCACCACTTTATCGACTCTTCATTACCAATGAAATTCAAAGCAAAAGAGTGAATCAGTTTCCTCTTGACCTCAATTTTCTAGCAACACTCATTAATAACTGCTTTTGCTAATGCTATGAGTTACTGGGTGATGCACTTTTAAATACAAATGTGTGTCTCTTTAATAGAGGAAACCAATTCTACACTCTAAAGTGATTAAAAGTGATTTTAAATGGCGCCAGAGGAAAGTCTACTTTTAAAACATTAAAGAAAGGACAATTCTGTCACTATTTTCTTGTTAATGAAAACCTGTATGCATTTTGTGGACCACAAAATGAGAAATTGTGAAGTGTTTGTTTTTTATTATGTTTTTATTATATTTTGATGTTTACATTATCTTAGGGATGGAGGATGGGGGAGGTTATGGGAGGAAACATGTTATTTCAATGCTTTTTATGTTATTTTATTTTTTACAGTTTGCATTGCAGGTTTTGATTTCTCCTAGAAACGGAAATAATCATATATTTCAATGCTTTTGTGAGTGAATGCAAAGATTTTTGTGGGAATCATCGTCGCTTACTTAAAGTTAATTGTTAAAATAAGAATGACTCTTATAGCTCTTACATTAGCAAATAATTTTTCATACTGCAGAATGTTTTGACTAAATCCACTTGTAACATTTTACTCATTTATTTGTTTATTTACATCTCTCAGTTATTGGCCTTAACGATCAAATCACTGAATCAATGTCGTTATTCATTGAAAATCTTGCCATCTCTTCTAGCTCTCTTTGTTGAGTTTGTGACAGATGTAATGATGTTTGTTTTGAAAAGAATTGTTCTTTTTGGTCAGATCAATGATTCAATTGATCAGGTTCACAATTGCTACAATTGATCTCTGAATGTTCGTTAGAAACTATGGTTCGGGGAAACACCAAATCGTTGAACTATGTTGGTAACGACGGAACTTGCGACCTTAGTTGGCAAATAATGATTTCGGGAAACACACCCCTGAATGGTTTGTCTCACAAATCAAACTAATCAAAATCAACTGGCATGTGGATGAGTAACCTGAACTATCACTTTAAACCTCAACACAGGGTTTGTATAAAAGTTTTATTTAAGTGGTTTAAAATTGAACTCTTAGTGTCGAAGATATTCCATTAAATTGTAAAATTTCCTCGTATACTTCACACAACATGCATGGCTTGTATTGTGCTGGCTTCATCTAAATGTATTCAGTGGAAATGAAAATGAACACCTCTGTCGGATATTAAAAAAAATATATACGTTATTAAAATGTAACTTTTCAGCTAGTGTATCAAGTATATAATTTAGTTCTTTGAACCCCTTCTAAGGACTCTTTTTCTGTCTGCCAAACTATAATAACTCTGGTAGAAAAATGTCACAAGATGAGTCAGATGCGTGTTGTGCTTTAAATAATATTTTTGGAGCTGTACTTTGAGAAGGAAACCTTAGTACACAATTTATGTGTGATCCATCCAAGTGAAGGATGTTGAAACATTGTCATACAATTTCAATATCTATATTTAAGTGTAATCTAGAATGAATCATGGCTGAGCTTAACTTATATAAAGTGAGAAATATTAACAGTCTTTCTGTAAGTTAGTATCTTTAATAGACAAGACCGTATGATTTAACCTATGAAGAATTAATTAAAGGGATAGTTCACCCCAAAATGAATATTACCCCATGATTTACTCACCCTCAAGCCATCCTTGGTGTATATGACGTTCTTCTTTCAGACGAATACAATCGGAGTTATATTTAAAAAAATGTCCTGGCTCTTCCAAGGTTTATAATGGCAGTGAATAGCCGTTTACGTTTTGAAATCCATCAAAGTGCATCCATCCATGACAAAAGTGCTCTACACTGCTCTGGGGGGTTGATAAAGGAATTTTCACCCAAAAAAATAAATAAAATGTCTGATGTCGTTTCAAACCTGTAAGATTTTCATTCATCTTCGGAACACAAATTAAGATATTTTAAGTCTGAGTGCTTTCTGTCCGTCCATTGACAGCTACGCAACTGACACTTTGTTGCTTCAATCATATCATAAAGAGATCGTTTTGATCATTTTGATTCAGATGGATTCGTTTACGATCTCTTTATGAACTTTTTGAAGCGTCAAAGTGGTAGTTGCGTAGCTGTGAATGTAGCAACAGAAAGCTCTTTGATTTCATCAAAAAGATCTTCATTTATGTTCTGAAGATGAACGAGTCTTACGGGTTTGGAATGAGGGTGAGTAATTCATGACTTATTTTTCATTTTTGGGTGAACTGTCCCTCTAAAGATGCCTCGCTAGTTTTTATTATTATAATTTTTTTCTTTTTTTTTTTTTCTTTACTACAGTTAGTAGAATGTCCAAAAGTGGACCGTTCGAAGTAAAGTGTGACCTAGTGCTATTATTTAGTGATGGAAAAATGTTTATAAAAACTTGAGCTACAGAAATAAAAACGCCATATGCAGTTTTGGTCCATTTTCCATAATTTCCACCATTTTCTCTCTGCAGGTCAGTTTTCATTCTCACATTAAAGGGATACTTCAGTATTTAGCATTAAGCTTTGTATTAGTAGAAAACCTGTAGTATTTTCTAATTACCATGCTTTCTACCCTCATATCCCCCTGAGATGAGAGATTTATGTATTTTTTGTCTGGGAAAAATCCTCCGATGACGCAAAAATCGTCATTTTGCGTCATCGGAGGATTTTTTGGCCAGAGGCTAAAGACTACAGCCAGTAGTAGGGGCTGTTCCGCATGTTTTCAGGCCGCCCATAGGAGGTGGGATCTCACTCACAGAATGTACACACAGTGTCAGCCGTCTTTCTTTGGAAGCTAAGCTAGCAGGCTCTTGTTCTGTGGAGAAAGCTGAGTAGTAGGGGTTACCATCCTCTTTTTCCTGGACATGTCCGGCAGTCGAGATCGTCCAAAATGTCCGGGATTTGGCTTTTGCTTTCTGCAGTCGCCATTCATTGTTTACATGCACACCTTTTGTTCCAATCTAACTGAATTCATTCCGATTGGTGAATCTGAATGTAGTGTTTACATGAACGCTAAACAAGTGATCGGTTGATGTGCGTTTTAACATTGCTAAGAAAATTCCCGCTCCTACGTGAGAGATACGAGATCGGTGCGTCTCAGTAATCACGTTCTCCCGCGGCCATCAGCCTCGTCCTGCTCGCCACAGTAAACATAATGAATGGCGACTGTAGAACGCAAAAGCCGAATCCCGGACATTTTGGGCGATCTCGAAATCCCGTGCAAACTCGTCACGGAGACCCACTAGTAGCCTAGCCTTGTTTTCAGCTGCGCTCTCTTACCGGTAGGCGTGGCTTGGGAGTGGCCTCCTAGGGCAGCGAAGCAAGTGCATTCTGGGAGTTGTTGTCTTTCATCCACATAAGCCAAAAATACATTTTCTGGCTTTTCTCAGTCTAGAAAGCTCCAAATTCAAAAATAATTTCACATTTCTTCTACATAAATGACCTATTTTAAATACACATTCATCTTTCCAGAGGTGAAGTATCCCTTTAACCTCAATACCAAAAAAAAACAAACAAAAAAAAACATTGACCACTTCTTCATGGTGTTTGATAATGTTTTGACTGAGCATTTGTGATTTGATGTTCATATGCAGGGGGAGGTCATGGTGCGCTGGAAAGACATCTATCTGGTTTGGGCAACTGAACTTTAGTTGACTCACTGTCACTTGGATGAAACACTTAGGCACTGAAGTTTTCCACCATTAGCTCTGTGCTGAGATGGGTTGCTATGGAAACTGAGCTGACATGAAACTGGTAATAACACCGCATGAGGGAAAGAGTGAGCGCAAAAGAGAAGTTATCACTTTTTACTCTACTTTTAGGTCAGCAGCCAATCAGATTTGCAACGGATAATAATTTTGTTTATAGAGTGGTACTGAATGACATATGCACAGGAAACAGAAACCTTGACTGAGATGAATAAAGGCTAAGAGAAAGTGAGAGGTTGAGTTTTGCCAATATACTCTTAATATACCCGCTGATGTGTAGCTCTGCTGACTTCCATATTAATATATAAACATACACATATACACATACAATAGAGAAAATATACTTCATAACAATTGTGATAATTGAAAGTTGAAGTTAGGCAGCTCAATCATGGTTGTTATGGTTGCTTGCTTTCTCTGCCTCTCTAAGATAATAATGTAGGAGAGTTGCTATAATTATATATATATATATATATATATATATATATATATATATATATATATATATATATATATATACTGTATATATACACCTTATGCAGTGTTATACATACATATACATATACATATACAGTATGTGTACCCCAAGAGAAAGTAACTGAGAGAACTGAAGTCATTCTTAATGCATAATGAATATTCTGTGGCACTCCGTCAAAGAGGTAGATTTCCTACTGTGCACACAATTCCTAATTGCCGTTCAATGATTAATCCAAGATTCACAGACAAAGGAGACGTTAACTGTACATCAAGCACCAGATTTATGGCTGCCTCGCTGTGCAAAGACTGAAGAGGAACAATTACTGTGATCCTGCACAATGTGTTTGCCTACCTGCTCCAAATTTGCATAGAAAAGGGTTTATGAATGTCAGAGTTAGCATACCTTCAAAAAGTTCATAAAAGTTCAGTTTGAGGAATTACATTCCCATGTATTTCAAGTACAAATCACTCTACACTCTGATGTTGGATTGAAAGTATATGTGGGAGTAAAAAAAAAACTGAAATGAAATTATTTTCTCACACAAAGCTATCATATGGCTTCAAAACACTTGGAATATGTTACACAAATCATATGGACTTATTTTATGCTGCTTTTATGGTGCTTTTTGTCATTTTAAAATTTGACAGCCCCATTCTCATTTTATTGTATGGAAGACAAAAAGTTGAGATACTCTTAAAAAACAAACCTTTTGTGGTCCACGTAAGGTGTGAACCGACATGAGTAAATAATGACAGAACTTTTGTTTTTGTGTGAACTATTTCTATAATATTTGAAGTTTTTCTGCATAAAACTTAAGTTTCTCTACAGTCTGCAACTTCATGAAACATTTGCAGGTTTCGTCATCTCGCTTCTAGCATATTCCTGAGATTCTAGCACTGCCCAAGGTAACAGGTAACTCCGCCACACTTACCGTGTCCTAAATCAAGTGTTTTCTCAAGGTTTTTATAGCATCGGGGCATTGTTGGCCTCGGGATGGCACAAACATTCATTGATCTTTCACGGTTAGAATAGCATCAATTATTAAACCGCAGTTTATAATTCCCACTTCATTACATTCTAACAGCCTACCGAAGGCTTTAAAACATGTTGCAGCATTTTAAGTATGTGTTTGTTGTGCTGTAACTTTGTCTTGCCTGGCACAGCACTCCGCTTTCTTTATACCGACAGATGAGTAGTTCTCTCGATTAATGGATTAGTTCACCCAAAAATGAAAATTCTGTCAGTAATCACTCACCCTCATGTTGTTTCAACCCCGTAAGACTTTCGTTCATCTTCAGAACACAGATTTAGATCTGATAGCTGTCTCACTCCTTCATAGGCTGCTTGGTTATTGCATCTGCAATTGTATCTCACGTCAGAGGCCCACACGGAAGAAAATTAATAGTTGAATGTGCACAAAAAGTATTCTCGTCGCTTGATAAACTTAAGGTTGAGCAACTGTAGTCACTTGGACTATTTTAACGATGTCTTTACTAACTTTCTGGGCCGGCAGATGCAATTACCAAGCAGCCTATAGAGGAGTGAGACAACTCTCAGATTTCATCAGAAATATCTTAATTTGTGTTCGAAGATGGACGAAAGTCTCACGGGGTTGGAACAACATGAGGGTGAGTAATTACTGATAGAATTTTCATTTTTGGGTGAAATAACCCTTTAACTTGGTAATTTTTAAGTGGAATTGAAAGCGTTTATTTTAATCTCAATCATTGGCGGTTCTGTGACCCCTTTCTTGAATTCCCAGATGGTTTTAATTGTCAATCGCAGTCCATAATGGATATAGCAGTAGAAATAAGGTTTGCTGAGACTGATAACATTCTGTCTCCATTATTTTCTGATTGAAGTAAAGGAATTCTTTGCGACCTAAACCTTCTTGCTACCTACCTACCTACGTATTGAACTACATACATATCAAACTACATGCTACCTACTGAACTACCAACCCGATCTCACGGCAATTCTTACAAATTTATCGAGGTGACTAATTTGTATGAATTCATACAACCTCACTCGTACGATTTTTGCTAAATTGTAGATATTTTATGAGTGTCCCAATTCGTACGAATAACCTACCCCTGACCCCTCTCCTAAACTCACCCATCATGTGGGTTTAGGCAACTCATACGAATTCATACGAGTCAGGTTGTACGGATTAACCACCTTTTACTCACTCGTACGAATTCGTACGAATTGGTCGTGACATAGCGTTGGAACTACCTACTGAACTACTGAACGACTTGCCTACCAAACTTCATAACTACCTACTGAACGACTTGCCTAACCGAACTACCTACTGAACTACTGAACGACTTGCCTAACCGAACTACCTACTGAACTACTGAACGACTTGCCTAACCACCTACTGAACTACTGAACGACTTGCCTACCAAACTACCTACTGAACTACCTACCTACCGAGCAAGATGATTTTGAGGTATCATAAGTGTAATAGGGTTTGGGGTTTACAACAAAGTGATGTTTGCTTTAGCAATCTCATCTCTGTAATTTTCCTCCAAACTACAAGATTTTATTTTATCAGTAAAACGTGCTGAAATGGATATACAGTGATGACAAATAAATAAATAAAATTCCATTGGCTTGTTGAGCAGACCTGTTAAGTTGTGTTGTGGAGAAATTCCATTTCAGGGTTCACTGACCTTTCAAGAACCGCTCACCCATGAGGAAGTGTAATGCATGCCCACTCGTAAAACTTGTCAGTTGAATCAATTTCCCCATTTCAATTACTGTCCACAAAACTTGCTTGATCCCAGTTTCACACAGTCACATGTTAGCGTTCAACCATGACTGTTAATCTGTAAAATTGCATCATTTCACTTTGTAGCATAGGGAAAACAACACTGTTAAAATGTTACTACTAAAAGCTTGTAGCTCTGAAAATGCTACATCTATTCTCATCTGATTTACTAAGTAACTCACTACCCACTAAAATAAACTGTATTTAACTTCCAGACCGATAAATACAGAGATCAGTTGACTTTGGAAAGGTCTGCTTGTTGGGTGTAATGGAGTGGAACCTATTTTTGTCAATTATTATCTTTTCTGTCAAATAAACATCTCTTTGATGAATCATGAAGTCTATCATAAGAGGCACAGCTACATATTCCCTTAGATGTCAAATTCCCTCTCGCATTTCCAGGCATATTTTTACAAATCTATCCTGTCAAGGTAGACTGTTATAGAACCGCAGGCTCACAGAAACCTTTTGAGTGCTAAATAATATGACAAAACAATGAATCAAGTCATAGAAGGGAAATTATTCAAATATTTGTACAGTGAGAAAGTCTCCAGATAAGGTTTTTTTTTTTTTTTTTTTTTTTTTTTGAGGTACAGTATAGTCAAACCTTACTGATATGATGGTAGATTGTGCATTTGATGTTTCGATGATGCCTTAAACGTCTTTTTTCTTTTATTTTTCTTGTTCTTTTTTTTCTATTTCCTGGTCTTTTTCGTTTTTGCCTATTTAAGATAAACCCCAAGGGATTGCAAGTAGAAAAGACACTTCAAGAAAGCAGCTGGTGGTCAGTCCAAAGCACAAGTGTCAAACTCCGCTCCTGGAGGGTCACTGTCCTGCAGAGTTTGGCTCCAACCAGCTCCAAAACACCTGACGTTTTTAGTAATCCTGAAGACCTTGGTTGCATCTCAATCAGCTCCCTATAGGTTGTGAGTCACGAATCCAGGCCCTGGTAAGGACCCTAGCGCACTACACATTGGGACACTGATGGCTCTATTTTTCAGCGATATGGAAAAGTCGTCATTGTACATCATCACAACTGGTATTTATGAACAACAACAGAACTGATATCTTTCTGGCATTATTATTTTTAAATGTGATTTAAAGTACATTATAATAAATACCTTGCTTGTTACCTATACCTGCAACATTTCAGCCGTAATTGAATTATGAAATTATTTATGAAAGTATATGTGAATTATTGAAACATGTTAGCTAGATTGTCCACTACTTGTCTAGCGATGTGCGTTCATGCTGATACAGTATATAATAATGGTTTGTTTTTTCAAAACCTATATCGCGTGCCATTATGTGTGGTGAGTAGGCTTGCGTGATATATGTTTCGTGTTTCAGAACTTTCTCTAAGGAAATATAGTGAGCATTGATGCACCCTGGTTTTCACAGTGCATTGACTTTTTAGAGATGCAAACGATTTAGTGCATGGAAGGACTTTGCGGTTGAGACAGCCCTTAAAATGGTCGACTTCCTGATCAGTGCCCTAACTTCTGAACTAGGGAGCTGATTGAGACACATCCCTTGATTGAGACACATCCCTTGATTAACTGTTTCAGGTGTGTTTAATACAGTGGCCCTCCAGGAACTGAGTTGGGCACCCCTGGTCCAAAGGTTCTTTCATTCATAACCGAAGAGAGTCCAATCTCCCTCCATTCACTTGCACAGAAATTATCGTCAGTGTCATGCAAACTTTGAAAATGCTCACTCTTGCTTGCTTGGTTTAATTGTTTGTTTTTATGGCTCCTTGTAATTCTTCTGTCGACAAGTAGTCAGGTTTTGAATGCCGATTGTTAAATATATAAATATGTCGTATTTTTCAACTGTCTGCATCGTAGACTGTTGCAACTATTTAGCCATTCTCTATATATATATTTTTTTTTTTGCTGGCTTTTGCAAAATATTTCATTGCGATTTTGCACTGAAAATCAGTTGTGCATTGGCATTATTTTTGTTCCTTTTATTTTTAATTTGAGATACTACTAGTATCCTACTGTATCAGGCCGTTGTTATATCGTGTTGTTGGCAGCATCCCAGCAGTGATCCACAGCATGCAGTACAATGAAGTGTTCTTCTGTAAATTGTTGATCAAATGTCCTGTTATTGCTCTGTGTGCACCCCGGATTACACTTTGTTCGCTCCATCCCACGTGTCCATTTAAAGGTTAAGTGTTACGATTTAAGCCCATTCAATGTCAGTTATTCATTGTTTTGAATCTAGTTCAGTAAGATTAAGCTTAGAGAGCAAATTAAATCAGGATCATTTTAAGTTGTGTACATGAAATCAATCAAACAATCTTGTCTTAAAATAGGCGGATATAATTTTCTGACTTTATTCTAATGTATGCTGATCTGAACAGCGAGTAGAAAAACATCTTAAAAGAAGCCTTCTGGCTATTTACACTATATAAAATCAAACATATTTCCCATATCACTCCTCACAGATCAAGATAAATTACTTATTTTCACATGTGAGCACATATTCGGGAGGATTGAATCATTTATTCTGTTGACTACATTAACATTTATGAGCATGCATTGCATTGGTGGGTACAACAAAAATGAATAATTTAAGATCTAAATAATGTTATTTAAAAATTCACATCATTATTCTTTATTGTCGACACATGCTCACTTATATGGTGTCCAGCCCCCTTATAAAGTGCTTATAAATATTGTACCAAAGCCTCTGTCTCTAATGGTTTGCTCAAAGAGCTTTACTTTTCATCAAAACCGGCACTCGTAGCAGTTAAATGTGCTTTTAGGCATATCAGGTTCTGCCATCTTTCCTCTTCTCCAGCATTCTTCACAGCACATATTCATTACGCCTCTCTTGAGCCTCACTGTGCCTCCATTTCAGAGCACATTCTACTGTCAATAACTACACGGGATGATATGTACTCCTCAACCGATTCAATTTCCTCATGCCCTTAGAAGAGTGGTCCTTGCACAAGCAGTCGCAGTGGAAGATGTATGCCCCTGTCGACAGCAAATCTAATCAAGTGCTGTCTTGGGTATATCCTCACTGTGCTTGTTGGCTGTTTGCTAAAACAGCATATGGAGCGTGGTTAAAGAGACTACTGGCGCAGGTCAAATGTTGTGAGTCAGGCTTGTTTCTCGTGGATCATACAAACGGCAGACATTTTAAGCAAAAAAAAGCCTTTGTTCGCACTCCGAGGTTTATTATAGTGTTAGTCCGGGTTACCTGTGCTCCAAAAACAGACATAATTTCCCTTCACAAGACCATTTTCCTCCCTCTCTCACACCCATTTTTCAGGACATGTTTGGTACTTTATCTTTTAAAACGCCCATGTAAACTGTCAAATCTACCCAAACCTTACTGTTTTTGTTTTATGCCAATTGGGATTACAACAGCATTTTAGTTACTTTTTATGGAAAGTAATGCGTTATGCTTGCGTTACTTTTTCTCACCTGGCCTGGACTTGCTTTTTCTTTTCTTTTTCTTTTTTTAACAAAACAAAGCTTCTAGTTTTGGACAATATAAAGGCCCTTTCACACCGAAAGTGAAATGAATAAGCCAGGCTGAAGGAAATTAAAATTCAATCATAAGTCACTAAACGGGAAAATGTTTTATTTGAAAAAGTAGCCTAACTCAGGTATTTTGTTGTAAATTTAAATGTAATAAATTACTTTTCCTCGTTACTTTAAGAAAAGTAATTTGATTGCGTAACCCAAGTTACTTGTAATGCTTTCTCCCCAACACTGGTTAAAATGCTGGTAACTCATTCTAAAACTCATTGTACACATTATTATTTACAGTGTAATCTGGCGACTGATTTCTTCATCCACCTGTTTGTAGTGAAGGACATTTTCAATAACATTTTGGATAAAAAAAGATGGAAACCTGGCACATGGTAAAATTACACTATACATTTACACAAAAATGTATCCTGGTTTCCACCATTAAATATTAAGCAGAATAACTGTTTTCTTGAGCAGCAAATTGGCATATCGGAATAATTTCTGAAGAATCATGTGACACTAAACACTGCAGAACTTCCGTCACAGGAATAAATTGCATATATATATATATATATATATATATATATATATATATATATATATATATATATATATATATATATATATTTTTTTTTTTTTTTTTTTTATTGCAATAAAATTTCACAGTATTACTGATTTACTGTCTCAAATAAATGCAGCCTTAGTGAGAAGAAAATACTTCTTTTAAAAACATTAAAAAAAAAACTAAAAACTAAAATGGGCACATGAAAGATTAATTTTACTTTTGGAATTAAAAGGATTAATGTTTTTGCAATTTTAATTTTAAAAGATTGTCTTTTTGAATTGGGGAGAGGGTTTTCCGTACACTTACATTTGAAATGGTTTATTTTAAAAAGATGAAGGAAAAGTCTAAACCCGTCTAAGGAAAAACATTTTTTAACCCGTCAAAAATAAATAAAAATAAATAAATACGAGGTGGTGATTTTGTGTAAATTGGTTCAATGTGTGAATAGTACAAATATAAATGATTAAAAAATAATAATAAAATCATAGACGACCCCTAAACATACCCAGTCACACCGATCACATGAAAACCTATTTCATAAGAATTAGCCCCCATTTTGCCAAAACGTAAAATAGTTACAAACTGCGAATGAGATCGTATTGAAAAGTTGAGTTTTCATGATATATATATATATTTTCAGTGCTTGAGAGTAAGATTTAAGATTGGCAGTTCTAGATATTTATGGCTTAAGCCACTGTGGAGGATCTACACCTGGAAGCGCAGGGTTATATGTCAGAAAAGAAGATCATAGAGCTCTAGATTTAAAATCCAAACATGGATGTCTGTATGTTCAAAGATGCCTTCTACCCCCCGGGCCCAGTGGTGCAATTTTCTCAATGGACTTTCTGTGATCTTCTTTGGCGTAATTTGTTTACGAACCCAAAAGTTTCAACATCTAAAAACATCCTGGTTGGCAAGGAAATGTAGCCTCACACTAAATGCATAAATCAATCAACTTAGCACCGCGGCACAAATGACTTAAACAGATCAAACCGAGCTGGCGTTCTTCCTGGACCCTGATGTCCTGTGGCTAGAACAGGTGCATTGTTATTGACAGCTGGATCTTTGAAGTCATGGCCAAACCTGAGCGTTTCCGCAGCAGTTTCTAGAATTAGAGAATGGGGGAACTGACACAATAGATACATGGATTCATTACAAATGAGTCTGAAACCAATGAAAAGTCGTACCAGCAAATGGTGTTGAGATTAAATGTAGTAACTGTGTAAAAGTTGTCCTTATGTAATCAGTGTTTCTGGCCAGTGCGGTCTCGTATGAGAAATTTTGCTGTTGCAACTGATATTTTTTGCACATTCTCACTTCTAAATCCTTGGCAATCATTATGGAAATAACGAATTGATTGAATGACACATGAAATATTATCGTGTGACTCCAAACATCACTCAAACTGCTTCAAACGCAGTATGCTGAGATATTTTCAAACATTTTAGCTGTCTCATTTTGAAGGCTTCATCCTCCTCCGGTCGCATTTGTTGGCCACATACGTCAGTAGCTATGTTTCCATCCATCCATTTTTGTGCACTTTTTTTGGATGTCGGACAGAAAAAAATGCTGGATGGAAACGCCAAGATGCTAGAAATTCCAAACATACACATAAAAGTTGATGCACTCAATTGAATCCGAGAAGACGACGTGCACATGAACTACGATGGGAACACATTTACAGAATAAATCCCTCGATACGCAACAAAAGTCTTACGTGACTTTGCCTCAACAGAGAATGTGATTGGATAACTGGACTAACCAGTGGACCAATCACAGCGCACAGCATCCCAAATGTTGATTTGGTCATTCTGAAATGCCTGAGCCAAAGTCTGTAATCAAAATGAATTAGTTTAAGTCACTCCTAGAAGAGTCTCCCATGATTGCATTCCCAAACACCAGGCATCGGAACGCAAAATAACAGGACAGCATTTATCGCCACTCTGCGTTTATTTCGTCTGCCACTCTGAGATGCAAGTCATTTATGATGTAGAAGCCACAGTGGCTTCCCCAAATGCAGCAACTTCCAATATTTTGCACCAATTTTCTAGGAAGTAACAATTTTGTTCTCTTGCAATCAACTACAAGCTGATTCACCTTCTGAGTTCACCTTCCACTACAATCATAGTGTTTTAAGACGGCTCAACTTGCTTTATTTGAATGCAAGAACAGATCTTGTGTCTGCTTGTTGTAGATCTTGATGTTTACCAGGTATTGCATTTAATCACTCTGAAAGAGAAAATCTGATCCAACAAGAACTAATATCACCTATTGAAACCAGCTGACAGAAGATGCATAGTAAAGACACTTGTCATCTGCTTTTAATCTCACTCCCTGCACATTCATCTCTCATTTGTGCATTTAGCTTAACACTTCTTTACTACACAGTCACTGGGATTGATCCATGACATTTTTACCTTGTCTCTTCGGGGCTGACATGACGTCTTCATGAATCGTGCGATCAATGCAAAGATCGGCACGTGGATCAATAGCAGTTCAGACTCTGGTTGTGCCAGCAGATCACATGAAGAGCTCATGCTATGGTATTCATGCCCTATTGTCAATAAAGTATAGAGCAGAAACGGTTTGTGAGATCCATGCAGACGTTCTCTTCAAGGTTCACTGCATGTATAATGCTATACAAAGTTTTACGAAGAATGCTATTGCACTTCTCAAGTTGTGAAGTTTCCAGTCATATTGGTGGCCTAGAAAATCTGTTTTAATCTACATAAAGTTGAAAATATCTATTCAAACCAAGTAGTCTATTCACATCAATAGCATCATTTAATTATTGCAGGTTTGCATTTGCATTCCCTTGATTTGATTAATTTATACAAATCACTATTGTTATTATTACCTTATTTATACCTTTTTATTTATACATTGTATTACTATTACTTTATTTATTTACACATATTATTTATACATTATTTCCTTAGATTTATTTTCCTTAACTATAGGAAATTATTTAATAAAATGTATTTGATGCAAAAGGAAAAAGAAGCAAATGAAAAGTTGCATGCATATTTGCCATATTGGGCATTGTAGTAAATAAATATGAGCCAGAACAAATCAGAATGCCATGGTTAAACTGGTTAGCTTTGATTCTGACAGTTAACTTCTTTCTTTTATATAAATTAAAAATACATAATTTACATTCTTGTTGATTACACTTCCTTTGTAGTAGTTGGTATCTTCAATTGGTTGGTATCTGTTTTATAAAGGTTACACATCTGTTTTACCCTGTGCAGGTTCACATGCACAGCTCTTATTGGCCTATGTCCGTTACCCTCCTCACTCCCATCCAGGTCTCGGCACCAAATGTAACCGGTCCTACTCAAACTGCTCCGAGTGAGATTCGAACCCGGGTCATTAGATATGCATTTCTGGATTGCCTTGAGTTTTACTCTATCAAGTGGCTGCTATGCATTATATAAGTTATAGTTGCAGCCATGCATACTGTTATCATACTTACCATAGTAATTTTTAGACACTACACCTCACTGTCTTATTATTGCCAACATAATAAGGCAATAATCTATGTAGTGCACTGAAGGCCTTTGTATTGTGTATTAAAAAAAAAAAAAAAAAAAAAAAAAAAACTAAGAAGTGAATTAAAAATGTATTCCATAACTGATCAAGTGGATATTTAGACCCTATACTTTAGTGGTCGCTTTCAGACACTTCAGATCCCTCTAAGTGTTACGGTTCAACCGGTTATTGTGATGGCTTTAATTACAGCTGCAATTAATTATATTCTGATTGTATAATTAAGGAAAATAACATGAGGTGTTATCGCCCTTTCACTTCTGCTGGGAACGTACTTTCTGTGTTGATCACAGACTCACACGCACAGGCGCTCCAAGGTGCCGCTTTCCTCCCTACACCTCATTGTGGATTCAGAACACACATCTACACAGTCCACAACTACCACAATAGGGACAATTGAGAGGGCTGATGTTGCAGCTAGACACACTTAATGGAAACTGCAAGCTTTGTCATATCTAAAGATAACAACTGATCTGATGTCAGCTGAAGACAATGGCCACTCATTAATCTTTGTGACAGGAGGTGTAGACAATATGTTCGAGCCTGGGCGTCTTAAATCATGTAGTATGAGACTTGGGCCAGTTACAGAATGTTGATTTAGCCTGGCAAGCTCTTCAGTGTTGTTCGCGAGGCCTGGAAATGCATGAGAAGGACTTAAATTAGGAAGAATTACCCTCCTGACGGATATGCTGATAAGGGAGCGTTTTGGGGTAGACGTGCAATGCTTATCTCAGACTAGATTTCTGTTTGATCCTATATTAATCAATGGTATCAGTGGTTTAGATTGCACAAATGCATGGAAAGGCAATGGATAAGGAATCAATTAACAGATAATCTGGTTCCATCGCAGAGCTGATTTTGGTTTTTATAGATGCAATATCCGAAGCCGTTATGTATTATTGTCAATTATTTTTTTCTGTAATGAGAGGTGGGATTAGTGGTGACATGCCTCAGGCTTTTTATTTATGCAATTAAAAAAAGGTGGTGAAATGATTAAAGAGTCTGGAAAAAGGAGGTTGTGTAGTCAGGGATTGGGTTCTGGTTAACACTCAGCAATACTGTATTAGTCTAGGTAATGTTAACTATAATATTTTCATTGTTAAAAAAAAGTGTAGAAACAATTTTCACTCAGAAGTTGATAGAAAATGTGACCATTAATTACAAAAGTAGGCAAGTTACATTGAATTAAACATGAAAAAAGTAGAAAGACTGAAGTATTATTTTATTGTAAAACATACTCCAATAATATGTATAAAACTTTTAATTCATGTTTCTTTTTCATAATACACTATAGAAATTTTAATTAAAGGGTCCCTATTATGGATTTTTGAAAATGACCTTTCATGTAGTGTGTAACATAGCTCTAAGTGAATGAAAACATCCTGCAAAGTTTTAAATTGTTTTTGCACCGTATATAAAGTTATTGTCTTGCAAAAGTAAGAGTCGACTCTGAGACATTTAAATTAATCGTTTTTCAAACGAGTCATAAGCCGTTTCGTTGTGACGTCAAGACGAAACATTAGCATATTGCCCGCCCACTTATTGCACGCAGACACCAGGGAAAACTTGTACCTCAAACCTGCAGATGATTCCTGTGATACTGGATAGCATCATGTCGAGAAGACACTGTGATCTATAATGTGAAGGTAAAGCCAGTTTTATTTTCACTGCCCAAGGACGAGCATGTGGAGAATCAGTGGTTAAAATTCATCTTTACCACGATATCACAGCAGAATCCTAAACTTTTGCTGTGTTCCCTTTATTTCACTGACGACTGCTTCTCAAATCTCAAAGTTCAATGCAGGATTTGCACACCGCTTGCTCTTGAAAGATGGTGTTCAAAAAACTTAGTTTTGAGTTTTATATTGTGTAGGTCTCCTGCTAACTGGCTAACTCACGTTATCACTGTCTTACTGAAATACTTCTGCTAATCAGCTGTGGACCACGATTACCTAAAACTGTCTATTAATGCAGATTGTTTGTCATTCTCACTACTTTAAGGAAATATTTGTTTTACCAATGTTTATGTTACATCAGATCATTCACTCTAGAGCTCGGCTAATGTATACATGCACTGTCATTGATACAGTTTCCACGTATTCAACACAATATATTAGAAAAAATACTCTGTAAATAAATTAGTACAAGTAAAATAATCGGTTTGTTGATGGACATGCACTTGTTAATGCTGATGGTGAGGAATTACAGTTGCAACATCTCATATAATGTACCTCAAACTGAGTAGTGTATCACTGAGAAACACTGAGTCCTGCTCGAGTCGTCCTTGTGATGGAGGTTCGGTTGAATAACTAGTTCTTCCAGTGTTTCATCATCGGACTCGCGCTCGCATTGATATGGTCAAATCGACATCATTGTCCGTTACTGTCTTTAGTTTACAGTGTATGAAGCCTCAGGATAAGCAGAGCTGACGTTGCAATGGCAATGGGCGGTTTTGTTTTTCGACGCGCTGTACATGGTAGGCCAATCACAACAGACTGTGCTGTCTAGCCAATCAGAGCAGAGTATATCGCGGAAAGGAGGGATTTAGAGAGATTGATTCATTTGACGAGTCGTTTGAGAGTCATTGAAAATGTGATGATGTGCAAATGTATATTATGAGGAAATTAAACTTTTTATTTTATTTATTTTTTACCTTTAATGCATGTAAACATGTTGTAGGAGACTCCACAACAACATTAAAGGTATAGCGGAGGATTTTCTTTTTCCGGGTGGGTAGCCTATACTATTGGTCCACCTAAGTGTCAATCATTCTGGTGATATGTTTACGTAAGGCCGTCGTACGTGCTCGTCCCTAGGTAGTTTTCGCTTTCTGCGCATGCGCACTTTCAGGTGTATTATGTGTGATGAGTTACGGTTTCAGCCATTCCTTTGAAAATGGCTGAGGGTCGAAAGAGAAAAAATGTATACGAACTGTATGATAAGAAGAGAAAGGCCGCAGAATATAGAAACAAGACCAGAGTGATTTTGGGTGAATATTTCACACGCTGGCGTGCGCTAAAAGCACAGGTTGGGCTTCCCACTGATGCCGCAGTCGCGAAGATTCTACTAGACAGGTCAAGTTTGGCATGCTATTTGGAGAAATCTGTTTAAAATCACTGCTAGTAAAAGTTAATGTAAGCTATGATTAGCGATGCTAGCCCTGGCACAAGTCATGCACCGCGTAGACACGGTAAACATCTCAATTTGTCTAAAGTAGCCTTATGACCAAATTGTAACGACAATGACTATGACATGCGGTCACATGCTGTTCAAATTAGTAAATCCTGATCTCCAAGTCTGCTTGAACGGTCAAAATTGCATCTTTGTGGCTCCCCCGAGGGACATTTGAGTCACATAAGGAAACCCTGTTTTCTTAGAATCCCCTCTAAAACCCCCATTTCAGCTCTGGACTCCCTGTGACTTTTACAACCTCACAGACTCGTGACATTCCAGAACACACACACACGTACACACACACACACACACACACCAACATCCTTTTGTGTCTAACTTAAAATGTGTGTAACTCAGACTGGTATCTGAATTTCCTGTAGGTATGCGTGATTAATGTTGTTGTGATCATACAGTTATGATCTTCGAGTGTTTGGATCTGAAATGTATTTTTGAAGAATGTTCTCCCAGTAGAATCGCATCCCGTAACCCGAGCTCATTGGCAGGTCATAAAATTTGACCACAGAGCTATCCAGCCCTATGCATGAGATAACAGGGTCGCAACATTCCAACACACACACACATACAAACACACTCTGGACTGTGAAACAGAAACCCCCTACAGAAAAGGACTTTTACCCATAAAGTCACTCCTAAAGGTACTAAATATATAAATTTGTGTGTTAAGAGGTGTGTGTAACCCATAGGAAAGCATATGTCCTATTTGTGACCTTAATAGAACTGCTATTGCCTATACAAATGCATAATAATGTATCGTTGCATGGCTACAACGCCTAGATTCTATTTTTGATATCTTTGTAATCCTCTCCAGCTAACGGAGTTGAATTCCTATAACAGAATTCAGTGATGCGCATTGTTTTATAAGTTCATATGTCTGGAGAAAATCCTCTCCAGTTAAAGTCAATCATGACTCATTCGAGTGGGCGTGTCTAACCGGACAAAGGAATCTTCCCGCTCGAAAAATCTCGACAGCTGATTCGTCCTTCACGAAGGAGGGGACGGCACCTGGGACACTGATAAAAGTCCAAAATCTCTTCTCTTCTCTCTCTCATCCTTCCGCTTCCAACTCAACTTCTTCTCCCCGGCGCAGCGCTTCTCCAAGGAACATCTGAAGGAGGCCCTGGCCTTCTCCATCGAACGAACCCATGTTCAAATCGTAGCTGCCGGTCTCTGCAACTAAGATTTCCAGCCTCTCCCATCCCGGGAGACGAATCTGAACTTTCTCGGTAACATCACATTCAGTGAGCCTTTCAAGCTTCCCGCGACACCGGAAGACGCAGCAGAAACAGGACACCATCCTCGCTTCTTGCATCAGCTTCAGCCTGACCAAAAAGAGCACTCGCAAGTATATTGATTCCTATAAAAGCTGTTCCAGGTGTCTAGGTCTTAGGTCTGTGGACTAAGTTACCCTCTATCTTCCCTCTATATCTTTCTTTCTTTCATTTCATGTTTTTGTTCGGTTAAATGTTTATTGGTTTGTTTGCATTTTTACGTACGTTTATGTTTGTAGTTTATATAATCTCTAGTGTGTGCCATTTTATTAATAAACCCATTTATACTTTTAATTGTCTCTGTGTTTGAAAACCCACCTTATAAAAGTCAATGAAACTTCAAGATCTAAGCTACAAGCTCGATATTGACTACCTTGAGTAGTTTTAATTCATAAACTCAGAAAGTTTGATATTCGCGGCCAGAAGATAAAACTTTCGTGGAGTTTAAAAGGGATACCCCTTCTTAACTGTAATGATCAGACAGTACAGAACAAGGTAATCTCGATAATTGATAAAATAAATGTACATGCGACTTATGAATTATGACCATGAATCATAAATATTAATATTCCCTATATTCTTGAGCTAATTCACATTTACCCCAGATGCATATTCGTTACATTTATTATGGTGGAGAATCCAAAAGCAGTTTCAAACTTTGTTTGGTGGACAAATTCAGTTTCAGTTGAATGTGTATTATGGCTATTTAATAATTGTACGCGCGTTTTGAAGTGTGAGATAAGTCGCCAAGGCGAACTCACCCAGCTGATCGCGGGCACAAAGCCAGCCCAGCTCTGCTAAAACTGCAGTCCATGACATTACATCTGTCTCTGTAAAGACGAAGCAAAACTCTTTGCAGTTGATACATGTAACATGATTTAAACCGACTAAATGAAGACGAAGGATCTCTTTTAGGACGAAGACGTAAATCTGATAGTTTTCAGTCGTAATAGGCCTTATGATATACAATACGTTAACGATAACTCCTGGTCAGAAATTGGCCTCGCGATCCAATTTCGTAAACCTACGCAAAAATCATAAAAGTGCTATTTTGATTAATGCTTATGGGAGATGAGCAGATGATAAGTCCTGCTCACAGCTGTTCTGATGCCTGGTGTGCTCACAGCTTAAGTAAATAGATGTTCAACGCCTGTTTGCTCACAGTTTCTAGTGATTAAAACACGAAGTTTTAATACCTGTTGTTATTGTAAACCATGTATAATATGTAATTGGAGGCCAGTTTTATGAATTAAGAAAACGGATGATAATCCCTGTTCTCCTTCTTTAAACCGTCTCATGTGTATAATATATAATGTGTAAATTGGAGACCAGTTTTATGAATTAAGAAAAGATGATAATCCCTGTTCTTATTCTAAAACCGTCTCAATGTGTAATGCATAATGTGTAATTCCTGTTAGTCACATGTGAAACTCGCGTCAGTCTTCCGCATGCAACAGAAGCGCAAAACACCACGTGATTCCAAAAAAAAAAAATCTGCTGAATTACGCCACTGACCGACACTAGAGGGCAGCCTCTAGGTCTGGGGCAGTTCTCAAATTACGCGCCCCCAACCGACGTCATCCTGCGTGAGCGTCGCCTCCCACTGACGTCAGCCTGCGCGAGCGCAACTACGCCATCTCGTGGCGTTCTAAGATAATACTTGCTTTCAATTTCTTTTTCTCTCTGCATTCATTTTTCTCTCTCAAATACTTAACTGCATTCAAGCTTAGCTTATGCTGATATTATTTGGAGTTAGACAATTCCTTTTTCTGTTTTCGACGGTCACACTTTAAGTTAAGTTCGAAAAAAAAAAAGGAAAACTTTTCGAATTAAAAACTTAGATTCGATTCACTCAGTTCATTGATAGGTCCGCCTAGGAAGAAGCACGCCACCGTGTGGCGATCTTGGGTCGACTTATCAATATCTGTTTAACCCCCAGTCTGCAATTGAAGTGTCTCCTTGCTCCCCTTTTCGTTTGATTATTTTTATGATCCATACTAATAACCTCAGTGTTATTGTAAGGATTATAGGAAGTCATTCTGAATTTCAGTTTTGATTATTTTTAGTATTGATACATCACTGTTATCATTCTAATTTTCTTTCCTTCCTTATTATTATTATTTTGGACCTCTCATTGCATGCTTATTTGAATTTTAATTTAAACAAGTTTGCATTTTTCAAATTGTGTCTATTCAACCAGGTGGACCACTGAGAGGAAACACGGCCCTCACCCTTGTGGCACAAACCCACTGCCGGGGCCTTTTCCTCTGCCTGCGTCTCAAACCTGTGTTGTTTATTCAAATTTTATTTCATTGATAATTTTTTTTTCTCTTTCCCCAGCCTTTTCAAAGGGGGGGTAGGTTATTCCGATAATTAACCATCGGTTATCATAATTCCTTTGCATTGTATCATTATTTTAGTAAAGCCTTTGCCTCTGACCCCTGCATACATATTTACTCAATTTGATGAAAACAGAAAGCCTTAATTCACTTTAAGTCTAACCTCTCAATCCCTTATTGTGTATCTATTGGCAGGACCCAGTCAGTGCACTGTGGTAATCCAAAAGTCATCCCTGGTGGTTTCCGGTGGGCGGGATCATCTGTCCGGCGTTACTGACACTGCGCTCTGTCTGGTGTTGGGACCGTCGGAGAGTCTGACCGCGCCCGCTGGTTTCCACCTGGATGACCTCTATTCACCCCAGGTAAACTAAAATTTGATAGAACCCATCCACTTATTAGGAACCACAGAATACTAGCTATTCCTTCGGGTGTATTTTAAGTGCTTGGACTCACCTTTCTCTCTCTAAGACACACCTTCTTTCGAGGTCCTGTCCCGATAACCCACGCATCTCCTGGCCCGATCAGGAACTCTCGCAGTGTTAATAAGGCTTAGGCCTCTTTATTTTATTTTATTTTATCTTATTTGATTCATTTTCCTTAAATAACGCTCCCCGTGTTATTGTTTGTGACATTTCATTGCAGACCAATTCACTTCCTTGTGTTGTGTTTCCCTCTGATCTTCCCTACCTTCAACCTTGTCTCTTTCTCCACTCTGTTGTGATTTGTTTCTTTCATTTCACTTAGACACAGAACCTAAGAGAGACCCCAGGAAAAGCTGAATAATAGAGTGACGATCAAAGCGGGCGTCGCTAAAACGACCCCCAGGCTACCGCCTGTCCAAATTTCTATTGTGGGTTTCATCCATACCCACGAAATTGGCTCAGCTAACTGTCGGCATCAGTTAGCCCCGAAATTCTCATAAACGGCATAGCCCGTATGAGTATAGCTCATTTGACCCTAAAACAAACTTGCATTTTGTCTCTTTTTGTGTGTGCTGTGCTTCTCTCGCCAACAGTAAGCCGAGATGTCGAGCTCACCCTGTCCTGCAGTCCGCTGGGACGACCTTGAGGCATGGCTGAGGGACATAACAAAGACCGTGCTGCCCCAGGACCCACATCGCTCGAGCCAAGAGCAACGGGACACAGACCTGAGCCAGTTCGAGCCCCATGATCCAGCCCAGACATACAGCCACGAGCAGCTGTCCAAAATCTTCGGAAACCTCACACTCAAACTCGTCGCCAGGGCCCGGGACAGCGAAAGGAGCAACGCCGACCTGCAGCAAAAGACAGCCGCACTACAGCTCCAGGCCACAGAAGCCCGGAAGGACCGAGCCCACACACAGAGTCGGCTAGACCAGCTAATCTTCCTGACCGAGGAAGAGGACGAGACGGACACAACGCTACAACAGGAAGTTGAAAGACTTCAAAAAAGCCCTGGACGATCTTCGTCCGCACACAATTCACTCCGTCTCTGAGCACCGCTCAGAACCAGACAGCAGGTGGCGGCACGACTGTGACGGTGCCCGTCCAAAGCGTCGGACCGACCGCTCAGAAAGATTCTGGAACCAGCATCACCCGCCGTCCAGAACTCCAAGCCCAGACCGTCGAACCTGTAACCACTCTCTCCAGAACACTGGTGAGGCAGAGTCTTCTTACATCACAGATGAAGACAGTGCAGCCACGTCTGACACAGACACAGAAAACGAACACTGACACCTACTGCTTCAAGGTCCTGACTGACCTGCAGTTGAGTAACCAAACCAATGTCTGCGCCACATACAGACAACCCACCCACCCACCCTAACCATTGCAGTGATTACACAGCACAAACGAACTTTACCAACTACACTGCACGCCTCAGAGCCGCTAAACGCTACCTCCGCTGTGTACAAAGAAAGTCATGCGAGCCTCTGATGAACAGACTTTTCCTATGCCACCACTTACCCCTCCACCACCCTCGCAGGCCATCTGAGCTCACTGACGACCAGTGCCTCAGACAGCTGTCTGCCACCACGCACATGTTGCGTTCCAAAAACTTCAATACGCATTGTGCACCTGTTGCCATCACAGCGCCACAGCTCGTAAAGCCACAAAGCACAAGGGGGGGGGCCAGGCGTAACAATGACGCCACATGTGCCAAAAAGCCATGCATGGGACATCAAAGCATGTGGCATACCAACCTCAGCGAACCAAAAAGACTGTCCTAAACCAACTAAGGACCTCCATCGCTGGAATTTTTTTTTTTTCTCCTTCTCTCTCTCTCTCTCCCTATCGCCTCTAACAGGATGCAGGCTGCAGTGGTTCGCGAGAAAGCAGCCACACTCACCAGGTCTGGCATCCGGCATCGCACGGAGAGAGCAACCCTGAGTCCTGAACACCAAGGCAGGACTCGCACTCAACACAGTCCCTCCAAGCATGGGCAACCGCCCAGCCTGAACACCTCACCTGTGTCCATACCTGGACCGCAGCTGACGCTGCGCTGTGTACCTCCACAGCAACCGACCACGCCCTGACTCCCGTCTTGGCTTTCACCCTGTACCAGACCCTACCAAATGTGAGCAGCCACAGCAAAGCTCACAAAGCCGTGTCTGGTGGTTTCCTATGGAACCGCAAAAAGGGGGTCCCGATCCGGGGCTCGCCTAAACCTCATTTGACCTGAGTCCTCAGTTATCAGCCGCTTGCCATCGACCATTGCGCTAATTTGTTGTTCGATAAAGTCCTTCCGAGGTCTTTATCTAACAAAAAGGGGGAATATGTAACGACAATGACTATGACATGCGGTCACATGCTGTTCAAATTAGTAAATCCTGATCTCCAAGTCTGCTTGAACGGTCAAAATTGCATCTTTGTGGCTCCCCCGAGGGACATTTGAGTCACATAAGGAAACCCTGTTTTCTTAGAATCCCCTCTAAAACCCCCATTTCAGCTCTGGACTCCCTGTGACTTTTACAACCTCACAGACTCGTGACATTCCAGAACACACACACACGTACACACACACACACACACACACCAACATCCTTTTGTGTCTAACTTAAAATGTGTGTAACTCAGACTGGTATCTGAATTTCCTGTAGGTATGCGTGATTAATGTTGTTGTGATCATACAGTTATGATCTTCGAGTGTTTGGATCTGAAATGTATTTTTGAAGAATGTTCTCCCAGTAGAATCGCATCCCGTAACCCGAGCTCATTGGCAGGTCATAAAATTTGACCACAGAGCTATCCAGCCCTATGCATGAGATAACAGGGTCGCAACATTCCAACACACACACACATACAAACACACTCTGGACTGTGAAACAGAAACCCCCTACAGAAAAGGACTTTTACCCATAAAGTCACTCCTAAAGGTACTAAATATATAAATTTGTGTGTTAAGAGGTGTGTGTAACCCATAGGAAAGCATATGTCCTATTTGTGACCTTAATAGAACTGCTATTGCCTATACAAATGCATAATAATGTATCGTTGCATGGCTACAACGCCTAGATTCTATTTTTGATATCTTTGTAATCCTCTCCAGCTAACGGAGTTGAATTCCTATAACAGAATTCAGTGATGCGCATTGTTTTATAAGTTCATATGTCTGGAGAAAATCCTCTCCAGTTAAAGTCAATCATGACTCATTCGAGTGGGCGTGTCTAACCGGACAAAGGAATCTTCCCGCTCGAAAAATCTCGACAGCTGATTCGTCCTTCACGAAGGAGGGGACGGCACCTGGGACACTGATAAAAGTCCAAAATCTCTTCTCTTCTCTCTCTCATCCTTCCGCTTCCAACTCAACTTCTTCTCCCCGGCGCAGCGCTTCTCCAAGGAACATCTGAAGGAGGCCCTGGCCTTCTCCATCGAACGAACCCATGTTCAAATCGTAGCTGCCGGTCTCTGCAACTAAGATTTCCAGCCTCTCCCATCCCGGGAGACGAATCTGAACTTTCTCGGTAACATCACATTCAGTGAGCCTTTCAAGCTTCCCGCGACACCGGAAGACGCAGCAGAAACAGGACACCATCCTCGCTTCTTGCATCAGCTTCAGCCTGACCAAAAAGAGCACTCGCAAGTATATTGATTCCTATAAAAGCTGTTCCAGGTGTCTAGGTCTTAGGTCTGTGGACTAAGTTACCCTCTATCTTCCCTCTATATCTTTCTTTCTTTCATTTCATGTTTTTGTTCGGTTAAATGTTTATTGGTTTGTTTGCATTTTTACGTACGTTTATGTTTGTAGTTTATATAATCTCTAGTGTGTGCCATTTTATTAATAAACCCATTTATACTTTTAATTGTCTCTGTGTTTGAAAACCCACCTTATAAAAGTCAATGAAACTTCAAGATCTAAGCTACAAGCTCGATATTGACTACCTTGAGTAGTTTTAATTCATAAACTCAGAAAGTTTGATATTCGCGGCCAGAAGATAAAACTTTCGTGGAGTTTAAAAGGGATACCCCTTCTTAACTGTAATGATCAGACAGTACAGAACAAGGTAATCTCGATAATTGATAAAATAAATGTACATGCGACTTATGAATTATGACCATGAATCATAAATATTAATATTCCCTATATTCTTGAGCTAATTCACATTTACCCCAGATGCATATTCGTTACAAAATGGTAAATGGTATCACGCTGAAATGTTCTAAATCCTTGTGTGTTCATTTTTGATAATTCCAATGTGTTCACTATAGTATTTATTACACAAATGCAACAAGCTACTTCTCCATTGCATATCATGTCTTGAGTCCTCAGTCACTCAATCGATCAGTATAATAAGTAAATAAAACACGGAAGGGCATTTGACATTTTGTCTTGCATGAATGCTCTCTCGTGCACACGTTTAATAGGCGTTCCCTCTCGGGAGCAGATAGAGTGTTGCGCATGTGCATTTTTAAAAATAATAGGAGAGGGCGGGTCTTTTCTAAAATTCGGAAAGATCATCCGCTATACCTTTAAGAAACTTTAAAATAGCATAATAGGGGACCTTTAATGTATTGGTGTATGTAGAAATACAAATTACCTAATAAATACTATAGAAGTATCATGGTTTGTTCAAGATACCCAATGCATTAATAAATGTTAATGAATTGGATCATTAGTGTTCGTTCTTTACCCTTTATTTTTAAATCTGTAACCATAGATCAGTCAGGTATTGCTGTATTTTTATTTTTTACTGTAACCATCTGTCAAATAAGTAAAACAAAAACATTATACTGTCCATACATGACACTTTCAGGATGCATATATGCATATGTAAATCTATGACATTAAATCTCTCCTCTTCACTGGTCAGAACCACTCAAAAACACCCTTTTTCTTTGAAGATGAATTGAACAGGCATTATAAGAGTGTTTTGCTTATGAGTGAAGCACCGGTCGGCATAATTTATTGGAAAACGGCCATGCATGATGATGAAATCCTTAGTAAACATATGAAAGTCCATCAGTATTCGTTTAAATGCACACACTTTTGGAATAAAAGCTCTAATGGATGTTGCTTAGAATTCAAACATGCAAAATGCAATATTGGCACATGTGTCATTATATTAGCATTGCTGGAACCTTTTTGAGCTTTTGAAGCTAATGTATTTACCTTTTTAAATGATATCTACATTAGTTTGTAAAGATTCATGTTTTTTATATATACAAATATTACAGAACAATATGCAGTAAATAAAAACAAATAGACGCAATTCTGAGGGTGGGGATCGTGTGCCAACAGGAACATCTCAAAAAAGATATGTTTTCATGTTTCATTATGTAAATGTTGGCATTGTATCAGGCAGTTGCTCAGATATCACCATCGACCTGTGAAAAATCTTTATCCGTTGACCACTAATCCAGAGACATGGCGCTGGGAAGTCATTGGCATATCGCTTTTAAAAACGCCTTGCACATGCACAGGGCAAACAGTTCCATGAAGAAGAGAGATGCAATGCTAAATTTATTGCAGCAGTGACAAAGTACAATAAGTATCAGGTGTGTGTGAGCGCTGCCAGCACCGTTCCATTTTTGTATTCCTCTTCTTGGCCGCAATCTCCTATTGTGAGGCTGGATGTGGGCCAGTGATAGGAGGGCCCAGGGGAGCGATGTTTGGAAGGGAGGCGGACACTCTCTCACACGTGCTAACTGTCTTGTAATTTTCCTTTGATCCCATAATCTTGATTGGAACAGACACATAAAAACAAATGCCAATACGACTAGCACAACTGCACATCATGTAAATAAAAATAACCTTTTTTTGCCAGTCTCTCAATGTTCTTTTTTTTTCTCCTTTGTCATTCTTTCATATCCACACTTTAGACTTCATAGCTTTGCTATGTGGTTTCCAGGAGGTTTTAGGTGGTTGCTAAGGCATAACTGTGAGTCAGTAGACCATCCATGTTTCATAATCCATCTTGACCACCTTAATCTGATTTTGACTTTTTTTTTCTTTCTTTTTTCAGCAGGGTTGTCTCTTCTCTAAACGCCATCCACACTTTAACCTCCATCCCAAACCTTATATCTTACCTGCAGCAGTTCTATTATCGTCACATTTATATCACTGCAAAACTTCTCCCTAAATCAATGGAGTGTTTGAGGGAACTTTTAATGAACAGACTGAAATATTTGCACCCTCCATCCTCTGCTAATAATGTCAAATGAACTGAAAATCAAGGGCTACGTCAGTCTATATGTGTCAGTGGATGGAGTGGGTGTAATGAAGGATGGAAGAACAACTCTTAACAGCACTGTGGAGTGCTGAGCAGGTGATCTTGAACAAATATTTCAACTTATATTGAATGTGAGTGGTGTTTGCAAGTAGACAAATAGCTGTGCAATGCTGAGGTGTTTTGATTAATTGCTAGGGCATTGCTATGTGTTTTGTAATGCTTGATTTTTAAAGTCGTTGGATTGCTGTTCTTCTCACACTACACAACTGTCTGTGGTTCCATCTAGTTGCTGTTGTGTACGGTGGCCGAGAGAGCTCAACGCGCTGCAACTGAAGAAAACACATGCAAATAGAAAAACACCCGAACATTAAGAAAACATCTTCATCAGTTTTTACAACACATGCGTGCTCCAAATACTCACAACACAACCAGATACAGAAATGCACTGCTAAAGTTTTCACAACACAACCAAATACAGAAACACGCTGCAAATAGCACAGACCACAACGGAAATGTTTCCAGGGGACCCCAATAAGTGACTGATTTACAGTGAACAAGAAAAAAAGAAGAATATGAAGGAGGGAATGGTTGCTTGCTGATGGTATAATGCAGGTCTATGACTCCTCCCCCTAAACCTTCCCTTGCCCTGTATCTTGCTCTCTCATTGGCTGTTGATCGCCTCCGATGTAATTACCTGTCAAAACACATTTCACACTACAAAACTCTGAGTCTTAGACAGGTCCAGATTTTAGCATGCTAAATATCCCTCAGGCATCTGCAATACACCCGCACTTTTATCACACCACCTCTTTGATAATACAGATACGTGATTGCGACTCACTTATTTGATATTGTCTAACAGCAGAGAGGAACTGCTAATAAACAATGTGTTTTGTTGTTAGAATAAACATTGACATCAAACTAGTTTGTGATTATAGGCCTATTATTTTAAAAGTATTTATTGAAGTTGCCAGCTGACATACACTTTACAAGCATGTCATCATGAAATAACCTCTCGCTTAGGAACCCTGAAGCGAAACTCTTTGATATGTTGACACAGGCCTTAATGTGCGAACATATTTACAGTCGAGTATTTTCAGTATCAGTTATGAGCGAACAAGCCCCAGATCAAAGCGTCCTTACATATGTCTTATGCATGCCAGTTCATTCAAAGATCTGACGCTACATGTAATAGAAATCTGTTCAAAAACATAATCATAATTCACGTGGCATGCCACTGGAGACACGATCTTCCCTTGTTTGTCTGGTTTTCAATGTTTTAATGAGATGTTTTCAGAAAGCTGAAGATGTCACAGCAAACGTCACAGGCCTGAGGCCTACGTGACACAGATACCAAAGAAATCTGTTTTCCTCCTTTCTCCTCATCCCATGTTGTCACATGAAATCTTCAATCTTTCATTTTATATCAGACGGCAAGTTTTTCCTCTAGCACAAGACTGGCTTAGTCACTCTCTGCTTTATTTAATTATTTGTCTTTCTTTCTTTTCTGTTTCTCTGGCTCGTCCTCTAATAAGACGTGTTCCACTTTTGAAGGTCTCATTTCACTGATAATGTCGCACTCCTAGAAGACATTGACATCATCTGTGTGCAGATAGCTGACATATCTCTCTCTCTCTCCTCTGTCGTTTTTTTTGCTGTATCACCTCCTTTCTTTAAAAACTAAGCTTAATCAGGTGAAGGTACTACTCGTCTTCTCTGGCTCTGTGAGTTCTTTAGTTCCATTTCTCAAAATGAAATTGAACATTTTCTTGATAAACGTAATATATTGGAATATCAGAAATGGAAAGTTGATGTCCTTTCTTTCTTTCTTTCTTTCTTTCTTTCTTTCTTTCTTTCTTTCTTTCTTTCTTTCTTTCTTTCTTTCTTTCTTTCTTTCTTCCTTCCTTCAAAAAAAAAAATACAAAAAAATACAAATACATGCCACAAAAAATAGGCATAAATAAAATGAAGTAGGTTCTTTGTCAATTTGACATTATTTTCGTGACAATTAAGCACATTGTCATACATACATACATTACCATAATGCATCTGAACTTTATTAATTTATTTATTTTTCCACAATGAAGTAATCTTTGTGATATTTGTTATCGGTGTCACAAATACCCAGCTATTGTTGACCTTAGATTTATTTTCATGGACTTTTATTTTGCTATCTGTTACTTTGTCTTCATTGTTGTGGATTACCTGAGTTTTTCATTAAAGAACCCTTTTGTTTATTGAAACCATTTTGAACTCTCCTTCATCTTCATCTTGTGACTGACAATTGGAGAGGAAGAATTGTCTAAACTTGTTAAATCATCAAAATCAACAACATTAATGTTAGACTGTAGACATATACTGACTAAGCGACTGAAAGGGATGCTTCCTCTTCTTAATATTAATAGTTCATTATTGTCTTTAGGATGTGCCCTAATATATATTGTTTTAAGCAGACTGTTATTAAACCTCTGATATTAAACCTAAAAACGAATAAAATAAAATAAAAAACCTTGATCCTAGATAATTAGTTCATTACAGACTAATCTCGTATTTCCCTTTTCTGCCAAACATTCTAGAAAAGACCATATCCTCACAACAATGTCCCTTTTTAGAAAGAAATGGGATCTGCAAGGATTTTGACCGTGTCATAGTACTGAGACTACTCTCATTAGAGTTACAAACATAATCCGATTTTCGTTGTATCTCTCTATTAGAGTCACTGGACCTTAGTTCTGCATTTAATACTATCTACAATAACATTCTTTTAAATAGACTCAAATTATTTTGGCATTAGTGGAATTGCATTGGCATGGTTCAAATCATACTTATCTGACCGTTATCAGTTTGTAGCAGTGAATGAAGAGGTGTCATATTGATCACAAGTCCAGTATGGAGTACCGCAAGGCTCAGTACTAGGACCGGTTCTTTTCACCCTGTACATGCTACCCTTAGGAGATATCATTAAGAAGCATGGTGTTAGTTTTTACTGTTAGGTTGATGTTACTCAGCTCTATATATATATATATTAAAAAAAAAGAAATATACCAATTTACAAAACTAGCGATATACAAAATTGGATCAGTAGTAATGTCCTACTGCTAAATTATATATATATATATATATATATATATATATATATATATATATATATATATATATATATATATATATATATATATATAAAAAGAGAGATTTTATGCCTTTGTTGTCAGTTAGGAACCTGGGTGTGTTATTTGAAAGCAATCTTTATTTGAAAGCCGCATTTCTAGTATTTGTAAAACACAATTTTTCCATCTTAAAAATATATCTAAATTACAACAAATGCTTTCAATGACAATGCAGAACATTTTGTTTTTGCGTTCATGACCTCAAACCTAGATTATTGTAATGTTCTACCGGGTGGTTGCACTGCACACTTGTCAAATTACAAATTCAGCGGCTAGAGTTCTTACTAGACCAGGAAGTATGAACATATTAGCCCGGTTCTGTCAACACTGCATTGGCTCCCTATTAAACATTGCATACATTTTAAAATATTGCAAATTACTTACAAAGCGCTAAAACACTTTTAGCTCCCCAGTACTTGAGCGAGCTCATAATTCATTATAGTCCTTCACGTATATTGCAGTCTAAAAATGCTGGCCAGTTGAAAATAACTAGAATATCGAAATAGAATGTGGGTGGTAAATCCTTTTCCTATTTAGCACCTAAACTTTGGAACAGTCTTCCTAGCATTGTTCGGGAGGCAGACAAACTCTATCGGTTTAAATCTAGATTAAAAATGCATCTCTTTAACTTATCTCTGTAGCATACTATCACATTTCTATAAATTAAAATCTGTTAAAGTATTGTCAGGCTGCATAAAGTAGGTCAACCGAAACTGGGAACACTTCCCACAACATCCGATGTACTTGATACAGCGTACGAAGAATGGCATTTACGCTAATATTAGTATGTCTGTCTCATCTTTATCCCAAAGCTACCATATTCAGCCAGATCCGGGCCGTATCCAGATCAAATGGTGGACCTGCACCTAGACACCACGACTGTACAACGCAGCCCTGAATGTCAGCAGAGACCATGTCAACTGGACAAAGACCTGTGCACAGACTTTGATGGCCAGCTGGTCTCCCTACTGGCGTGATGCATCCGATCTTCAAGCAGAAGGAACTGGATGAAATACTTTGAATGATACCTGACTTCTGACTTGTGATGGATCCTGAAATAATAATTACACCATGTTTGTTTGTTGGCCAGAGGAGAACTATCCCCCAACCCCCAATCCTGTCTACTGATGGATTTTGGGTTCCTTGCCACTGTTGCCTCTGGCTTGCTTAGATGGGGATACTTAATATTCAACTATATTATTGATCTGACTGCACTGGAACTATTTGATGAGAACTGAACTGAGCTGGGCGATGACTTCACTGTTTCCTGCAGCACTGCTTTATTGCTGAACTGAACTAATTTAATAAATTATGATCTTTATAACGGAACACATTGCTAGAACTGCCCGGTCCTGCAGATTTTCCTTATACAACATTAGGAGGATCAGGCCCTTCCTATCAGAGCATGCTACACAACTTATTGTCCAAGCGCTTGTTCTATCCAGACTGGACTACTGTAATGCTCTCCTGGCTGGTCTTCCAGCTCGCACGGTCAAACCTCTGCAACTGATCCAAAATTCTGCAGCTAGAGTGGTCTTTAACAAGCCGAAGAGAGCGCACATCACACCTCTCCTCATAAAATTGCACTGGTTGCCAGTTGCCGCTCGCATCAAATTCAAGTCACTGATGTTTGTCTACAGAACAACCACTGGCTCTGCTCCCTTTTACCTAAACTCATTACTTCAGACTTACGTGCCATCCAGAAAATTGCACTCTGCAAGTGAACGCCGTCTTGTGGTGCCATCTCAAAGAGGCACAACATCTCTTTCTCTGGCCTTTCCCTTGACTGTTCCCTGCTGGTGGAATGATCTGCCCAACTCAACCAGAGCGGCTGAGTCCGTGTCCATTTTCAAGAAACGGCTGAAGACGCATCTTTTTCGGCAGCACTTGATCCAGCAATACTAACACTTTCTCTCCTATTCTATATATATTTATAAAAAAAAAAAAAAATAAAAAAAACGTACTGCGTTGGATTAAACTGGGAAGGGTCATAGCACTTGCATATTGTTGTCCTATTGTTAGTTTAACTGCTTCTATTGTTCTCATTTGTAAGTCGCTTTGGATTAAAGCGTCTGCTAAATGAATAAATGGAAAATGGAACTGAATCAACACTGAAATGACCTCAGCTGAATAATGATACTTTGTTGTTGATTTTAGAGCTGCTTTACAGCCGCATTGAACTATGTCTGCACCACTGAATCATTATTTTCCTGTTGATCAATCTGTATAAAAAAATAATAAAGTTGACTTGTCTTTATCATTTTTAGTGTATTGCATGAATACTGCAGTGATGTTTAACCCTGTAAGACCCAAATATAGAAAAAAAATGAGCAAAAAATGTTTTGACCTCCCAGATATTGTTTTAGGAGGCCTCTGATGTAGAAATGAAATAGTTTTCAGATTTTTTACGTTTTAGTAAGTTTTTAGGAAAATGTTGTAAATTTGCAACATTGGGCATTGTTGGGAGCAGAACTTCTGTGTTTGTGCTCACTTTGTCTGAACAGATATACAGAACATTTAAGCATTCATTTGCAGGGTTGATTGCTTACTTAGCCCCATAACAGTATATATCATGAGTAATAACCACACAACAACCATAGTTTTATGAATAAGCATTTATTAATAAAAAATATTGGAAAAAAAATATTTACAAAAAAAAAAAAAAAAAAAAAAAAAAAACTGTGGTTTGAAGGCAGTCTGTGTTCACTTGCAGTGATAGTCCCTAAAACAGTTCTTTTCAACTGTTAAGCACAGGCGAACATTGCACTTGCTACACAGTGTGTTTGTGTATCCATTATTGCAGTGTCTGCAACGTCCTCTCTTTGTCTTTTCTGGGAAATGTGCAATCATGTCTTTGCGTACATCCAGTGGGGGGTGGTCCGATGACCTCTTGGCTGGGGGACTCACATCTGTTGAGGATGGTCTCTTCTGAGGAACCAAAGGGCTCCCTGATGTCACCGTCTGTGTGAATGTGTTTGGCTTACTTGAAGATGGTTGCCCTCTCTTGGGTGTTGTGTTGTGTGTGTTCACCAGAATGAGAGAGGATGCAAGTTGTGCCTGAAACTGTCTCCTATTCAGTATCTCTTTCTTGGTCATCTTCAGAGCTTTACAGTCCCGCTTGTAGAGGAGCCAGGCGTTAATCACAGCAAGGATGATGGTGTGCCAGAAGATGTACAAGTACCAGCGACGGGATTTCATGGGGAACTTGTACTTGGCAGCAAATGAGTCCAACAAATCCACACCTCCCATGTGTTTGTTGTAGATACCAACAATGTAAGGCCTCTCAACCTCAATGATGGTTTTGGTGGCTTTGTCCCAGCGCTGAATCTTCTGCACAGGTTCTGGTCCAGCAAAGGATGACACAAGTGTGACCGCTCTGTTGTCATACCATTTGACAGCGCAGATGTTGTGGTTCCCCTCCACTCGAACATCAAAACTTCCTCTCCCCTTTTTCTTCAAGCTCTTCTCATCTTCAAGGTTGCAGTTGGGTAAGAGCACCTCCCTCGCTGTTCCCACATAATGGATTCCACGCTCAAGGAGCTTGACTACCAATGGAACACAGGTGAAGTAGTTGTCTGTGTAGATCTTGTAGTTATGACCCTCTGGAAGAGTGGAGGCGAGCTTCATCACAATATCACCTGATAGTCCAAGTTCAGATTTGGCTTGTCGTATTCCATTGGCACTCCCTTGGTACACATCAAAGTCACAGAGCATGGCAGAGATTCCAGTTCTCACCCACAGTTTGAACCCCCATGGGTGTGGCTTGCCGCGCATATATTGCTTGATGTTACTGAATCTCCCCTTGAAAGGAATCATCATTTCATCCACAGAGTTGTGCTCTTCGGGTACCACCTGCAGGCATCTCTCCCTGAATGAATTCAGCCATGGTCTGAGTTTCCAGAGTTTGTCCTTCTTTTCCATCTCTGACACAGTCAAGTTGTTTACAAAGTGTAATGAAGTCAACAGAGATTGGAATCTGTTGCGGGACATCACATCAGAAACAGGGGTGTACCGTGTGTCTGTCTCCCAATACATGCGGACTCCAGGCATTTGCATTAGGCCCATCTTCAGGTACATGCCAAGCATCTTCTCAATTTCCTTACTATTGGTGTTGACAGATGTTCCACTTTTTTGCAAGCTGTACTCATTTGTGTTTCTTGTCAGAGCCTCAATCATGTCTTCTGTCACAAACTTTTGGAAGTACGCCAGTGGGGTAAGGAGGGAGGTGGCATCATTGGTAATTTCTGAACCAGAGAAATCGGTATTGGGACTGATAAAATCCTTTTTCAGCCAGCGAAACCTGTCCTGGGGCACAGTGTGTTTAATTGGTTGGGGCTTGATTTCCATATCATCATTGGCTGGGCAGTCAATGGGTTGGTGGTTTTCTTTGTCCATTTCACCTGCATCTTCATTCTCTGAGTCACTTGCATCAGTGTCGTCTGAGTCCATTTCAAAATCGCTCTCTCCATTTTGGACTGAAGCAATCACATCCTGCACACTGAATAAAAGACCTTTCTGCGCTGGTGGCATTCTGAAATGGAAAAAGTAAAAAATAATGAAGTTAAATATGTGAATAATACATATGGGTCTTACATTGTAGTAGATAAACTGAAAGAATAGACAGGGTGGTAGACCATGTGGGTAGAAATCTAAGTAGTCCCATTAGCATGCCCATAAGTATTATAATTTCAATGAAGTGATAATCAACATTTCACTACATTCAAACAATACTGTCTATTGCAGCCTATTATGCTCTCTACTTATCATACTAAAGGAACACATGCATCCCCCCAGAGCACTTACAGGTTCACATTCAAGACCATTCGCACCTGTCCCTGGACAATGCAACAGGCATCCCAAGAATCCCAGAACATTCAGAATCTGTTTTTCTATCTCCTAATGCTACTAACTGCTGCTTGGGCAACACTGAGAAAACAATGGCTCAGGATCATTTAGAAGTTAAAAAACAAACAAAAAAACTACAAAGTTTCAAATACTGCTATAGATGCTGAAGTTTCAAATATCCCATACAATTTATTCATGTGTTTAATAATGGTCTAAGCTAAACTAAGTAAAAAATTAACAGAAAAACACATTTAGAGCTTTGTTACAATGAATCATGTAACACTACATTTCTACTACATTTTTTTTTTTTTCAATTTGTGATCATTTGAAAAGTGCAGTGTCCTTATGTAATGTGTAAGGTGCACAGGCTATTTTGGCTACCACTCTGACCCAACGTTGTAGAATTACAACATAGACATAACAAGCTCTAAATCAAATTTGATGAAAGTTTTCCAAAATAACTAAATATGTACATGTTCTAGACATTGTAATAAACACCCAACAAAATATTTAAGCAATTTTACTTACTTTAATCCTGACAAATCCAGTCATGCAAAAAAAGGAGATGAGCTCAGCGGGAAGTTTGCAGGTAGAGTGAGTTCATAGCCAGATGACCGGACCTATAAACATTTCTTCTATCCAATAGCATTGTGAGGACAAACAATAGGACCCATTAACTATGTAAATGTGGTTTTGAGAGAAAAAAAAACATTTGCAGGCATTTTTTTTTTTTTTTAATTGTTACAGGGTATAAGCACAAATTAAAGTCAGTGCTATAATGATATGAATCCCTCTATATGTATCCTTTTTTCATATTACAGTACAAAATATGTATTTCTTTAGATATTTGTGGTGAAATTTGACTTTAATGTGTTTTTGACAGGTGATCATCCTCTTTAAAATGTTAAGTAAAGGAATGTAATAAATCCTTCTTTTTTTTTTCTTTTTTTTTCTTTTTTTTTTTTTCTGTGTAATTAAAATCTGTATTACACTGATGTATTATATGTTGTTTAGATTGACGGCCTGAGCCCTCTGGTCAAACTCTGTTGAGAGTTAAACTGCCTATATACACGCACAGAGGAACCGTCCCGGTGGAGCGTCATCCCATTAGATGACTGCTTTTGTGAAGTGGTGTAAAAGACAGATATACCTCTGAGAATTAAACCAGAAGATTCTGGAGGGGTGTGTGTGTCTCTGTGTGTGTGTGTGTGTGTGTGTGTGTGTGTGTGTGTGTGTGTGTGTGTGTGTGTGTGTGTGTGTGTGTGTGTGTGTGTGTGTGTGTGTGTGTGTGTGTGTGTGTGTGTGTGTGTGTGTGTGTGTGTGTGTGTGTGTGTGTGTGTGTGTGTGTGACTAAGGCCTGTCCTAGATTATACAGCTACATCTCTATCTTTAGACTGATGATGTGCACCCATCAGCTTCTGAACATTTCTGCTCTGAATCAAACCATCACTTCTGAATTCTTATTTTGCCGTGACACCGTTGAAACTCCCAAGTTTAACTTTTTGACTTTATTTTTGAAGGTTTTAAGGAGATGTAATTTCCTGGTTTTAGATATACTGTAGATCGTGTTTCCATAGGGGATAATGTGTCATACTGAGCCAATTTGGTGTAGATCTAGTTATGACTGTTATGCTTTAATTTATTTTTAAATTATTTATTTGCATAAATTATTATTAAATTATTAAATAAATTATTTGCAAAACATGTTTGGAGCTAATACAGCATGACTAGATCTTGGGTTCTTTTGATAGCTTCATGACAGTGTTTCATTCCCTTTTTCCATCGACATATCTTCAGGGAGAGTCAGGGTTAGTTTTTGACATTTTCATGGCCTTGGTAATATATGCGAAAACATGTCTGTCAACTTGTTTTTTCCCTGTTTTTGGTGTATAAATGTTCCTTTTCTTTACCCAACATCAATGCAAACACTTCATTTGATCCCAACAAATATTTGGCTACAAGATCTCCACATATATTTGGATGTTACTTTAGGGGATTATTCCCATTAATTCTTGTTAACCTATCATCTGTATCATGACAGTGTTTCTTTGCACGATTCTCATTACTTGTACTCCCACTAGTTTCATGATGCCAATACCTGCCATTCTTTGTTGGGAATGTTGGAAATGTGCATTCGAAAGAATGTGGCCTTGAACCATTTTTATGTCGCTATGCTGCCTTAATTTAGCCTATACTGCATTAAACTTTACATATTTAAACAGCTTAGCAAAACAGCATTAGCCTTACAAATAGCCTCATTTGTTTTGTTCTACTTCAGTTGTTTTACCTTCATTCTTCATAGCCAGAAAATCAATTTGCATGTCTGTTGGTACTTGACAAACTAGAGAACTATTTTATTTTTCCCAAATACGTTTTTTGATGTTGCCTTTAATGGGGGAGTTTGTAAATTTGCATTCACAAAAGAACCATCATGTCAATGCATGTCAAGTGGAGTGAGAATAGGTGTTGGAAATGGTGCATACATTATATCTGCATTTAAAGATCATAAATATACAACATAAGTTTGGGGACTGTATTTATCTATGTATTTTTCTGTGCATTTATCAATGTATTTGTCTGTCTGTCTGTCTGTCTGTCTGTTTGTTTGTCTGTCTAATCCATCCATTTCATCAAGGAAGTATTGCATTGATCAAAGGTAAAAGTAAAGATTTATAATGTTGCAAATGATTACTATTTCATTGTTTTTAAGAATCCTGAAAGAAAAATCAGTATCCACAAAAACATATTACACAGCACAAATGTTTTCAAAGTTTATAATAATCAGAAATATTTCTTTAGCAGCAAATCAGCATATTAGAATGATTTCTGAAGGATCATGTGACACTGACGACTGGAGTAATGATGATGACAATTCAGATTTGCATCACAGAAATAAATTACATTTTAAAATATAATTATTTTAATTTATAGTCATGTTTTACAATATTTCTGTTTTTACCGATTGCTGGTCAAATAAATGCAGACTTCTTTCAAAAACATAAAAAATATATAATTAAATTAATAAGAAATTAATTAATAAATCAACTAAATATTGTTGCACACCCCACTCTACAAATTTACCTCAAACTTATTGGTACAATATTTTTATTTATTTTTTAAAATTTTTAAGAGAACTGTGATCAGGCTAATTTCATTTGAATCAAGATCAATTAAGAATGTCTTACATTTTTTTATTTCTGCCAGAAAAAGCAGAAAATTGTAAATGCGGTTCCAGCCATATTCCTCTCAGAACTCAGACATGTATTAAAAATTTATGCAGTTAATCCCCAATGACACATATGTATGCACCACTATTCTGTAACTTTGATGGCATGTCAAATATTGAATAAATATTTTATAAATGCCATGGGATGTGTCTTTTTTCAAAAAGAAATTGTGCATGTTTTATTCTAGGAAAACTTCCAAGATTTTGGAAGTTGACGAACAGCACGAAGGAAAAATAAAGGTTGATTCCCAAATCACCAGCGCTCAAAACAATGAGCTCCAGTTCATTTAAAATACAGAATATTAATGCACAATTTTTTTTTTTTTTTCTATACATGGCTCCTGTTCTGTACTACTTTCAAAAAGTTTTATACAAAGAAACAAGGTGGTTAACTTTTTATCATCTCAGTTCAGGATTCTTTAAGATTCTATGTTTTGCGCCCCGTGGCAGGCCCAGGGAGGCAAGCGGAGAATCCAGCATGTATTCATCCTGGTCCTGTTGCTCCTGAGGCCGTGGTGCTTTTGGCCCGGATGGGCTCCGATCTCATATATTTTTTTAAACAGATCTCATATTGCCATGTGACCATAGCCTGCTGTAATAAACCCTTGCTCAATTGTTTTCTGCTCTGGCTTTCACCTGCATGGGCTTCTACCTCAGTGACATTCAGATCAGTGCCAGTATTCAGACAGTGCAGACTAGAGATGCACAGAAACACTGTTTGCTCCATAAATGCCAATGAGAGGGTTCCATTGCAAAGCATCAAGAGGGTCGCTCTGAATCTTTTGTGGCAGCTTTACATGACAGACAAATGGGGCTTGAAGTCGAGGTCTTCACAGGGTGCTGCTGTTTGAGTTGGCAATGGAATCATATGCGTTTTGAATTTCTGAAGATGTACTTCAAGATAAATGAATACAAATTCTATAAAAAAAATGTTTATTTAAATTACTATGTTTAAAAAAAAAGTTATTAAAATAGATATATTTTAGAAAATGTATAAAAATGACAAGAACACACAACATAATTACTAAAGCGTGAACTAAAATTAAAGTGAAAACAGAAAATAATAATAAAAAAAATTGTATATCAATGATACTAAAGTAACACTGGTTTAAAAAGCATTTTTTCGGAAAGGGAAACAAAGTTGCCTTTTTAACATAATAACTGTTTACTTGTCCATCCATTACCATTACCATCCATTACCATTACTTGGCAGTTCTCCTCTGGCCAACGAGCGAACAGTGTATGATTATGATTCAGGCAGCATTACAGGTCAGAAGTCAGATTGGATCAGAACATTCAAAATATTTATCCAGTTCCATTTTACATTTACATTTATTCATTTAGCAGATGCTTTTATCCAAAGCGACTTACAAATGAGAACAATAGAAGCAGTTAAACTAACAATAGCATAACAATATGCAAGTGCTATAACCCTTCCAGTTTAATCTAATGCACTACCAGGTTTTTTTTTTTTTTTTTTTTTTTTTTTTTTTTTTTTTTTTTTTTTTTTTAGATAATAGATAAAGAATAGAAGAGAAAGTGTTAGTATTGCTGGATCAAGTGCTGTCGAAAAAGATGTGTCTTCAGCCGTTTCTTGAAAATGGACACGGACTCAGCCGCTCTGGTTGAGTTGGGCAGATCATTCCACCAGCAGGGAACAGTCAAGGTAAAGGTCAGAGAAAGATATTGTGTGCCTCTTTGAGATGGCACCACAAGACGGCATTCACTTGCAGAGTGCAAGTTTCTGGATGGCACGCAAGTCTGAAGTAATGAGTTTAAGTAAAAGGGAGCAGAGCCAGTGGTTGTTCTGTAGGCAAACATCAGTGACTTGAATTTGATGCGAGCGGCGACTGGCAACCAGTGCAATTTTATGAGGAGAGGTGTGATGTGTGCTCTCTTCGGCTTGTTAAAGACCACTCTTGCTGCAGAATTTTGGATCAGTTGCAGAGGTTTAATAGTGCAAGCTGGAAGACCAGCCAGGAGAGCATTACAGTAGTCCAGTCTGGATAGAACAAGCGCTTGGACAAGGAGTTGTGTAGCATGCTCTGATAGGAAGGGCCTGATCCTCCTAATGTTGTATAAGGAAAATCTGCAGGACCGGGCAGTTCTAGCAATCTGGTCTGTAAAGTTCAATTGATCATCAATCACAACTCCAAGGTTCCTGACTGACCTTGGAGTTATGGATGACGAACCTATAGCTGAATGGAGAAGTTGTGGTGTAGTGTTGGGTTGGCCGGGACCACAAGCAGCTCTGTTCCAGCACAGCGGTTCCAGCAGCACAAGCACTTCCATCTGGTTGAAGATCAGAGTCATCACGCCGGTATATGGAGACGGGTTTGTTGAGGATCAGTGTCGATGACTGTCGTGTCGATGAGGCCTTCACAGGGGAGAGTCTAGTTGACAATCTCTGCTGACACTTCAGGGATGTGTTGTGGTCGTGTCAAGGCGCAGGTCCTCCATCTGATCTGGATACGGCCCAGATCCGGCTGACTACATCATGCGTTGTGGTCGTGTCAAGGCGCAGGTCCTCCATCTGATCTAGATACGGCCCGGATCCGGCTGACTACATCATGCGTTGTGGTTGTGTCTAGGCGCAGGTCCACCATCTGATCTGGATACAGCCTGGATCCGGCTGACTACATCATGCGTTGTGGTCATGTCAAGGCGCAGGTCCTCCAGCTGATCTACGGCCCGGATCCGGCTGACTACATCATGCGTTGTGGTTGTGTCTAGGCGCAGGTCCACCATCTGATCTGGATATGGCCTGGATCCGGCTGACTACATCATGCGTTGTGGTCATGTCAAGGCGCAGGTCCTCCAGCTGATCTACGGCCCGGATCCGGCTGACTACATCATGCGTTGTGGTTGTGTCTAGGCGCAGGTCCACCATCTGATCTGGATACGGCCTGGATCCGGCTGATTTCAGTAAACCTCGGAATGAACAGAAAGACACATCAGCGTAGATGCCATTCTTCGTATGATGTAACAAGTACATCAGGTGTTATAGGAAGTGTTCCCGGTTCCGGCTGACCTTTTGCAGCCTAATATAGAGCAGCATGAACATTCCGCTAAACATCTTATTTTATTTTGTTTTGTTTTGTTTTATCAAACAGGTCATATGACACTGGAATGAAATGAGGGTGAATAAAAGGTGACATGACATTTACACTGTAAAAAAGTTATTTTTCGAAGTTGTAAATATAACAGATTATCGGGGTGCAATTTACATGAAAATACTATTTCAGTCTTTCTACTTCAAAAATGTATGTTTAAGTAAATCTTTCTTGCCATTTCTTTGTAATTATTTAGATAACACTTTATTTGGTAACACTTTATTTTACAATATCCTTGTTACATATGTTACATGTACTTACCATAGTAATAATAGTAAATTATGCATAACTACATGCAACTAACCATCAACCAAATTCGAATCCTACCCTAACCCTACAGTAAGAACATGTAGTTGCTTAATATTTCTCAGTACTTAAATATATATTTACACTGTAACAATGACACCCTAAAATAAAGTGTAACCCTTTATTTTAAGGTGATGTAGTTACACGTTACTATATGTACTTACTATAGTAATAAATTATGCATAAGTAACCATAACTCTATAGTAAATACATTACATACATTAATATTACTATTTGAGTGAGCACAATGTATCTACGTCACCTTAAAATAAATTGTAACCATTATTTGTGAAATTTACTTGCAGTTTCTAAGTGAAAATTTGTGTATCCTTGTGTTTTCTTTTAGAGTTCTTATATGTAGGTTATGTGACCAAACTGAATCAGAGGTAAGACATCTATCAATATTAATTCCAGTTCTACGATTGGAAATTCTTTCAAAAGAGAGTTTTTAGGGGTGCACCTCAACTGAATCAGCACAAGTGCCCCGTAATGAACAGTAAAATCCCCAGCTGCACACTGACAAATGCGCTTTCATGAGAATCCAGGTGATTTTACCCTAAACCTTTCTTAATCAGTTACGCTAGACAAAGTGCACATGGCCCTCTGGTGCATTCCAATTTCCAGACATCTATATGGAAGATTTTCATTTATTTTCTGTTCCAAATTTACATCAGTCAGCAGAGTTCAAGAGAGGATTTCCTACACCTCACTATGTTTTATGGCCCGGGGCTCGCCTGTCTTACTCGCTGTGTAGTTTCAGCTATGCCTTTCAGTTGTATTATAGCAGCCTCTGGGCCAACCTGAAGCCAAATGGTCCTATTTAGAAAATGTAAAAGTTCTCTAACTTTTGCAAGGAATTATCCAATTTGCACCTTGAATAACTTTAGCAACGATTATCAATTAGCACCTTGCATTTGCTGTGTGAAGTGAAAGGTCACGTCCGTATGTAAGGCTATAATGAAAATGTCTATGAAAACAGTCTATTAATTAAAGTTTGTTTTAAAGAGATCTAATTATAGTTATAATTATGTCAATTCTAAATAACCATTTTGCAGCTTTAGCGTTGAATGTCAAACTTCATAAACGCCACATGTTTTGGTCATAAAGTATAAATGATGAGGCCTGTGTAGATTTCACCAATCTAATCTCAAAGTGGTAACATCGCACAAAGGTGTACCAAATCGTGATTTATGTACTAACATAAAACCAAAGTGAACATCCATAAATCTACTTTCGACACCATAACTGTGGCACATCAACCTTTCCTGCTGTGAATTTATAACGCTGTGGAGTGTACACATCTGTCATCAATACAATAGAGAAACATACAGTGCAAACTCACTTTGAATGCCGTCTGATGGAATTGAAAGAGCATTTAAAGTGTTTTTAGCACATTTTGTTACAATATTGTCAAAGTGTCAAAAATAGACACAAAAGTGCCGATTGCCAAAATCCACATTTTGAGGATTAATACATCTTACTCCACTCTGTTTGCTTTTTAAAAAGGAAGCAACTTGTCACTTTCTCAAAAGAGCCGTATCGCAATGTGCTGGCTTCCTACTATAATGATGTCTATTTTAGTCCAAAATGGCATTCTTTGTGTTTCTAAAGCAGCTATTTTGTGCATTTCTCCAGTTTCTTGCCCCAGACATGACTTTTATCTCCAAATGTGTCTTTTGTAGTGATGCTGTTATTGAAAATACAGAAATTATAGAATGACATACATGCACCTTCACCCAAGACATCTGTTGGAACTGATAAATTCAGTGAATCAGAACTGGGAAACATTGTCATATATATTGCTTTATTGGGATAGAATGTGCAAAGCAAGTTGGATTGATACATTCCCTTTCATTAATTTACTTTTAAAGCTGAATTGTGTCATTTATGTGCCACAAAGGGACAATCTTATGACCTTTTTCAAAACAGCGTTCCTGAGCACTCCCGGACTTTCATTGGCTATAGCCATACTGTAGTCCCATCCCAAACTCACGCCATTGGTTAAGCTTATTATATATAAAATACACTTTAAATTTGAACACTTTAAAATATTAAAATGTATTTTTGTAACTCTTAATAAGGTCTCATTTGTTGACATGGTAACACTTTAGTTTAGGGTCCAATCCTCACTATTAAGTAGTTGCTTATTAGCATGCATATTACGAGCTTATTGGCTGTTTATTAGTACTTAAAAAGCACATATGAATGCTTTATTATGTATGACCATATTCTGCATCCCTTAATAATACCCAATACCTACATGTAACAAATACTTTACTAACTATTAATAAGGAGTAATAAGGAGTTTACTTAGGGAAAAGTCGTAGTTAATAATATTTAGAAGTGAAAAATTGACCCTAACATTCACTACATTATGTATTAGCTAACATAATAACAAGAAGCAATATACTTTTTACAGCATTTATATGTATATATAAAAAAAAAGTTCTAATGTGTTAAAAACTTTGTGTTTTTAATGTGTTTTGCTAGTTCAGTGTATGCTAATATTAACAGTAACAATATTTGATGTGATGTATCAGTAAATGTTGAAATGAAGATTTATAATTGTTGCAGAATTGTTTATTGTTATTCTAATTAATGTACATGAAACCATAATGCAAAGTGTTACCTTTATTCATCCTTATGGTTTCCATCCTTTGTATGTTTTCTGTTTTGTCGTAATGTAAAAAGGACTTATTTAAGTATGAACACAGCTGATTTTTCACCATGACAAATTGGATTATGATTTCAATAATACTAATATCATTTCATCATAATGTTTTCATGATTATGCCTGCATGAAATCTGTACATATAGTAGTGAGCGTAAAGTTCCTGAGAGCATTATGAAATTAGTAAAAAGAAAAAAAGAAAGAACGTTTTAATTCAATGGATTATGTGCAAGCCTAATCATGCCATAACTGTAATTAGACAGGATGACACTTTTGACATCATCTCGACATGTAACCAAGATTACTTCTGACATCATACCTCTTATAAACTACATGAATCCATCACCAGATCAGCATTTTAAAGCAGCTTACATGTGTTCATGTGGTGTTTGGGTCATGACCTGTATTAGTTTTATTTAAGAAATCACTGTAAACCTGTTAAGTCATCAAGTGCCGATGGGTTTTTCTAACCGCCCCTGCAGGAGGTAATGCTGGACGCTGTTTTGGCCGGTGAAGCATAAGGTGCCCTTGCTGGGAAGTAGTATAAAATTACATTCCCCTTCCATTGCCTTTGGCAGGATGCCGAGGCAAGGCTATTGTCCCCTCTGTACAAAGCTTGCGACATGAAATAACACATAAATGAATTATTTGGTCAGAGGAGGGAAGCAGTGAAATTAATCAAAGGTGTCATGGCTCTTTGTACATTGTAGCTGTTCACTCTTCTTGCTAGCATTCTGCATTTGAAAAAGAAAAAAAAAGAAAAAAAAAGAGAGAGAGAGAAGATAATGGCTTTAGGAGAGCCATTCTCTTGTTTTGCATTCTTACACTCACCTCAACAGAATCCATAGCCTTGATGCCTTTCAATGGTTCACTGATGTTTGATGCAGACACATGAACCTAAATCCTTCAAATGGAGTTTTAGAAGACGTGTGTATTTGCATCTTAGTTTTATGAAGAGTATCCAGTTTGTGAATATTTTATGTGGTGTTCTGGCAAAAAAAAAAAAAAAAAAAAATAATAATAAATTAAGTCTTTATCAGTTTCCCATATTTGGTGGAATCAGTGAACATCATGTTGTCAGGTTTAGAGAAGACTCAAACAGGTGAGTAACTATAAACAATGTTTATTGAGAAAAGAAGCACGGAACCAGCAGATGTAATGGTGAGTAGGTCATGCAAACTTGAGATGAATATAGAACTTAGCTGAATAGTAATATGAATGTCTTTGCAGGTGGAGTGAAAACCAGAGTGGAGAACGGATGATGAAGATGATCAACGGAGATGGCAGATCGGAATGAAGACTGAAGATGAGTATCCCAGGTTGGTAGATCAGGTAAGTAACAGGTAGTGAGTCTTGTGCGTCCATGTAAAGACGAGACCAGACACTGAACAGAAGGTGAAGGGTTGTATATAAAGGGGGTGAATGATGAGGTGATGATGAGGTGCAGGTGTGGTGAATCAGTATTCCGGGGAGAGTGGGTGGAGTGTGCAGATCTGGTGGATCCCTGACACATGTAGCAAAGATGACTGAATTATTAGACACGATTACACTTTATTTTAAGTGTAATTACACATTTAAAGGGATAGTTCACTTTGAAATTAATTTTTGGTATGTTTTAGCTTACCTCCAGGGCATCCAAGATGTAGGTGTCTTTTTTTCCGCAGTAGTTTCAATTTTGATATTTTTAGGTCAAACCGTTCTTGTCTGTCAGTCATATAATGCAGGTCTATGGTCACTGTCTCAAAGAGCATGCACAGAGTCCAAATTAAAACAATTCCCCGTCGTCCAAATTAAACAATTCCCCATCGTAAGTACACATTGATGGCCTAAGACACGAAACGAGCGGTTTGTGTGAGAAAATGAACAGTATTTATATAGTTTTTACCACTTATACACAGCCATGTCCAAGTGATCTGATCTGACGTGTACGCAGACTGGTGCATAGATATATACAGAGCCGTCGCATAGACTGTGCGAACTGTGCAACCGCACAGGGCCTCGAGCCACTAGGGGGCCTCGCAATCCTGCTGTTTTTTTTTCTTTTTCTGTTTTTTTTTTCTTCTTTTAAAAAATAAAAAAATAAAAAAATAATAATTTGTCCCCACCACTTTTTAAAACATCTCGCGGCACGAATGTATCAATTCTACAAATAAATAAAACATCTCCAGTTAACTGGCAGAGCATTCATTTTGTTCGTTTTTTAAATGGTGGTGGTGGCGCAATGGATAAGACACATGCCTTTGGTGTGAGAGACCTGGGTTCGAAGCCACTGTGAGACACCAATGTGTCCCTGAGCAAGACACTTAACCCCTAGTTGCTCCAGAGGCGTGCGACCTCTGACATATATAGCAATTGTAAGTCGCTTTGGATAAAAAGCGTCAGCTAAATGAATAAATGTAAATGTAAATGTAAATAAGAGACGATCTAGCGCTGAAATGAGTTTTTTAAATCAAGTGATCAAAGTGCTCGTTGCCGCTGCGATCACGCGGATACAGTGTTTTCTCGTGTGGCTCGAGCACACGCCGCACTGTCTTCACTCGGACGCGCGCTTCAATCCGTTGGGGATACTCTCTATTCGTTCTGGTGAAATTACAAAACATCCCTGCTTGATATACAACCACTGATGAACATAATTGGTTTTGATGAGAGAAAAAAATATATATATACGAGTGTGGTTGAGAACCCAGAACCTCTGACACGCTAGGCGAAAGTTCTACCACTGGACCATTCAGATGTACGTTGGATAAGTAGGCGGATCTATGTATTTATTCACACGGAAAGTCTCGAGCTGACTTGATGTAAAGCCACTTGTTGCACATTTGATTTTTTTCTCTGAAATAAATAGCAAAAAGTCATAGCTGAGACTATGTGCATGGTTATGCTGTATTATTCTACTTGATAAAAACGTATTGCAGCGAGATTATGCGTGCAATAGAACTAGAACAGCTACGTCCGTGTGACTGTTATTCATGCGCAATTGAGCATCCACATCAAAGAGCAGGGCCTCGCATTTCAAGTTCGCACAGGGCCTCGCACCCCACCTGCGACGGCACTGGATATATACACTAGATGTCGCCTTAAAGACATTCGTTCCAATGAACTGCCATAGACAAGGCGACATCTAGTGTGTATATATCTATGCACCAGTCTGCGTACACTCAGATCAGATCACTTGGACATGGCTGTGTATAAGTGGTAAAAACGATATAAATACTGTTCGTTTTCTCACACAAACCGCTCGTTTCGTGTCTTAGGCCATCAATGTGTACTTACGATGGGGAATTGTTTAATTTGGACGACGGGAAATTGTTTTAATTTGGACTCTGTGCATGCTCTTTGAGACAGTGACCATAGACCTGCATTATATGACTGACAGACAAGAACGGTTTGACCTAAAAATATCAAAATTGAAACTACTGCGGAAAAAAAGACACCTACATCTTGGATGCCCTTGAGGTAAGCTAAAACATACCAAAAATTAATTTCAAAGTGAACTATCCCTTTAAGTTCTGAGTAATGATAATAAACTACATGTACTTACTATAGGGTTAGGATTATGGTTTGTTTTAGGGTTAGTTGCATGTAATAATGCATCACTTATTGTTATTACTATAGTAACTATGTAATGTGTGTAACGGAGTAAAATAAAGTGTAAAATAAATAAATATATATATATATTTTCTGCGTCTCTCATTTGGCTGAATGCAGGATCAAAACCTAAATGTTTTAGTTATACTTTGTGAACAACTAGAATAGGAACTGAACAATATTTCTGGTTTATAAATTGAAAGCATTTTCAAAAGTAAGCTTTCTTATGACATGATGTTCTGCTGGGCTTCGTGCCAAACTCTAGTACTGTAGGTGTGATTTGCCTAAGGTGAATTAAATTAATGCAACAAGAGGTTAAATGCATAGTTTGTAGGTTCGCTTGGTAAGCATTTGGGAAAGTAAATAAATGCAGGTAGGGAAATCATCTTGTTTACACTACAGGCTGTATAATTATTCTGTAAGAAATAGTATTGAGATGATGATTTCAACAAGAAATCCCTTCCGAGGCCTTTTCTATTTCTCATACTGGTATATTGCCCAAATTAAATTGCTAAAACAAGGGTTTGGGCTTGCATGGTTGGTGCCATCTCGAAGGATAAGCATAAAATAGGATGTCTTAAGGCCCGTTCACATCAAAGATGATAACTATAACTATAAAGATGTAGTTCTAAAAAAATGTCTAAATATAAAGGTTAGAAAAGAAAGTCCACACCACAACTATAACGATAATGGCACAGGGAAACATCTTTGGAATCATTTATTTAGTTCCAGCAGGTGAATGGTTAAAATTGACAGCCAATCAGAATCCATCCTGCTTTATAGCATTTAAAGTGGCAGAGACAAAACTGCAGCACATGCTTATAATAAACAGAACGACATTGCACTGGTGTGGGCGCTAATATAGTTATTGTTATAGTTATCTTTATAATTAGCATTATTGGTGTGAACGGGCCTTTACAGTTCATAAATACAAATCATTATTGCATAAGGAAAGGAAAAAGTACTTAGAAACTTGCGTACTTAGATTTAGAAAATTGATGTGTTGAAATTGCACTAGAGTAGCCTAGATGAGAAGTGCTTGTGAGTCTACATTTGCATAAAACGTCCAATGTGCTCCTCTTATGTGAACGAATTCAGGTGTTGTTTACCTCAATGAGGATGTTAGGGTAATGCTAGGTTGTCAGTTTGTTAAGAAGGGCCACATCTTGGTGGAAGAAACGGTCTTGTTTTTGCTTTGAACATCCGGAAATCCAAGACTGTGAAATAGAAGGTGGAAAATATAAAAACAAAGGGTTGGAATCGGTTCCTCTCTTGATCCGGTGACAAAAGTCCTTGGTTGGGGAAAAGGTCACATCAGTGATCTCTGCAACCGCCCAGATGATATGATATGTTGTGTTGTGAAGTGGTTAATGTTGCTGTATTCCTGATGAAATAAATGTAGCCTTAGTGAGAAAAAATACTGACCCCAAACAGTACAATATATAATCATGACATTATTAATAAATCATAAAATAATAGTATGTGTCATATATATGACACATACTATTATTTTATGATAATATATATAATTGCATGGGTAGGCTCACCGTTAAGATCAGTTTCATGCAAGAGAGCTGAACTCCTTTATTCACAGTGTTCTCTCTCTAAAAGTAGAAACAAATATAAATATCAAAATAATATATATCTAAATGTCTTTTTATTTCAGCTGTTAGTTTATATGTAGGGTTAGCCTGGTTTATACCAGACCCTTCTCAGCTGTAACTGAGAGTGGGTCTGGGGAAGCTTCATTCACATCCGGTTTCCAAAGGGGCGTCACCAAAGGACGTCGCTCAAATGCCTCTAGGCGCAATTGGATAGACCTAAAACCAATCAGAGCGATCGTCATCATGTAAAGCTCGCCTCAACGTTTGTGATTGGTGCCAAGATTTGGAAAGATTGGAAATGGACTTGAATGGGCTCTTGGCCAGACTGACTTGCAGAGCAAATCTAAATTTGCTGGAAGTTCGTCTGGGTTTTCCCAGGCTAATGTAGGGTTGTTATATTTAGCTCATTATATAAAATGAGTTTGAGGCAATGTTTAAATATTTAATTATGCATTATACATAGTGCTCATTTACGCAACTTAGAGAAACTTACAGAAGTTTATGGTCTCTTCTGGTTACACTTGAGCCAGCGATGGTTAGAGATTGACAAGTCTCCACAGTCTTCAGAGAGTTCAGTTCCAGTATGTTAGAGCAGCAGAAGGTGTCCCACGTCGTGTCTGTGAGCAGGCTCGTCACTCTTAATTAATAAGGCCAATGAGTATTTGGCCCTTCCAGGAGAAGTCTTCAGAAGCTGCAGCCCCTGCTGTTGGGGGAGCAGAACAAAGGAGACTGTGGATCCTCAGCGAGTTGGAGGTGTGCTTTCACAGACTCACACGCTGTTTCCCAAGCATCATGAAGTCAGAGATCCACTGACAGATGGAGTCTGGCACAGCCAGATGGGACGGCTCGGCCTGTAGAAGCTGCGAGATTACTGTTTAAAATGTGTAGCCGAAGTCAATGAGCGAATCCTGATGCGGGATCTTCCACAGTCCAAATGCTGCCGGATAAAGTGCTAGCCCAAGCTCACAAGCTCACGCTGTTATCTGCTGACCTGCCAGCTCTGAAAGCAGATTTACAGAAGGTTTAGCGAGGGGTCAGGGAAAGTTTTGACACTGGCCAAGAAAGGTCTTCATGACCTTCATGGCTGCTGGCCTACACTGTTAAGACATGTTTCCCTTGGCTTTAAGGGGATCATGAAGGTGATGCATTCCAAAAATTGTGAAACAAACAGAGTGAACCAAACAAAGAACATATGTCTCAGCTTGGCTAAAATTATTTACATTTACGCATTTAGCAGCACTTTTATCTCAAGCGGCTCATATGCACATCAGTTCATGCGTTCTCTGAGACTCAAACCCAGGACCTCTGTGTTCCTAGTGCCATGCTGTGCTTTCTTCTGTCCCATCCATCCATCCATCCATCCATCCATCCATCCATCCATTTTCAATTAAATTTGGATTATGCATCCTATAACCTTGTTCGGATGGATTTTGGATGGAAGCAAATTATGTTGATTTAAATATCCATTCTAATTGGTTAGTTTAATAAAGTGAGGAGCCTTAATGTTCCTTAAGACTTCTTTATTTTTCAGCATCATTACTCCAGTCCTCAGTGTCGCATATCCTTCAGAAATCATTCAAATATGCTGATTCTTTGAAAGTTCTAAAGAACAACATATATTTAGAAATCTTTTGTAACATTAAGCATTTCTTTACTTTCACTTTGTTTTTATTTTGATACATTTTTGCTGAATAAAATACAAAAAATATCTTACTGACCCCAACTTTTGAGCGGTATATGTGTGCATCAGAATTTTGAGGAGGCTCAGCCTCTCCTGCCTCCTTTAATGGACCGCCACTGCACTTTTTGTGCTGTCCGCATATTTTAAAATATAATTTACTGACACATTCATGCACAATGCAACCTTTCTGACTGATGTGGCACGTCAACTTAATTTCCTTCAGATTATGCTGATGATGCTGAATAATGTGCCTTCATTTGAAACGAAACTGACATTTATTTGTGCAGCAAGCTAATGAAAATTGCTCTCTTCTGCGGCTCCGAGTTTCACAATAATATTAATTTTCACCCACTCCTTACCCTGCTGATGTGAAATTCTTCAAACCCAGGTTGAAAATCACAGAGTTTCAGAGCGGTTTGTATGTGGCCCTCATGCCTTGTGAAGTTGAGTCCCGCTGTTTTAAACATTAATTCAGGTCGTTCACCGTTCATTGCTCTGACACTAAACTTAAGTCTGAGCAACTCTGCAATTCATTCTCTTCTCCATCATTTAACCTAAGGAAAAGTTTTTGCGTGTATGCCTTAATGACATGGTCCTGTTGTGATCAAATGTCCCAGAGCAGCATGAGAAGCAAAAATGGCAAATTTGATCAGGTGTAGCAATGATCAACAGTTTTGGCGTGTTGTTTCTATTATGAGAGGTATTTGCTCGGTCTCGGATTGCTGAAGTCTCCCAAAATGATAAGTGGAGTGCAGGTTCTCCATTTCCACACCTGCTATCTGTTCAGCGGACATCTGCTGCACAGGCTGAAGGTGTACATGCCGACCAAGATAAAAGATGAAAACTCTAGAGGGGAATATAGGTGTTTAATTTATAGGATATGATTATAGGGAACCAGGTTTTCAATAAAAATGCAGCATAGTGGAACCAAAGCCATTAATATAGAAGGTGATTCCTCCTCCACTATTTCTTTCTTTCTTCTATTTATAATAGTTTTTACTATTTCAGAAAAATTACCTGCCCCACTGCTTAGCTAGTGAAATTATAATTCTGTCATTTGTTACCGTTGTTAGATTACTTATGTTGTGCCTATGTTTTTTTGTTTTTCCATGGAACAAAGAGAAAATGTGAAGAATCTGTTAGCAGCGGTTTCCTATACAACTCTGAATATAGTGCACACATAATGTAGACTACTTTTATTCATTTCATTTTTCTATCGGATCTTTTGGAATTTGACAGCCAGGATCAAGTGAACCCCCACATCAATCCATACATACATCCATCCATACGTACATCCATCCATACATACATGCGTACATACATACGTACATCCATCCATCCATCCATCCACGTCCACATATACATATACATATACATATACATATACATATACATACATGCATACATACCTACCTCCATTTAGTTAGTTATGATAGTTTCCTTTTTGGTAGGTGAACAGAACATGTGACAAGGCAGGTGCATGCTTTATCATAAAAAATAAATAAATAAAAAAATACTCAAGGGTGTCTGGTACAAACATGACAGAGTATTTAATGTTAGCAAAAATGGGACAAAAGTCTCCCTTAAGAAGTCTTGAAGATCACACAGACCCCTGAGAGCATCCGGAGAGTTTCTGAAGGGCTGTGGAGGATCCATGAAGTCTTTTAAGGACATCGTCTGGATGCTTAATATAAAACTTTAGTGGCAGTGTTCCAGTATTGATTGTCATGTCCAGACTTTTGACCTGCTTCAAAAAACACTTTTGTAGTAATTTAAATGCAAGAATGTGTTACACAAACACTACTATGCAAAAACAATAAATAAATATATATATATATATTTTTTTTTAACATTTATTTTAAGCATTTCATTTGAGTTTATGTACTACTTGTGTAGTACTACTTGACATTGATTGAAGAAAACATTGATCAAGTGCACTTGTGTAAGTTTTTCCTCCACGTAAAACAGCATATGGTATATCATCCATCACAGTGATAATCTAATACACATCCCATCTTCTTTTTGTGGTGTCTCACAGGTACATGAGAGTAGGGTTAGAAGTATAAATATATTGTGCAGCATAAAAACGAGTCAGTCGGAAGAGATTATGCTATACCGTTTAAACAGATATTTGCATTTATGCATTTAGCGGATATGTTGGTGTGACTGGGAAATCTTAAGTGTTTCATAGTGTGAATGTGTTTTTGCACCAAAGTCAGATGCATCATTCATTTGATATAAATATTATTCTAATCATTAATTTTCAAGTTTGGAAGAAAAAGGGGTAACACTTTATTTCGATAGTCCACTTTAGACATTCTACTAACTATAAATAACTATGCAACTACTACATGTCAACTAACTGTCATTAGATGATTAGTAGACTGTCTGCTTAATATCTGCTAACACTTTATTTTGATGCTCCTCCAAGAGAAATTCTACTGACTATAAGTAACTTGGCAACTAAAAGTCAACTTGTTCTCCTAACCCGAACCCTAACACCTAACCCTAACCTAACAGTCTACTAATACTCTAATGGGAGTTGGTTGACATGTAGTTGAAAAGTACATTTCTGTAAAGTACTGCAGTACATGATTCAAAAATAGACATTTAATTATTATTGGTGGATTAAACCTTAATAATAATAATCCAAATAAATTACTGTAATAGCAATAATATATAACATGTTATAAAATGTTATAGCAATAATATATACTTCCATTCAAGTTTAGGGTCAGTAAGATTTATTTATTTATTATTATTATTACAAAAGATGTATATTTCAAATGAATGCTGTTCATTTGAACTTTCTATTCATCAAATAACCCCCCCCCCCCCCCCCCCCCCCAAAAAAAAAGGGAAACTATGAAGCAGCACAACCTTTGTAACGTTGATATTCAGAAATATTTATTGAGCATCAAATCAGCATATTAGAGTGATTTTTGAAGGATCTGATCTTTGCTCACTTTGCTCGTTTTGCTTTGTTGTTGCTGATACAGTTCCTAGAGTACAATATTCTGTGTCTTGATCCTGAGATTGAATCATTTGTCACATTGTGGTTGTGTTTTGTGTGTGACACTAGGTTTAGAAGAGAGTGTCACACTCAAATGTTTTGTTTTTCACACTAGGTTTAGAAGAGAGTGTCACACTCTGTAGTTTTGTTATCTGGTGAGTCAGTGTAGTTTAGTTTGGGCGTCTTGACAAGACTTTTCTTTTCTACATTTTTCTTTTGATAGTTAGTTTATTTGAATTAATCCTAGTTAGTTTTGTTTGGTTTTATTTATATAATTTATCTGGCATCTCTCGAGCTCACCTTCCTACCTTGTTTTTGGTATAGTTATTATTATATTTTTTTTATTATTTTTTTTATTGTCCGTGTAAATATTGTAAATATTATTTTCTCTTCATCGTTTCACTTTTGGCACTGTACAATAAACACTTTTGAGCGGAGCCTTGCTTTGATCCATTTTTCTTTTATTGCCCTGACCTTCATATTAAGTTCCACACCTCTTTATTTAAATGTTATACTCCCTTTACCCCTAGCCAAACATAATAAATAAATAAATATATATGTATAAGGGACGCAACAATGTGACACTAAAGACTGAAAATTCAGCTTTGATCACAGGAATAAATTATATTTTAAAATATATTCAGAAAACAGTTATTTTAAATTGTAATAATATTTCAATATTTCACTATTTTAGACATCCTTCAAAAACACTTAAAAACTCTTACAGACCCCAAACTAAGATTTTAGACACACTACCAAGTGAATTAAGTTGAGCATCTCAACTAGGCTGAATTTATAACATTTACATTTACATTTAGTCATTTAGCAGACGCTTTTGTCCAAAGCGACTTACAAATTGGGACTAAAGCAAGTCATCGTGAAGAGGCAAAAAAACAACGCAAGAAGTGCAGAAAATACGAAGTTCAGGCATTATTCAGAGTAGCATAAGCCCGATAAGCGAGAACTTACAGGAATATATATATATATACTCTTTTTTTAAATTTTTTTTTAATTTTTTTTATGAGGTTAAGTGCTCACGGAAGAGAAGAGTTTTCAGCTCTTTTTTGAATGTTGTCATGGATTCTGCATTCCGGATGCCGGTGGGGAGATCATTCCACCAGCATGGAACTGTGAATGAGAATGTTCTGGAAAGTGATTGTTTGGCTCTCTGTGATGGGACCACGAGACGTCGCTCGTTGACCGACCGAAGGCTTCTGGTAGGGATGTAGACTTATCGGAGTGAGTGAAAGTAGGAGGGAGCTGAGCCTGTGACAGATCTGTAAGCAAGCGTCAGTGCCTTGAACTTGATGCGAGCAGAGAGAGGTAGCCAGTGCAGTGAGATGAACAAAGGAGTGACGTGGGCCCTCTTGGGCTCGTTGAAGACAAGACGAGCTGCAGCGTTCTGAATCATTTGTAGAGGTTTAGTTGCACATGATGGAAGTCCAGCCAGAAGAGCATTGCAGTAGTCAAGCCTAGTAATGACCAGGGCCTGGACGAGAAGTTGTGTTGCATGCTCAGTTAGGAAAGGCCTGATCTTCCTCATGTTGTGCAGTGCAAACCTGCATGATCGAGCTGTCTTTGAAATGTGATCTGTGAAGGTCAGCTGGTCATCAACTGTTACTCCAAGATTTCTGACCGACCTTGATGGGGTGATTGATGATGAGTCTAGCTGGATAGTGAAGTCGTGTTGCAGAGACGGATTGGCAGGGAGGATGAGAAGCTCAGTCTTTGCCAGGTTGAGCTGCAGGTGATGTTCCTTCATCCATGTCGAGATGTCCGCCAGACAGAATGTAGTTAAATAACATAAACATATACAGCAGTCACTGACTTAAACTTATTGTTACTGTAATTTTAATTTTACACTAAATGAGCCCAGACATAATGACACAGTAAGTATAAATTTTGCATTAGATTTCCTATTGTCAACACATTATCCGAGAGCCATTTCCTTTAGAGGTTTGCATTATTCAGATTTGGATTCTTTTAAAAGAGTTTGTTAGTTTCAATAACCGCTGCATGTTTGATCAACGGAATAGCAATTATATATTGATGAGTGAGTATGATGAAACAAACGGATCTTCCATTTCCCTGCATTTTCAGAGAGCGGAGAAGATCTGTGTTAACCAATGAATTTTGATTATCAGAAATGAATCACTTACAAAAAAACATGTTCTGTTAATTTTAATAACTTTAAATAGAATGCTGTTGGTGTGTGTGTTATGGTTTTCAGTGTGATTTATAGGGAGTTGAAACACATTTCAGAATAATAAAAAAATTATTGATCCCAAAGGAAAATGTTATTGCTCTGTGGTTGCTCTAACATAGTTTGGGAGACTTAATGGGGTTTTCAAACAATTTAAAAATGTTCCGCTTAAATTCCCTTTTTTGGTATAAAAATAGACTCAAAGAGGACTATCGTTGACATACAATATGAATACAAACCATGTTCAATGTGGATTTCAGGGTAACACTTTATTTTACAATCCTGTTCCCCATGTACATACTATGTAGTTATTCTAGTAATTACAATAACTGGGTAATAACTAGGTATTAACCCTAAACCTAACCTGAACCCATGTAGTTACCTTATATTACCCACTACTTTCTAAGTACACTTAAGTGCACTACTGTAGAATAAATTGCAACCGATTTCAACTTTAATTTTGAAGGAATTTCATTGAGATATCTGATTGCAGACTTTGATTTGAGACCATTTTTTCTTAAATAGGAGTGCAATCACATGCAATTTTACTAAGGTCTTATTCTCAGGAGGCAGATCTGAGAAGCAGGAGATTCAAGCAATATTTGCTCTTCATTTAATCTCATTGTGACAACTGGGAAATGCACAAGATCCTATTTACGATTTCCCTTTCCTACGGGACTAAGACAAAAATACATAATTAGTAATAGAGCATTGCTGTGTGACCAGAAATGGAATATTGCAATTGCCAGTCCTCTAATCTTAATATGATGGAGGGTGTGATTCCTCTAAACCTGCCTGATTAGCTCTTAACCTCAAGTGTCTTGATCTTTTAAGAGTCCTTTAAAACCTCTTATTGTTTGCTGTCCACTCAGTACTGGAAGAATGAAGCGTTCATCCTTCATCCCAGAGACAACAGCCGTGTCCTTCAAACCGTTATTGCCCAAGTGCCGTGTAGCGGCATTATGCCCATCAGAGGCGACTAGGATCCCGAGTGACTGTTTTGGCTGAGGCGGCATCTTCAGCGACAGCCCACCAAAGACTCTTTGGCATGGCTCCTCATCCGGTTAAGGAACGGGATTGGGATGCAGTTGGCAAGCCCTGGGTAAAACTGTTATCGCTCCCAAACAGATAAGAAGCAAATCTAATCAGAGGAGAAAAAAAGGCATATACTGCAATTTTTCCACTTTTCTTGCTCTTTATTTTGTGGTGCCTCTTTCTCTGCCTCTCGCTCTCGATTGACTTTCAGATCCATCAAGGGCAGTCGAAATACAAATGGCATCATTGTTTTGGAAATAGGAACGAATGTGAACTGATGACTCTTCTTTTTTTTATGGGAAAAATCAATAGGCGTCTTTGAGCAAACAACCCAGTAACACATACAGAACTATTTTGGTTTCAGACCTGTCATTGCACTCTTGCACTTTTTTCTATAACTCCGCCAATCCTACACCCTCTACTTTCAAAGCTACAGCGATTGAGAACTAGCATGTGCCTTCTCCGAAGCCTGTCATGGACAACAGACTGTGACGTATGTCCTTCCTTCAACCGCTTAAGCAATTAAGTGGGGGACTATGATTAGTTTAAGTCAGGTGATATTTGCATGTTAGCCCACTGTGCCATATGATAAGGAAATTGTATTTTGAAGAAAGAAATGGGAATATGTGGAATTCCCATGATACATTCCCAATGCACATATAGAGGCTACTGTATATATATCATTTATTTATCAGCTTGTTTTCTTCTGGTCATTCTCATGCTCTCATTTGCTATTTCACTTTACTATTATTCTAATTGTGGAAAACGGTACTAAAGAATGAGCAGATGTGCCAAACTTTTGACTGGTAGTGTACATTTTATGTATAGTCAACAGAGGAAACATCTAAAATGCAAGCAGGCGTATGATTGGTGTCAGGCAGTGCTGGAAGGGGTAGTGTATAGGATATTTAGGCATGTGGAGATTCTCAGGGGAAGCCGTATGCTTGACAGACTGGTATGTTCAAAACGCCGTCTTCACTCCGTAAACACAGTTTATTGAAGCTGGGAATCATCTGTGAATGTTGTTGGATAAATGTTTTTTTATTTATTTTTTTAAATACATACATTGCAGCCGATACAGTTTGATCTCAGACAAAGAATGTAGTTTATTAGAGCAATGTATTTGAGAGGCTTTCAAAGTTTATATGTTATTATTAATCAAAAGTTCTGATTGGATGAGCAGCATTTGAAGCTATGAAATCACACATTCTGTATTAATGTGGCATGATGCTAATCCATTTGGCAACCATAAATAGATGAATTATATCACTTGGCGTAATAATTATTTTAAAATGTTTACCTAATTTTCAAACATGAATGTTTAATGAGGGATAAGGAAAGAAATGGACGATGTGTGTAATGTATTTGTATATTAATGTACTGTTTTTCACAAACTGTTTATCAAGTTTTAGGGGTTCAGTTGAGTAGCCCTGAAACCCTATTGTAATTCTTAGGATTTTCAAATATCAGCATTCTGCCCAGCAGGCAGACCAAACCGTAAGTCGTAGAGATGTAGATGGTAGTACTCACCCAATCTACAACATCACCAAGGCTTTATCGGCCTGACGGTGGCGCTACAGCAAACAAAAGTATGAAATTGTTAATAACTCGCAGACTCAAGAGTCTTATCATTGGAATCCTTGGCTCAAGACGAACAAAACACATGTCTTTGGAAATTCGGTTGACCAATGCCCAGCCAACATTTGTATGTGGGGCCCATATGTGGGGCAGCATGCACAAGACCCATCTCTGTCCCAGCTTGAAGATCGAGCAACTATCGGATAAGGTTCACTAAGGTTAAATTTTTCAATTATCAAAAGTAAAGAAATATTTTTGTATTTGGATGACTATTATAGGGTCGTTTAGAAAACGAGTGTGGCAAAGTTACATAAAAGCCTATAATTCCTAAATGAAACCTTAGAACTTCACAGAATTAGGTGTGCACATGCGACATATGATTCTAAAGAAGCATGCAAACTTTTATGGGGATTGGACCATAGGTGGCGCTATAACTGTTAGAAAAGCTTTAAAACACATATATTGCTTTAGTAAATTGCCTGAATTGAATGTTTTTTTTTTTTTTCATCTAAGATGGTTACAGGCTTGCTAAATATCAGCAAGCTTTTTGTTAAAAAATGTGATTATTTTCTTGAAAAACATTCTTTGATACATGATAATCAGTTTGGGTTTCGAAGCAGCCGCTCAACAGCTATGGCTTTGATGAAAATCACAGAGGACATTATTACAGAATTGGAGAATAAAAATCACACACTTGGTGTTTTTATTGACCTTAAAAAGGCCTTTGACACTCTTGATCATGGTAAATTGATATCTAAATTACATACATATGGAATTAGAGGTGTAGTATTAAACTGGATTATTAGTTACTTAGAAAATAGACAACAATATGTAGAGTATATAGGCCATGAATCTAAGTTGGAAACATTACAATGTGGAGTCCCTCAAGGCTCCGTGCTGGGGCCTAAATTATTTACTTTATATATTAATGACCTCTGTGATGAATCAAAGATTTTATGTTTTGTTCTTTTTGTGGACGATACATTTTTTTTTTTGTATCGGGGAAGAACTTAAAAATATTAATGAAAACTATTGAACAAGAATTGGTCCTACTTCAGAAATGGTTTAATAAAAATAAACTGTCGTTAAATTTAAGTAAAACAAAATGTATGTTGTTTACAAATAAAAAATGCCCTGATAATGTTCGTTTGACTTTAAATGGAATAACTATTGAGAGAGTGTCAGAATTTAGGTTTTTAGGAGTACTCATTGATGAAAAATTTAAATGGAAGTCACATATAGCGTATGTAAGAAATAAAATTTGTAAAAACATTGCCGTTTTGAGTAAAGTAAAGTATATGTTAAATTATAAGGCAATCCTATATTGTTCCTTTATTTTGCCATATTTGATGTATTGTTTGGAGGTATGGGGTAATTCTTATTTCACTGATTTAATGCCTTTATTTATTTTGCAAAAAAGGGCGATAAGAATAATTAATGGAGTTGCTCCAAGAGAACATACTATAGGACTGTTTCTGAGGTCAGGACTACTCAAATTGAAGGACTTGGTTTCTTTACAAACTTTATTAGTTGTTCATAAAGCAAAACATTGCCTGTTACCGTATGGACTGCAAACCCTTTTTACTGTAAATAGTGAGACAAGCAGAAGAAATAATGACTTTAAACAGCCTTGCTGGAAATACCCTTAAACAAATGTGTGTTTCAGTTTCTGGTGTGAAAAGATGGAATTTTCTAGAAAATGATCTAAAATGTTGTTCAAATATTCTTCAATTTAAATATAAGTATAAACAGAAGATACTTACCTTGTACAAAGATGAATGTGAAAATTGTTAAAATTATAACAACAATGATGGTCTCGTCGTTGTTTTTGTTACAAGACTTGTCATCATTGTATTATTGTTGTGTTTGTTTTAGTGTTGTGTAAGCAGAATTAATAATAAAAAAGAAAACTAAAATAAATTTAAAAAAAAGAAATTTGTTAAACTGGAAAGTAGATTACATCTGGTCTGCGCTATTTTGTTATTTTTTTGGCGTTGTTATTTTTTGTTATTTTTTTGTTATGTCGGTGAGGCCATCTAATTTGTAACTTTCTTAATATAAGAATGGGGTAGGAGTTTATAAGATTTTTTTTTTCTTCATCCTACTCCTGTTCTTTTTGTCATGGAATGTATTTTTGTTGTGTTTGTTGGATTGTTGTTGTGGCATTTCGTGTTGCATTACCATGAAAAGAGAATATATAAATAAATGAAAAAATAAAACATAATACCTTTTTTTACACATGTGCTTAAAGGTCTTAAAGCGTTTTAACCCCGATGATTTATTTGCAAATTATGTAATGCTAATTGATATTCAGTGTAATATGACATAAAAGGGTATGCATTTTGAAGTAAGAAAAAGTATAGGAAAGACCTGCGTTAGGTCATTTATTGAGGTAAACATTATGAAACTCAACAATCACAGATTTCATTTCAGTGCCTCTATCATTTCCCATTGACAATACAGGATAAAGCCCATCCTCCTCCTCTTCTTCAACTGTCCTTCAACCTGAGCCGAGGGAGTCAGTTTGATCGCATTAAAATTTAACATTACCCACAAACACCAACCTGCATGACAGGAGTGATCTGCCAAGTTGGAGTTCTATGCAACTCCATCAAAATCACAATATTTCCTGTGGGATGTGTTTGCTGCGATCTGATTGGCAAATCTCAGTCTAGTTGCTGACTGCACACAATGCAAACTTCTTCTTCCCGGGTCAAGAGGGATTTTGTCAGATGCCTCTAATCGTTCTAATTCTGAGCCGGTCAGGAGTATTTCACTGGGTGGTGTTCATTATAGTGCATTAATCTCGTCATGAACTGATGTTGAACCCTTTATCAGCATAAGGGGAAGTATAATTGGTCTAAGGAGATTTTTTTGGCAAGATTTTAACGTCATAGATGACTTAGGGAGTCGTAGGGGCATTTGTATGAGTGCGTATGGAGAGGAGCAGTTTATGCAATAATGCACAAAGAGTTTGTTCATTAACCCAATGGAGGAATGCATCCTGAATATTGCCCATCATGGAAGTTGCTTTGCTGTTTAATGAAGACAAAGATGTACATGCATGTCTGTCATTGAAAAAGATTATTTTTGCCTACATTCTATAATACCAGCAGGGACTAACTTGCCCATTCTAACCAGCAAAACCTTAACCTCTGTGCCTGTGAGGCAGCATAGCGCCCCTAAATCCCACAGCCAATCACAAGGCTAGGTGAGACAGGTGAACCAAATGGCAAAGGCCTTGTAGCTGCCTTCTGTTTCTTTTAGAACGTCACAATCAGTAGAGCATGGCGCTTGCAACGACAAGGTCATGGGCTTGATTCCCAGGGAATGCATGAACTGATTAGATGTATGCCTTGAATGCAATGTAAGTCACTTAGGGGAAAAAAATGAAAAATGCATGCATGCCATAAATACACTGTCTGTAACTTAAAATGCAGGTGAAATTATGTTGGCCGATATATTGTTCATGAATGGGGTCAATTAGATTTATAAAAAATATGTTCACCAAGACTGCATTTATTTGATTAAAAATATAGTAAAAAAAAACATTAATAAAATAACTGTTATCTATTTTAATGCATTTTAAACTTTATTTAATTCCTTTGAATTTTCAGCATCATTATTCAAGTCTTCAGTGTCACATGATCCTTCAGATTATAATTTATAATATTGGCTGTGTGGCCAGTTATATGTATATATATATATATATGATTTTATTTTTATTTTATTTTTTACCAAAATTGATCCGATCTGGCTGAACAAATCCTTTTTATAATTCCTTATTATCATAGGACAATGAAGAAGAGACAGGAAGCAGTTTAAAAGTAAAACATTGTTAAGACGTCGGCGTCCTCATAAGTGTTATTAATCTTGTCTTGTTGTAAATGTTAGAACATTTTGAGAAAAGCTGTGCTTTCAAGAAACACGAATACAATCAATGAGGCAAAACTATGCTGAACGATTGACCCTAAATACAACGTTCAAGTGATTTCCTTTCTGCATTGCTTTTTAATTAACAGTCATTCTTTATAAAGAGAGATGGACTCTGTTATGAAAGTTAACATTTCTTGTTACATTATGACGAGTGGTCCCAATTCAGTGAGTGTAAGGAAGAGCACGCTGACCTAACCTGAAGTGTTTAACTGCTCTGAACAACAACAATTTTTCTTTTTTTTTCTGTTTTTAGATCAGGCAGGATGTTGCCATGGCAACCCCAGAGCTGTGTGCATATCCATTGACATTTCTGAAATTCAGAGAAGCCGTTTTGACTCATCCTTGAGAGCCTGTGTTCGAAAAGAGACGAGACCCAAAGATATGACCTTTGCCTCCTCATCAGAGGCGGTCCGGGCCTCTTCCCTGGAATGAAACAGGAATTATAATCCTCTGTAAATGCATATGATCAAAATACAGTGAAAACAGTTATGTTGTACAATTTTCAGCATCATTACAAGATCACAAGATCCTTCAGAAATCATTATAATATGCTGATTTGCTGCTCAAAATACATTCATGTTATTATCAATGTTGAAAAAAAAAAAAGTTCTGCTGCTTAATGGTTTATGTTTATTGATTTTATAATTTTATGATATGATGAATAGAAAGTTGGAACAGTATTTATTTTTTAATAAAAATATTTTGTCACATTATAAAAGCATCTTAAAGGCATACAATTTGGTTCAGTCTTGATTAACAATCTTATACAGCAAAAATCTGCCTGACGACATGTAAAGCAACCAATCACATTTATTTTTTCTTGGCATTTGGGGGCGGGGACATTTTAAAAGCATTCTACCTCAATAGACCATCATTACCCTGAATTATAGACAACTATGGTATACACTTTAATGTGTCCTGATGAATCAAAGGTCCATGCACTTTTTAAACTTCAAAACATTTGAATGTAATCAAACACCCAGTTTAATAAACAAGGTGTCAACATGTACAATGAGATGCTGGTGCTGTGCATGCGTGCTGAGCTGTTCTCACAGTAAGCTGTTGATGATCATCATATGCTCATCCACATGAACAATTCATCACTATGAAAAATGATCATGACACTTTCTATAAATTCTGCACACCACAGGTTTTATAAAACATACGATTTACAATTGTACGTTTCATCACTGAACTTTTGCAGGATGGTTTATTAAAATAAATGTGTAAGGAGATGATTTCCCCCAAAGGTTCACAGTTTGACTTTGAAATATTACGCTGACTTTATTCAGCTGCCAGTTCGCTCATTACAATTCTCTTTAGTCGTCTCAGTTTTCCAGGAAAGAAAGGAATTTAGCAGAGATAGAGTCGGATAGCTTAAGGTAAGTGCTTTAAAGTTTGCCTTTCATATCCTAATGAGTGTGAGCAAATGGACAGATGGTTGATTCTAGATTACGTTTTCTGTGTGAAGCAGCACACATGCACTTATGCACAAAATCTTGAAAGTTATAAATGCAAACAATGTGTAAAAAATAACTTAAAGTAGCTGATGGCAACTTTTGTTTAAGGTCGAATTCTCACTATTAACTTTGCTTATTAGCATGCAAATTATATTGTCTGTTTATTAGTCTTTATAAAGCAGATATTAATGCCTTATTTTGCATGACCATATTCTGCATCCCTTAATCCTACCCAATACCTAAACTTAACAACTACCTTACTAACTATTAATAAGCAGTAATTAGGAGTTTGTCAAGTCATAGTTAATAAGGCCCTAATCTAAAGTGGAACTTCCCACTCTCCCACAGAATCAGAAAAAAAAAATGTAAAAATAAAAATAAATAAATAAATTACTTAATAACCATAATCATCCAGTAATGACTTTTTAATTCATATTCATATTTGTGATTTTACTTTAGTATTATGCTATTTTAGTATTATTTGTATAGTATTATTTGTAGTAATATTTTGAATTACCTTTATTTTTTTAGATTTTCATTTTAGTTTTAGTTTAAGTTTTAATAATGTGCATTTGCCATTTTTTATTAGTTTAAAAAAAATTGCTGTAATTTAATTTTAATTTTAGTATTTTTAGTACTTTTTGGAAAAGCGTTGAAAAGCCAACATTTTGTAAGTTTTTTTGCGAGTTTTCATCTATTTATATTTTCTTTTATTTCGGCATTATTTAAATTACCGAATATGATTATTGATAGCTTTAGTTAAAAATAACAACTCTTATAATCAGTGTTAGGGACAGTTACTTTAAAAAGTAATGCATTACAATATTGCATTACTCCTTTAAAAAAAAAAAAGTAACTAATTGCATAAGTTATATTTTGTTTTTCATCTGGGTTGGGCTGGGCTTGAAAACAACTTGGGTTACTTGTAATGTGTTACTCCAACACTGCTGATAATTTATTAACACTTACACATTATTTATCTGATAGAATTACATTTTTTTTTTAGAAATTTTAAATATCATCAAAATTAAAAAAGTCAGTCTCATAGAATTATCTGTGTCATATTAGAGACTGATGTTTGAATCCAAAAATAAGCGCATAGAGAAGATGGGTTTGTCCTTAAACTCCCACTTTTCATTTGAGTGATTGTGAAGATTACATGGGACACTGGGAAATAAAGTGGGAGGAGCTTGTAGTGTAACCTACATAATTACATGTCTTGCGTTCCCACTGTGATTAATTATATCTGTTGGGGGTTGGAGGAGGGAGGTCTAATTTTGGACTAGGTGAGGGGCAAAAAAAAAAAAAAAATGAGAGAGAGACAGAGAGGAAAACGAGAAGAGGAGGAAGAAAGACGACTAAGACATTACATAAGCAACAACTTATCAAAATCAGGTTGACAGAATCGGGGTGCTGAAGACAGTGGTGCCTCTGAATGCTGCAGGAATTTGATGCGGTTAAAAATATGTTTTCTTTAACGCTTTTTATTCCTCGCTCAGCTGTTTCTCGTCATGGTGTTCCACAAGCATCAAGGGATGCAACAGGATCGGTTTGGACAAGGATTATTCGCTGGTGGTACAAACATTGTAATTGTTCAAATAACTGATAAATTTGGACGAATGCCTTTTATGAAAGAATTCAGGTTTGAATATATATGTTTAAAGCAAGGACCACATTGTTAATGTGTGTGACTGTGTGCGTTTAGGAGAGGATCATCATCTGGTATAGTGTGTGTGTGTGTGTGTGTGTGTGTGTGTGTGTGTGTGTGTGTGTGTGTGTGTGTGTGTGTGTGTGTGTGTGTGTGTGTGTGTGTGTGTGTGTGTGTGTGTGTGTGTGTGTGTGTGTGTGTTTGTGTGTGTGTGTGTGTGTGTGTGTGTGTGATTACAAACAGATTTAAGCATGATGTATTCATCCATATTTAGGGATTACATGCTTTTGTTGCAAGGTTTACACAAGTTATCTTAACAGGCTAAAACAGATGGCACTTTCCCACTAAATGCCACCATGTATGAGCAGGTTTCATTTGTGTTGAAGTTAAATGTCCATCACTCCAACAACTACAGTATATTTTATTTATGCTGATTCTTCAGTTATTGGTACAACATTTTACAAGATAAATTGCTTAATATTATCAGTTATATATCAACACTGGTGTGCAAAATTTAGAGTTAAGGAGTTGGAATTTTGAATTGAATTGGCCACACCCCTCAGGAAGCTGAATTGCCATGACAAGAAGATGAATTTACTAAATTGCAAACTCAGGACAGGTAATGCATTCTGGGAAATTAAGTGATATTCCATCCTGGTCCACAAAAGGATTTATTGGTTGGCCATTCTCTCTCTCTCTCTCTCTCTCTCTCTCTCTCTCTCTCTCTCTCTCTCTCTCTATATATATATATATATATATATATATATATATATATATGAACCTGCCAGTCAATCTGCTTCGTCAGCTAATGTTAAACACCATTTCTCTAATGATGCACCAGCATAACGTTGCCTTGACCACGATACAAATTCATGTGGTACAAACCACATGCAGGTAATTTCCAGCCCGATCTCATCCCAAGTCATCATATACTGACGCTTTTGACATTTCGTCTACATCGAACGCACATGGCACCCTTTAGCGTCAATATGAGACACAGATAGATATGGGCCAGAAGGCGCCTCCTAGCGGTCTAACCCTAACCCTACCCCAGACCTAAACCTACCCATAACCGAACAAAGCTCTGTGCGTCTCATATTGACGCTAAAGGGTGCCATGTGCGTTCGATGTAGACAAAATGTCAAAAGCGTCAGTATATGACGACTTGGGATGAGAATGCGTTGTAATTTCAGCAGGGAAGCCGTCTTTAAAGGGGAACACAGAATTCCTCTCGAAATCATCACAAGAGCATTCTATCACGACATGGATGGCGGCGAGCCTTTGGGTGAGGGCTTTAATCTCTCGTCTGACAGCGGTGAGAACAGCAGAGGCAGTTTGTTTGGGTGTATTACTGCTTGAAGAGAACTTGGGCCGTGTGAATAGTTGGCGCTCAGAGGTAGTGAGCCAGGGCTGGTAATAGGATTACACGAATGAATGGTTTCCTTGGACCTTCATCATTTAAGGCTAACAGTCCACATGATGGAAACCAATTAAAGCTAACTCTTTGACGAGAGCAGATTGGTAGACATTGACACCACATCAGAGTAGAAGAGCAGAGGGCTTTACAAATACACAACCAGACACTTACTGAAGTGTTGTGTGTGTGTGTGTGTGTGTTAATGTAGGTTAATTAGTAAAAATGCGGAGAAAATTACGTGGCAGGTTAAAATACTTTGTTTATGTGTTGTTTGAATGATCCTAAAGTGTCCCTATGCTATTTTAAAGGTCCTAATTTTGTTTTGGAGGTGTACTACAATAGGATTGCATGCATCCAATGTCAAGTAACACTTTAATTTTCTCATAATATGTAATTCACATTACCTCATTTCTCAAAAGAGTATTTGAGTCATTTGAAGAGTCAGTCTCTCTAAACCCCTCTGCTCTGATTGGTCAGACAGCTCGGTTTTGATTGGTCAAACGCTTGCAGCGCGCGTCTTAAATTAAATGCCTTTTACCATATCTGCATTTTAGCTCTGGATGCTTCCTCAGCGCTTGATACACAGAGATATGATCGATGGCGTCGGGTTTTCTGTATCAATTCGAGCGCGAGTCCTCATTTTTGGAAGTGCATGCAGTGGATTCACAGCACTGATAACAGCATCTTCTCGATAACACAAACCAAACTCTTCCAGTCTCAGCTACAACTACAGCGTTTGAGGGCGGGGTTAAGTAGACGTTGTTCATGGGCAGCTAATGATAACCATAGGCTGGCGTTATGCAAATTCAATGTGAGACTGGAATCACTGGCGACTCGTTTCAGCAGTTCAGAATAGATCTTTCTTTTAGGAGACAATTACTTTATTTGTCGTGCACTTTGATCTTTAAAACTTAGCAGACCTTTTAAATTAACAAACAGCATTACACACTACATGAAAGGTAATATCTGAAAAAAGCATAATAGGAGCACTTTAAGCAACAAATATGCATATCAAACTACTCAATGAACGTGAAACTAGTTCAAAAAGCTTTTGGATGCTTTTGAGACGTCGCATATTGATTACTAATTATCTCTACACAACCACTTTCATAGAAGAACTGACATTGATTACATTTTCTTGCCTAATTGTCTTTAAAAATAGGAGAGTAAATGATCATGTTATATCATTCAGTATAACTCATTAAGTTAGCAAGTTTCCAGGTACAAGCAATTTGTCTGTCTACATTGAAAGTGAACATGTTGAGTATCACAGCCAATTATTTGCAACTATTTGATTTATATATTATAATGCAGCTATTTTACTCAAAATATGCAAAATTGCACATTTAGGTATCCAACAGTTTTGAGTGTGTAAGCTTGAATATATAAGTGTTGCATTTTTTTTACTTCAGCAATCAGTGGTCACATATAAATGACTACCTAAAACAACTAAATTCCTACATTGCTGTGCTAGTTTCTCTTGTACTGTCTCTTGTATGTATGATATCTAATGTCCTTTTTGCATTAATTAATGTAACAAGTGGGGTTATGTACAGTCAACAAGTTGTTTTTCACAAAATAAACTCTGTAAAGCTGATTGCAAGACTCATCTACTTCACTTCTGGATCCTACCTGGGTTTATTTTATAATACTGACCTAATATCCTGAATGTTTATTTAGTGCATTAGTATATCTACAAATATTATGTTAAAATTCTAATATGCCCAATCTTATGTTTATATTTTCAATATTGAATATTCTTAAACATGGATTACTATAAATAAAATTATGGCATTATCCTCAGCTGTGTCCCAAAAAAAGCAAAAATGCAAGATATTTAGTCCTAGAACGAAACATGATACCTGACAGATATTCAATCCTTCCAAACAGAGGGAAATTTAGAACGGATAAGCTAATCGAATGAAACCTAAAGCACCAATCTAAAAAAGAGCACAAGCTTGAGATCTGAGAGTGATAAAGCAGTTTTGAGAAACTCTGCAGAAGAGGTCATCAACAACAGAAAGCTGTTGAGCTTCGATAGCGGATATGACTGGCATATCTGCTGCGGAGTAAAACTTGGAGAAACTTCACTGTTATATGAGTTTCTGATGAACAGCAACTGAAAAATGCAGTCCAAGATACTCTTGGCAGCCGACGGTAATCATTCATGTCACAGTGGAGAGGAAATTGGCATCTAGAAGGAGAATTTTGCTGAGGGTAGAAACATCCCAAAATTATCTTCAAAACCTTTATATATATATATATATATATATATATATAATGTATGTGTGTGTGTGTGTGTGTGTGTGTAGTGGACTATACATATATGATTTGCTTTTCAAATGCATATGTCAGTTATCAATGGCAAAAAGTAAACTTCACTTGACTTATTTTGGTCCCTGCAATGTTATTTTCGAAGCAGCTAGAACCTCACTTTCCTACTAAACAGTGAACTTACCCATCAAAAATAGCTGGTCAAGTGCAGAACTGCATATTTGCAGTATTTAGAAATACTAATGGCAAAAAAACAAACAAAACAAACATGATCATAAGTGCTAAATTGCATACCCCTAAGATGTTTGTACATTTCAGACAATGGCAGTCATGCAGGTTATACTTTACTAGCTCATTTTACAACGTCATTTTAATAATAAACACATAATAGTTTAAGAAATGTTTATGACATATACGTTATATAAAATACTACAACTATAAAAGTGAACAAACGTGTTGTTCGTCGTTAGTTCATGATACCTAATGCACTGACTGTTTACAAATTAAAGTCACGTCCATCACCTTTTCAATTACTTCCCATCTGTGTCAAAGTCCCGCCCACTTGAAAGCTTGTCCAATCATTTTAGACGTGACCCGGGCCAAATTTGATTTGAAAGCCCAGTCTTCAATAAACCAATACTTTATCCCATCCTCATGATGGTCTCATAGACTCCAAGTGAAGCACGGCATCAGGGCGGCATCCAAAATCATGTTTTTTTTTTTATCCAATTTTGCAATCAACATTGTTTTGTGATTTGTTACAATCAATGATGGCATAAACTCCGACTGAAGTCTGAAATAATGCAGTGTGGTATTTTGCACATTAATTTGCTGAAAAATATTGAAATGCATGAGAAGCATTAAACAGATGTACTTGACATTTAATGAAATTATAGGAGAACCCTTGCTTACAGTGCAGTTTTATAGCTTATATTATTGGGCACAACTTTTGGAGTGCAATAATGGCTATTTATGAAGAGATAAAATGTTAATATGTCAACTCAGCATTTCATAAACTCGTAAATCGGGAGCAAAGTCATTTATTTCCCTTGTAGCTACTATTGAACTGTACAATAAGTGCTCCTTTAAAGCCTTGACGTGTTCATCTCTGAAGTGCTCTCTCCGTACACGGCGCATACATTTCCGGCGGCGTGGACGGAGAGAAAAACAGGACTATGACTGGCAGCTGATATCAGGAAGCAACGCACACCTGACACAACTTCTATCTCATCAGAGTAGCAGACAGAAAGAGGTGCTGGTGTCCCAGTTCGAGGAGTTCCCAGAGGAGGAAACGCTTCTTTTTCTTCCTCTCCTTGGCGTCATTATCCCAACTAAATCTGAACTGGGACGCCTGGCAATCTTTGCACCCTTGTGTTCACAGCGGCAAGCTTCTGGCTACAGTGACGATACAAAATCCTGTCCTTCATTAGCATTGAAAATACTGTCAATACCATCACCAATTCCCTGACTTCTCGAATACCTTTTTCCCCCTACAGACTCTGAATAGCTGTCACTCCATTTTCTAAGGCAAGAGTCACTATTATGCTCATGCTTAGGGGTAGGGATTTGAACAACATTATCCCAGGCATTAATATTAATGTGCATAATTTAGGAATCCAGTGTTTATAGAAATCATGATGCTTAACCATATTTTGTTTTGGAATGCATTAAAAGTTTGGACTTAAAGTGATGCAACATTTCAGCGTTGTTATATAATTAAGTGGCCTATGAAGTAGGCCGCGCTAACAAGGACTCTAAAGAGACCGCACCACTAGCGTCAGATGCTAGCTCGCCTCTTGTGGCCTGGGAAAAGAGGTTTACACACACATGGCCTATGTTCGTCACACTGCGCGGACTGATCGTGTATGACATCATAGCACCGCGAGAGCGATTAGCGAGCAGACGCAGAGTATGCTTTCGAATCACTCTCGCAGCGCTTTCATATCATACACCCATGCGCAGTGCCGCTTCAAGTCGAACACACCTATTGGTTTGTTCTTTTCAGGTGTTTCTCAGTTATGTCTTGTCATTGGTTTATCATCGTAATTACTCCCAAGTGTATCTTCTTAGTTTGTCTGTGTATATATAGGGGAAAGAGGGGAACAACCTAACACTTAAATACTCAAACCCGGATAGTGTTTTCTGCTGGTTAGATAAGCATTAAAGAACTCAACTGTTAAATAACAAATTGGAGATTAAAATTATAGCAGATTTGTCTCATTGTATATAAACACTAAAACTGAGATGAAAAATGTCCTTCAGTAAGCAATTTACTTCTGGTTAAATTATAAAATAATCAGTCAAATTGGCTATGATTAAATAAATGTTCATTGATATCTTTCAAATATTTTTGAATTTTGCTGCATTTTTTCCCCTCTGTATATTGTTGATATGGTGACTAGCAAATACACTTCGTTTTATCTTGCTGGCACTTTTAAACCATGTGTGTTACAGCTAGCCCTGTGTTAGGTTGTGCCCCGCTCTCCCCTAGTCCTCATTTTCTCATTGTCTTGTGTCTTGCTTTGTTGTTATAACCTGCTGTTGGTGAGTTCATGTCAAATCTGTTATGGTCGAGTCAAGATATAGTCTGCTCTAGTGTATATCGTGGTTTTGGATGTTTTGTATCTGGTTCACATTTATCAATAAATCTGCACATCTCACTTCAACTCACCTTCAGTGGATTAACATTACAGTTGCTCTCATTTGGTGAATGTAATGTAATGTAATGTAATGTAATGTAATGTAATGTAATGTAATGTAATGTAATGTAATGTAATGTAATGCAATGCAATGTAATATAATATAATAATCATCAATAAATCATGTTGTGTGTGTGTACTTGGGAAATTGTTGACAAAAGCCAACTGATGCATTTCTTAATGACAGTCTCGTATTTACACAGGTTTAGATTTTTTGGAATGTTGCCATTTTTCTATCACTAAACATGTTGGAAATTGAAAAAATTAATTTCACAGGCCAAATAATTACTTGGAATATTGCTAAATTTGTTCCAAAACAGTCAGCAGGGGAGTCAGTAAACGGTGACCATGTTTGGCACCTTGAATCACTGAAAACATTTCCATGCCAGACGTGTTGCTATGATTCATTTAAGAGTATGAGCTTCTGTTATATTTATTCTAGCCCATATTTTGTAAGAAAATATATGAGTTAATCTTTCAGCAAGAGCTCATTTTTAGTTACTATGATGCTCTGAACTCTGGTGTGTGACAGACATGAATGATACCTCAAGAGGTGTGCTATTATTTTTCTAAGCTAACCGTATAAGATAAAAACCTCTCAGAACACATTGTATGTTGAAATGTAAAAATCTAGTCAATCTCAAGCATGTCTAACTTTTAACCACAATTTCTCCACAAAACATCACCCCATTTATTGATAGTGTCTGGGAGACAAAGATTTACAAAATTCCACAGCAGTTACCATATAATGCTTTCCCAAAAATGGTCCTTCTATACAGTTTATTTCAATGCAGCCCCGAACAAAGGAAAACACGAAGTCCACAACCTCAAGGCAGGGTCACAGATCAGTCTATCCTTGAGAAATAAACAGCTGAAAGGCTTCAAATGTTCCAGCAACAAAGGTATCAGTTGACCATGAGGAACAGACTAAAGCCGTCTTTTCGGTCCACCACCTACTCTTCTGTTCGGGTGAAAAGACATTGCACAAGTCTGGAAACTTTGATGTCTGAAAAATAGTGTTGTTCATATTTTTTTATTTTTTTATTTTTTTGTCACTACACTTTCGGTGTGACAGTGTCTGGAATTTCACTGAAATATATATATATAAAAAAAAAAAAACTATTTATCTGCAAAGATGTTGAAGACTGGGCTTATTGATCAGTGCTAGGCCTATATATATTGTTGAGTTTAAGGGCTATAGAGACATGGAGAATGAGAAGACATTGCCAGTAGTCAATTTATAGCAGTGTCTCTGAGAACATGCTGGACTTCTGCTGCCAAAGACCTGCAACGTTTCATTATCTGGACTCTGTAGAACTTCACAGGGTGATGGGAGATGAATCCTTAATGGAGTTTCGGTTCATCGAGTAAAAGCGGGTCAATATAATGGTGAAGAGAGCCGCTCAAGGAGTCCACACGCACTGACCTTGAAAGTTTCTTTCCATTCTTTTATAGTGGTTAAAAGAATAATTCACCCAAAAATAAAATCATTGGGGATGGGAAATGTAAGGAGTTTAAGGATTCTGGTTTTGATCAGTGTGATTATTTATATGGAAAACCTGAACTTTTACATTCAAATTTAGAAGACCCCAAAACTAACTAGAAACAATTACAAATTAATTGTAGTTTTTTGGTGCACGGTGTATTATATAATTTTAAATATTTATAGCTTAAATAAATAAATAAATACATCCAAAATTTCAAAACTCAGGTAATCTGACCATAATAAACTACCCTTCATATTTGCTATATGTGTATATATATATATATATATATATATATATATATATATATATATATATATAATTTATACACCTATTTCATGGGCTACTTTTTATGGTGACCTTTCTTTCTTTTCTTTTTTCTTCTTTTTTTTTTTTTTTGGAGCTTGACAGCCTTTTTGCATGAACTATCCTTTATAAGGGCAGGAACTGAAGCGAAGGAAGCTGTTTCAAACAAAAATGCAATGCTTTAAATCTGAGGTGATGGCTGGCAAACTGAGTTCTGTCAAAGAGGAAAGAATTCTAAACAGTTGTGTGATTTTGACCTTAAAGCTAATAACTTGTCACCAGTTTTTTTCTGCTGACAGATGCAGTCAGCGGCCAACACACCGACAAGCTGTACACAATAAATCCTGAATCCTGTTCACCCAGCTATCCATCTGACAGTTCTCTCTCTCTCTTCTCATTTCTCTTTCTCATGAACCCTTGTCATGAAACTTCCTCAGTGAAGATGTTTATTGATTAATACACATTATGTCAGCTAAAACATGTTCGTCTGGTTTTAATCCATATGTCTCCTTCCTGTAGCACATATATGAACAGGCACCATGTCTTGTTCAATGAAAAATACATATTAAAATTCCAAACAGAATTTTTATTCCGTTTTATCGATTCATATCCAGCTGTTCATCATGCGGTTTCCAACTGTAAATGTTAGTTCAAGGGCACTAGCTTCAAAATCTCCCTAGCAGTGTGATGAATTTCCAGCCTGTATTAATGCAACCATACTTCTCTGAAACAAATTATTACACCATCCTAAATGTGCAAATATATAGAGACTTGACTTATCAAAATCCAGGTATATGGAGTGTTGCTTCCACTGATGTGAAATGACACAAACGTCTGTTGCTAAATGAATGCAATGTTGCTAGTGGCTTTGTCTGACTTGAATATCTGACTCAGCTTTGAGTTCACAGTGGCTGTTTTGCGCATAAGGTCCTCTAAAGCCTGTCGGGTGCACCTATTTTATATTAAATTGTTTCTGCATGAACGGATGTCCTCCAGTGGTGTTTTGCAAACTTTCTAGTGCTAAGCCCAGAGACAGAATAAATAAAGCTTCCTCAGACAGTTTCCTGCAGTGCAGATGCATGAAGGTCCTTCTCATAAATTAAACTGAACTTGTATCTGTGAGCATTAACATCAAGTGAACTGACCAAATAAGGCTTTATTTGATTGATTTATCTACAATTGTTGTATTAAATTACTGTATTGGTATAATAATAATAATAATAACAATAATACTACTACTAATAATAGGCCTATATTCTTTATTTATGCATTTAATATTATAATTATTTTTCAGCAAGTGTCAGTATGATGAATTGTGATACACCTGATTAATTAATTGACATGATTTAGCTAGACTTTAATATTGGATATGGATTTATAAAATAATATGGATTTATAAAATATTACTAATTTGACAGCCATATGTATTATTAAAAGAAGAAAATAAACTGACCAAAGTGTTTAACCATTGTTATAGTGCTATAATAATCAAATTTAACCCTTTCATGCATGAATTATGATAACCTCAGTCAGGATTTTTTTCCTATGTGTTTTTATTGCTCTTAGGGCATGAAAAACAAGGGCATTTTTTACAAATTTTTTCAAAGAGATCTTCAGATGTCCACTTGAGTGGACAGCATGCGGTTATGGTTTAAACTTAAGATATACTATATTCAATATAAGACAATAATCAAACAGATAAAGTATGTGAATTTAACAAACTAATCAATACAATTATATCAAATCATGTGAAAACTATAAAATATATACAAAAAATATAAATGCAAAATATTGCAAAGGCTTCATACAACTTCATACAAGTTGCACTTGGCGTATCTTTGATATCAGAACATGAGGACGTGATTCCATCAGAATTTTCTACAGCCTGTCAAGGTACAACTGTGGAAACCACTCAGATGCTCCCTGCAGTGCACCAGAGTATGGAGATTTACCCTTATTAGCTGATAATTCTGATTATGTTCAAGATGGACATGCACATTTTTATCATAGCCCTCCTCTGAGAAAACCTAGCGATACGTTTTTTTCAATCTCATCTGAAATGATCAGTGTTGGGGGTAATGCATTACAAGTAACATGCATAATGCATTCAGATTACTTTTTGATGTTACAAGTAAAGTAATGTGTTACAAGTAACATGCATTACCTAATCAGATTACTTTTTGATCTAACAAGTAATTAACTACAAGTAATGTGCATTACCTAATCAGATTACTTTTTGATGTAACGAGTAAAGAAACGCATTACAAGTAACATGCATTACGTAATCAGATTACTTTTTGATGTTATGAGTAAAGAAACACATTACAAGTAACATGCATTACGTAATCAGATTACTTTTTGATGTTATGAGTAAAGAAACACATTACAAGTAACATGCATTACGTAATCAGATTACTTTTTGATGTTATGAGTAAAGAAACACATTACAATAACGCACATTACATAATCAGATTACTTTTTGATGTTATGAGTAAGGAAACACATTACAAGTAACCTGCATTACGTAATCAGATTACTTTTTGATGTTATGAGTAAAGAAACACATTACAAGTAACATGCATTACCTAATCAGATTACTTTTTGATGTTATGAGTAAAGAAACACATTACAAGTAACATGCATTACGTAATCAGATTACTTTTTGATGTTATGAGTAAAGAAACACATTACAAGTAACATGCATTACGTAATCAGATTACTTTTTGATGTTATGAGTAAAGAAACGCATTACAATAACGCACATTACATAATCAGATTACTTTTTGATGTTATGAGTAAGGAAACGCATTACAAGTAACCTGCATTACGTAATCAGATTACTTTTTGATGTTATGAGTAAAAAAACGCATTACAATAACGTGCATTACGAAATCAGATTACTTTTTGATCTAACAAGTAAAGTAATGCATTACAAGTGTCATACATTATGTAATCACATGACTTTTTTCGATGTCAATGAAAATTACATTCTAATAATACAAGTACATTTATTTACAGTAAAAAAAAGTCACTGCAGATTAAGTTTTTAAGTTTTAAATTTCAAAAACAATATTTACAATATAATTATGAATTGTAGCTGAAATATAGCAATTGATGCATGACGTCCACTACAGTGGACATGTGATTAATCAGAGTTTTCTCTCAATCTAAAATCAAAACTTGGAAAATTTTACTGTGATATGACTCATTAGATATTGCTTGATGCTGCAATATTTTTTTTACCTACAAGATTCTCCTAGGATAGAAGGAATGGGTGGATATTCCGGAGCAACTTGGCATGTCTGACTGACCCTTGGCCATCTTGGCTTGGAGGGGGAAAAAATCGAAACACAAAGGCTTGCCACTTGGTTGCAATTTATAGGATGATGCACCAGGGTCCAATGAAGAGGCTGATGTGCAACTTTGCCATAAAAACCCGTGCAAATTCAAGAAAATGCTTTTTTAATAGCTGTCCACTGTAGTGACCACTATGCGTGAAAGGGTTAAAATACATATTTGTTATTTATTTTTCTCAAAAAGTATCAGTGTGTTTATATGTGATTCAACTGATTTGATGAATACATTTAATTAATCAACATGATTTAATCAACAAAATTTGTATATACATTTTTTACAAATATGAATTATTTGACAGCCCTATGTATTATAGGAAAATTGGTATTTGCAATAAACTGAAACAAATGGTTTGTCAGTTCAACTTAGAAAATGTGGTAACATCTAAAATAACTGGTTTTGTGGAAATTAAATAAATAATTTAAGATTACTGATTTATAACTCAATTCAACCAACCTAAAAAACAAACAAGGTTTTACTGAAGCATAACTGTCAGTAGATGTAACCTGATTTCTCCAGCAAGATAAAATTATTTAATACGTTTGATATAACCTTGATGTAAATACACTCAGAAAATTCATTCATCACCCTTACTTAATTTAATGGAAGACATTTTTACACGCAACTTAATTTAGTTTTTTTCTAAATCAGTTTAGTTAGGTCAACAGTGTGTGTTGCTCAGCAAGCGCTACTCTTCAGCACAATGGTAAACACAAAATTCAGTAACAGAAACTCCTCTGAAATGAGTTAAGTTGATCGTAGAGACCATTGGTGGCAATGTCTCCACTATCTACTTAGGCTTACAATACTTTTGAGAAACGCAGCCCTGGGCAAGTTGATCTGTAGTTCCCATCATGCTTTGCAAGGTATTAGGAGAGTAATGTAACATAATTTGTATAATAACCCCAAATCACAATTTGTCATTGAAGCAAACTTCACCGATCAACAAGGAGCATGTGTCGAATGTGTCCATCCTGAGCTTTATTACCTAGTTCTGGCATGAAAGTCTATGGCGCCGGATGAATGAAAGTCTTCGACTCATTATTGCCATCACATCATTATCTACTTAGCACAGCTGATTGGATGCTGTTCCATCAGAGTCCAATGAGCTGCGGCTCAACATTCAAACTAACACCGGGGAAGCCGCGCGCTTCAGAAACCCTCCACCTTCCCCAGCTCCACCTGTATAGATGCTATGGGGGTTAACTCATGCATGTTGCATGTGCATTCCACCAAGACCAAATACATTAAAGGACAAGTTCGGTATTTTACACTTAAAGCCCTGTTTTCAGACACCCTCCACCTTCCCCAGCTCCACCTGTATAGATCTGCTATGGGGGTTAACTCATGCATGTTGCATGTGCATTCCACCAAGACCAAATACATTAAAGGACAAGTTCGGTATTTTACACTTAAAGCCCTGTTTTCAGACACTGGGCCAGCAGCATGTGTCCAAATTTCAATCTTAACCGTTCTATTTCATTAGAAACGATCTGAAAACAGGGCTTTAAGTGTAAAATACCGAACTTGTCCTTTAACATTGCAATATCCATTACCATGCCAATCTCTATTACCATACCAATCTCCCGAGAGTTGTCATGCCAAAATTGGAAATTGTATATTGGGTCAATGTAACTCAATTAAGTTAATACGACATTCCCTTGTTTTATGTTACATAAACCTGATTGAGTTAGCTTACAACAACAACATTTGAATCTATAGGTCGAATCAGGTAAACATACTTCCTTAAAGCAACTGCACATGTTCACTTTTTAATAGTGTGCTATGTCTAAAGAAGATGATGCTATTAATGCAGCAATATGTTTTCCACATTGCTCAGAGGGAAAACGTATCTAGATGTATTGCTGAATTACACTCGATGTGACCTAAGATCTCTTTAGTTAAGCAGTAGTTAAGAACACAAGCTGTGTTCATCTCTATTTCTAAATCCTTTTAGAAGATGCTTTAGTAAATTCCTCTGACACAAAGCGAGTTTGTTGATGAAAGAATTTCTGAACCACAATTGTTTCTTTCCTCCACCTTTGGCAAGATCCCATAAACACTGTCGTGTGTGTTGTTGTTGTTGTTGTTTTTTTTTGTTTTTTTTGTTTTTAAGTTTCCCAACAGTTTACCTCCTTTAAATATTTTCTTCAGACGTCGTCAAAGCGGGTGACATTATAAAGGTCTGTAGTGAGAAACATCACTTGACTGTGATTTGTGATGCCTTCATGCGTGTCTTTGTTTCATATATTTATTTATTTATCTCTCAAACTTTTTTCCATTTTTTTGTCCCAGTACAAACAAGTCAGCGGACGGGTATGATGTTATGCAAATCAAGTCTCAAGGGGACAACATGACAAGCCCCCTAGAAAAAAATCAATACCGAGAACAATGAACAAGTGACTCGCCAACAAAAAGACAGTTTCCCCCACTTAAGATGCCAAAAATATATCCGGTGTCTGCACAAAGCTGCAAGAGCCAAGGCCACAATTTTGTACGTAAATAACGTATCCACATTTTTAATGTATGTCCCCACGTCGCACAACCTTGGAGTTACAGAATAGCTTCCGTAGGGTTTCAGCCTCCAAAATGAAGAGACTATGCAAATGTAGACATATTATGTGTGTGCTATCCTGCGAGGTAATTGTGATAGCTTGTTATATAGTTATACATGAACGGAACTATGTTCTTGTTTACATCTGAAATGTACATTTAAATCACTTTATGCACAATGTTCAACTTATCCTGCCATTCACACCAAAACTGATCAGTGTATTCATCTGCATACTGCACAGTGCACAATTACATGCAAACCATGACGTTGGGTGCCATTATAAAGACTTTAACTTTAATGTTTGCTCCTCACAGAAAAGTTATCAACGATAAGCTTTGACATCAGCCTGATGGTCCTTCAATGGCCAGCTCTTATACAGTAAACCAGGTATGTATAGCGCCATTTTGTAATTACCATAATTATGAGGTTCCAGCTCGTAAAAAAGCGCTCCCGTTCTAGTAGAACTCGTAATTAGGCTACAACCTGTGAACCGGGAATTTTCTGAGAGCTCCTACTATTACCACATGACCAGTGTACCACCCTTCTGCTGCTGATTCATTTAGCCGTGGATAGTGTTGCCTTTAAAATGCACAATTCCCTGTCAAAGAACATGAATGGCTCAGAGTATAACGTCACATTTTGTCATCTCGGAATTACAGTAATACAACATGGCGTGAATGCAGCAAATGGCTTTGAGTATTTGACAACAGAATCAACTGGTTATAATTGATTATGAATATTTGAATCAGTTAATATAATTAACTTAATGTCGTAAATTCATATTACAATCAATTAACCTGTTTTTCCCGTGAACACTCAGGATTAATTGTTTATTAGCTCTAAGAAATGTACATTTCCGGGGCATGGGGAATGTCTTTCTTACTTTACAGTACTACTAAGAGTAAGTAGTCAAGATCTATATGATTAGTGACTCCAGATATGAGCTTGAGACACGGACAACTTTACGTGTGACATGAACAAGATTGTATTAACTAGTCTAAACACTTAAACTACTCTAACATACACGTACATACATTTTATCAAGTTTACCAAGGGAAAGAGAGCTGAAGCAGAATACAGGAAAGCAAGAAGTTATAGCATTGTTTGGAATTCAGCAGATCAACAGCCTTGAGCAAACCATCAGTTTAGTTCTAACACACCCTTCTTTAAAGGGGTAAGGATACTTAATGTATCAAATAATGAGACGCTTGATACTTGCATGTCTCGCCCATTTGAATTAAACTGTCCTGATGAAATTTGTTGAGGCTCCAGTTGATCTTTGCTGATGTGGTCTTGATGAGAGAGAACCAGTGGTAGTCAAAGTATCTTTGGTGAATGGAAAGACAAGGCCGCAGCCTGGCACAAACTTGGAGGGTCCTTAGAAACTTCTAGTTCAGCATCATCTTCACGTCAGCATTTCAGAAAAAAGTACGAGAGAGTTGATCTTGTGATCAGTGACTTTTAAAGCGTGAAGATGTCACACCCTCTGGAGGTGTGTGAGCCAATAAGAAGTGTTTTCCTTTGGAGGAAAATTTCTTTACGACCCATTGTTCAAGCAGGCCTTTGAACATGTAATTTGATTGGATGTTTAACACAAGAATCTTTAAGATGCTTATAATACTAATGTGTCACAAAGTTAGCAAAATGTAATGTAAATTAACAAATGAGGGACGAAGATTGGAGTTTATAGAGACCAAACATGCCACACATACGATTTTGGTTAACCATAGTATGCAAAGTCTGAAACATTAACCCAATAGAGTTTACAAGAATACAAAAGCCAAACCACATAAAAGGAAAATCATGAGGTGGGAAAATTAGATACATGTTTACACATTTCTCAAGTGGTTCTATATAGAATATATAGGATTAAAAGGGTTTATTTCTCCTTCTCAGCTAGAGTCACAGCTCTCTGGAATTTTATTTTGGGGTCGTAAAACTCTTATCAGTCTCAGTGTGTCCTGTAACAAGATACCGCGTTCTGCCAGTGTGTTAGCTTCATTTGGGATGTTAGTTTTTGGGGAAGTTTCATAAACCTTTGTTGGGAAGAGTGAGTTTGCTATAGATTATTCATTAAATAAATGAATAATTTGTGTGTGTCTGGTCCAGACGCTACACAGGTAATGTTTAGCCTGGGAAAAGGTGAGCTGGCACCTAAAAGTAAATACTGACAATATTGCGAACTCATGAGTGTAAACAAACCATACACTTTTGGTGCAATTTGTTGTGATTCTAAGACAGACTGTTCATATGCTTAACACTATGCTAATTTGTTAAAACAAAACAGTTTTTTCTTTTCATGTTTTATGAGGAAAATATTTTGTTGTATTTCAAATGAAAATTTGGAATTGAATTGAAATAAAACAGAAAATTATATGAATGTACACATTTTCTTAATTTTCTTGTTTAATTAATTAAAAATAAATCAATTGACAAATTGAACTTACTTAGTAGATTGAACTTAAATATTATGTGTAATAATAATAGTAATTGATATTACAAAACATTTTAAGTTAAATGAACTCGAATTTTTAACTTACCATTACTTCTTTTTTTTTAGGGCAACCAGTTTACCCAATTTATTTAAGTAGATTCAACTTGTCCGGGCTAACAGTGCAACCTTGGAGTGAGAGAATAGCTTCCGTAGGGTTTCAGCCTCCAAAATGAAGAGACTATGCAAATGTAAACATATGTCTGTGCTATCCTGCGAGGTAATTGCGATAGCTTGAGGTGAATTCCCCTGCTGGGCGATTTATTGCGTGCTTGATTAATTACCTTTATCAAAGAAAGGCCTTCCGGCTATTTTTTCCTCCTGTTTATTTCCTAAGGCAAGTCCTTAAAAGTTGTCGAATAAGCGGAGGGATGTTTCTCTGGGGTTTGTAATCTCGTGAATGTGTGAAGGTTAGCAAGGTATAGAAAAATGAATTTGTCAGAATTTGTCAGAGGCAACTGGAACTGCAATTATACAGCTAGTTGACAGCGTTTTGGGTTTGTCAGCATTTCTCAGCATTGCGAGTCGACACATAAGAGCCATTCAGAAACAGGAAAAAAACAATTATCTTAAGATTGCCTCGTTTGATTGAGTTCATGACATTTTGGGAATTTGAATGCATTTGAAGCCGTCAGGTTGCCGGCCTGGCATAAAGCAGTGCTTATTTCATGCTTTACTGTCACCTAATTGGGTTGTCTGAAAATATGCACCCGTTTTCGTCGCAGTATGTGGTTAATTGATTTAATTTATAAGCTCATGATATGCAATTGCTCTTGTCTAATTTGGAGCGATCGTCGTTATGTTCGAGAGATAATAAAAAGAGACATAACTAATGGTAGAGATTAGAGACATAAATGAAGGTGCTTTACCTCTGTATCTCTACATAATGAGATAAACAGCCCTGGCATTTTTTTATTTCACTGTCTTATTACCAAATGCTTTCAGATTGAAGTCTTTTCATTTAACTTGAGTCACAGACAATGCATTTTGGCCTAAGTTTCTTCTGATTAATGCTTAAGAGTTTTTGTGTAATGGACCCAGTTCAGAGCAAATGACAAAACATTTTGCGATTAATCACTTGAAATTAAGCATACACCATTTAAATTGTTTAACATATTCATTGTGTCATAATTTGCTATATCCAGCAAATTAAAACAAAATATATGAAGATTAAAGAACAACTCTCACAAAACTCTGCAAGCTTCAAGGAGCCTTGGATACTCCAAAAGTACACCAATTAACCAAATGACATAAGGAATCCATTTAATTATATTATATAATAAATGTATGCACACCAAAGCGCCAATGAAAGAAACATTACAGAACATTACTTTACATACACAGTTTGTTGTTTGTGCATCAATATAACAGACTCTCACGTGCTTACTGTCCGACTCCTGTACGTCACCAAACAATCACAGAATATGACTGGAATGAATAATTCACTAAAAACGCAATGTGAGTATCTATTCTCTCTGTTATCACTGATTGAATGAATTCGGTTACTAGATCACTTAAAACTTTCCCAGAGTTTAACAGCTTAAAATGGTCTGATCATAAACAGAGAAGCAGAATCGAATTAAAGGGTTAGAATGGAGATTTCTATCGAAGACGATAACGGTATCGTTTTCAAAACTTGGTTTCATAAACTTGCAGTTTGAATCCTACCTCAAAATTTGCATTCTCAGGCCACCAAAACGCTGTTGTCGTGTAAATGAACAGCCAGAACGCATTAAATGTTTTCTGTTTTCTGTTGAAAACGGTGTTGTGCAAGCGTCCTTTAGGTTAATAACTAATGATTCTTAGTTATCAATCCACGCTGAACTTACTTAAACTGGAAAATGAAATTCATCTAGACCTGCTGTAAAGCCAAAACAGTCTCTGTTCCATTCATTTACTATTATCATATAAAGCTGCTTTGCAAAGCTGCTTTGAAACAATCTTTATTGTAAAAAGTGCTATATATATATGAAGGTAAATAAGGGTAGACAAACCGCAGGTGCCAACTCTTTATGTTGAGGACAAAACGCTGAGAAAATGTATCAGAAATATTGCTTGGGATAAAAACAAAAAAACAACAAAAAAAAAACATTTATTTGTTTTATTCTCATCATGCATACTTTATAGTCAATTATGTTTGCTGACATTGACTATATCAATGTAATAGAAGCATCAAAAGCTCAGGCAGCATTGATTGATCTAATATAACAACATTCAGATGTTTTTTAAGTGTGACTTAAGTGTCTAAATCTCTCTCTCTTTCTCTTCACACTTTTGCCGTCGCATTAGCCATCTCTTTCTTCATTACACGTCCAGCCTGTGTGTTTCTTTGGCCTGTTGCTGTGGCCTGGCTGCACTGGCTCTTTGAGGACACTAGAAAAGGCAAGTTTCAATGGGCAGAAGGCATCCTGGGAGAACTCATCCGCCAGTCGGCTTTGTGATCTTCTGCCCAGGAGCTCAGGGAAGGGCCAATTTCATCAGATACTTCTAGCAATGCATGACCTGTCCGGTTTGAAACACTGGCTGTGAATGAAAAGAAAATGAGGACTGGTGACTGTTAGATACGGCTGACCGTGAGGCTCGAGGGATGGGAGATGCTTTTACGCTTGAAACTGCATTTGAATTCAAACGTGCTAGGATGTGATGTGAGCGCATACACATTCATTCATTTGACATTAAATTGAATACAGTAAAGATGTTTGTAATGTTACAAAAACAAATGCTATTCATTGAACTTTCTATGCATCAAAGAATACTGATCTTCACGGATTCCACAAAAATATTAAGCAGCAACATTGATAATAATCATTATTATATGATTATGATAAGAAGAATCATTATTAATAATTGAGCAGCAAAATCAGCATATTAGAAGGATTTCTAAAGGATAGTGTGACACGGAAGACTGGAGTAACAATGCTGAAAATTCAGCTTTGATCACAGGAATAAATTACATTTTAAAATATATTCAAATATAAAAAAGTTGTTTTAAATTGTAATAATATTTCAAAATGTTGTTTTTACTGAATTTTTTTTATCAAATAAATGCAGGTGAGCATAAGAGATTTTCAAACATTAAAAAAAGAAAATGTAGTTATTCAAGACTTTTGACCAGTAGTGTGCCAGATCAAAGAAAATGGTTTGAAATAGAAAAATCACACTCCTTATTTTCCTAATTTACATTCTGTGAGTGAATGTGTTCTGTAAATGTGTGAGATCACATTTTGGGAAAGACATTCATTTTCTCCCATGTAAATATGATGAAAATTGAGACTCGGAAATTGAGATTTGTGAAACTCTCAGCTGTAATGTGTGCCGTTCAATGAAGGGAGAGTAAATTTAGATCAAATGATTTGTAGATCAAGTAAATAACGCTGAAAAAAAAAAAAGAGCAAAAGGTTTGGTTGATTATTGTAGTGTTTCTGAAGCTTTCAGGAATGCTGAATATATAATATTCAAAATAATTTCAGGAACTGTCACGGTGAGTTTTGGTTTAGTTTAGTATATCAGGTGTATATAGTATATAGTTTAAATAGTGCGAGTAGTGTGTTCACACTGAAAATTCCAAAAAAGAAAAAGTGAACTTTAAAAACAGATCTGAATGAATTGTTTTGTGCTGTTTTGTTCCTCCGTCTCATTTGTTCTCTCTAAAGAAGTAATTGTTGCAATGATGGCAGATTTTCAAGCCTACAGTTTTCATTCAACATGGCAATTCAGTCTTTAAAACTGCAAACATTCTAACAGTATGCCAACTAGGAGTGACAATGATCTTTTCTGCAAAAGCAATGTTGTATATCGAATGGAGGCTCGAAATAGGATTTCTCCCATTGAGAAAGACATCTCCAGTCCTTCATCGTTCATTCCTATGAACCTCCGAAGCATGACTGAATCACGGGCAAAGAAATCAATGATCCACAGACTAACACAGTCTTTGCATGGAAAGTCATCCCAGCAGGGTCTCCATAGTGATTTTCCATGGTAAATAAATACTCATTGGTGTCCATTGAATTATACGTTGTGACAGACAAATATTTGCATTTCTGTTTCTTGGATATTGCACCCCGAACCAGATAATTCTGTTTGATTCTTGTCAGTCATCTTCTCTACTTTGTTGATTTGAATATTGGAGAGGTTTGTGTACAACTTGTGATAATCCCTTTTGTTCTACATATTTATGCCAGTCAGCGACAAATGAAAATAACATCAGATGTACTTAAATTAATGCAAATGTTCTTATCTGATAATTGAAAAATTGAAAATGCGTGCTCTGAAAAAATATTGATGTGTGCATGATGATATTCTTATTCATATTTGCAAAGTGGTTTTAATTAAGCGACCAATTTAAACTGGAGGACAAATAGTTCCTATTGTGAGTTATGAAATCTATTAATTTGGTCTCAGCGTAATAGGCATGAGTATCCTCTTCTTTCTCTTGATTTCAGTCTAATGGCAAACAAATGCGATCCTCTCAATAAGAAGTGTAAAATAATGATCAGGTCATTAAAGAGCCACTATGGTTCATCTGCAGTTTTGCATATGCTAAATAGTTCTCCTTCTGTTTGTTACAAGATTCAAAGCAGAACAATAAAGCTATTTAAAGCATGTAGAAAACTGCCACGGAAACACTCTGTACAGAGTGCACAAAGATCCCGAAAAATAAATAAACAACCATATAAATAAACTTTTTGAACTTTTGCATCCAGCCGAGGAGTAGCTTGCTGTTTGTTTATATTATTATGTATTTTGATTCAGCCTGATGGATTGAATTCTACAGTAGAAGTGTAAATTTTGTACTTTTCATTGCAGGGTAATGTACTGTAAAAACGACAGAAGCTGCACTGATGTGTCTGCTCGGAGAGAAGCTTCAAACCCGCACCTGTCACAGAGGAAATGTTTGTGTACTTTTGTTACGTTTTGAGGCAGTATACATCTAGATTCCATTTCACATTATCAAAGTGCTGACAAAGTAGCGTGCTTCTGTCTAAAATGAAGAACATTACTCAAAGACCTAAGATTGTGGAGTTGAACAAAATATCCAAAAAAATAGACAGACAGATAGATAATTGGATAGATTTATTCAGCAATAACGCATTAAATTGATCATATTGTTATGGAACAGAGACTCAAGACAAAGGATACGAGTGAGAAACAGGTTTATTGTTCTTTAGCAGATGACGGAGGTGGTTGTGGATGCTGTGGTGAGAGATCACTGTACACACAATGGAACGGAGAGAGGTAAGTAGCTGGATGATGACAGGAACCAGGAAGACAAAGAAGACTTTGGATGAACAGGACGGGAGACGATCACACTTAAACTAGGGATGGCTGACGCGAAACAGTCGTTCCAAAGCTTTGCGAGATCCCGAAGCGCAGATGTTTCGAAACACTGATCCGAAGCGTGATTCAAAACACCCATGTCACGTGACTATGGCCAAACGAAGCCTCGAAATGTTTCACTAAGTGTGGTCCGCCGAATCAGCGTTTGATTGACACGGTCGGGAACAGACCACACAATCGCACATCTGTATAAAAGTTAAATCAACGCATATTGACCTCGTGGGTTTTTGTGAGAGGAGTTTGATTTTGAGATAGCGGACTTTTGGTGATATAGTGACATAGTGCAATTTGATTAGTTATAGGCTATTTAGGCTTACATTTAAATTTACACAACACATTGACTGATAGGCTAGAGACAGACAGAGTATACATATAGTGACAAATTAATAGATACATAGATATAAATATATATAGACAGCTAGATTAATAGATAGATACATATATAGATAGATTATATATAAATACATAGATAGATTATAGATAGATAGATAGATAGATACATATATAGATACATAGATTATATCTAGATACATATCTAGGTACATATCTAGATACATATTTAGAGACATAGATAGATTATAGATACATATCTAGATACATAGATAGATTCATTTAGATAGATACATAGATAGATAGATTTGGATAGATAGATAAAATGGAGGCTCCCCAGAAGAGATGCTGTACATCTGTGGTGTGGGAGCATTTCCGTTTAGAAACCCCAAATAAAGTGAGATGTGTGTATTGTGATCGGCAGCTAGCCTACTGCAACAATACATCATCCATGATGCGCCATTTGAGGAGAATTTGAAATTTGCCCAGAACTCATGATCCACTAACTTACTGGAAAGAGAGAGCAGTAATCTTTCCTCATTTGTATGTCCTAGCTAAAAATATATTTTTGCACGTCAGCAACAAGAGTCCCTTGTGAGAGGATTTTTTCAAAGGCTGGAGAAATTATCTGTAAAAAAAAGAAGTAGGCTAAGTCCTTCCACAGCAGAGAAATTAATATTTTTAAATAAAAATCTCTAAAAAAGTGAGACATTGTGGCTTGATTTCTTTTATTAATATTAATTTTGCAGGACCAAAATAAAATTATGCACAGTGAGGAGCCAACAGGTTACAAGCTTCACATATTAGAAAAATACAATAATAAAAAAACAACACATTTTTTTAATGGCTCGTCAAGGTTGTTTCAGATCAACACCTGCAAGTGACCACTAGGTGTCACCGTTGAGACGGGTGTCGGATTGATTCGAAGCCTCGAAACAATATGGCCCATTTGGTTCAACTGTTTCATTGCTTCACGAAGCCTCGATCTGCCCACCACTGACTTAAACATCAATCGTTGGAATGTCAGAGAGACAGGGAAGTGAGTCCTTACTCAAACGAGACCAGACAAAGAGACTGTAAGGTGAGTGCTTTTATGCTGACTGTGCTGATGAAGATGATGTGCAGGTGCAGGTGACAGCGATCTCTGTGATTGGGAAGTGCATGCAGGTGAGGGCCAGGGAGGATGATGGGAAATGTAGTGAGACAAGGGTGGAGCAGGCTGTGCGGGTGGCGGGACGAGACTCTGGAAGGGCGGTCTCGGCAGGACGAGACTCTGGAAGGGTGGTCTCGGCGGGACGAGACTCTGGAAGGGCGGTCTCGACGGGACGAGACTCTGGAAGGGTGATCTCGGCGGGACGAGACTCTGGAAGGGTGGTCTCGGCGGGACGAGACTCTGGAAGGGCGGTCTCGGCGGGACGAGACTCTGGAAGGGCGGTCTCGGCGGGACGAGACTCTGGAAGGGCGGTCTCGGCGGGACGAGACTCTGGAAGGGCGGTCTCGGCGGGACGAGACTCTGGAAGGGTGGTCTCGGCGGGACGAGACTCTGGAAGGGCGGTCTCGACGGGACGAGACTCTGGAAGGGTGATCTCGGCGGGACGAGACTCTGGAACGTGGTCTCGGTGGGACGAGACTCTGGAAGGGTGGTCTCGGCGGGACGAGACTCTGGAAGGGCGGTCTCGACGGGACGAGACTCTGGAAGGGCGGTCTCGGTGGGACGAGACTCTGGAAGGGTGGTCTCGGCGGGACGAGACTCTGGAAGGGCGGTCTCGACGGGACGAGACTCTGGAAGGGTGATCTCGGCGGGACGAGACTCTGGAAGGGCGGTCTCGACAGGACGAGACTCTGGAAGGGTGATCTCGGCGGGACGAGACTCTGGAACGTGGTCTCGGTGGGACGAGACTCTGGAAGGGCGGTCTCGGCGGGACGAGACTCTGGAAGGGCGGTCTCGGTGGGACGAGACTCTGGAAGGGCGGTCTCGGCGGGACGAGACTCTGGAAGGGCGGTCTCGGCGGGACGAGACTCTGGAAGGGTGGTCTCGGCGGGATGAGACTCTGGAAGGTCGGTCTCGGCGGGACAAGAATCTGGTAGGGTGGTCTCGACGGGTCGAGACTCTTGAAGGGCAGTCTCGGCGGGGCGAGACTCTGGAAGGGCTGTCTCGGCGGGACATCCTTGATCAAATAAATACAGCCATGGTGTGCATAAGAAACTTATAAAGTGTATATTTTAGTGTATATGTAACATAATGTTGCTAATTATTTTATTATGCATGCAACTTGTGTGAACTCATATTAATATTATCTGTAAATATGTGAAGTGGATCAAAAAAGTTAACCAAAGTTGTCCTAAGACAAGAATGGGTATTGTTCAAAATTCATGTATAACTTTGATGAAAGGTTTTGATCCACTCCAAATATTGTGTGTGTATTTTGATATATATATATATATATATATATATATATATATATATATATATATATATATATATATATATATATATATATATATAATGTATATATATATATAATGTATATATATATATGTGTGTGTGTGTGTGTGTGTGTGTGTGTGTGTGTGTGTGTCATGAATTGTTAAATGAATGTTGGGTCACTTGAACTGGTTATAGAACTGGTTATGTTGTCATCTGAAACAACATATGGGGCACATTTGATGTCATTGTGTCTTATAACTAAAGTAAACTGTGGTAGTCAGATCAGTCTAAAAATAATTCTACTCTGCCGGTTTCTACTTTCAGAGGTTGCCTGCTTGTCTGGGGACAATGAGAATAAATAGTGTTGTCCAAGGAGCTATGAGAGGTTATGGACAGCTGATAGACATCAAAGGCTCCCTCATAATTTCAGTGTGATGAAAAGAAAGCATTGAGCACCTCTACAGATACACGTCTATTACTATTATTGTGGCTTCTTACAGGCTAAAAAGATATATAAATGTTCCATGATGTTGAAAATGACGTGGAACAAGAGTAAGGTTAAAATTACATTAACCTTGTTGTTCAGATGTAAAGCCATGCATAATGTATTTTATTCTCTTGATTTCACAGGTCCACAACCTGCTCTCGTTTCGCTTGCAAAGGCAATGTCAAATGTAATTATTCAGGGTGTTTGCTAAGGCTAAATACTATTGCTCATGCTTTGGGTTAGTGATTTTAACAAACCTCAACCCACATAGAAACATACTTAAAGATATATAGATATGCAAAGACAGCACAAATATTATTTGCTTCATATTCATTTATTTCATATTACTATGAATGGGAGAAAGTAACACAAAATATGGTGAAATAAGGTTCTGCTTTAGAGTGCATTGACAAAGGTGAGCCCATATACAACCTCCCTGTGTCTTACCAATCTGTCTTACCTGTCAAACAGGTCATCTTGTCTCGCCACAGTCAGAATCCTAGTCGACATTTTACATCAGAGCGCCAGCTGATAAATGCTGCGCTTTAACTTTGAAACTTTTGATTACAACCCCCTCAAAGACCTGCATTATGAGCAGAAGCCAAGATGGAATATGCACTCTCACACTGGCTGTAATATCCAGGAGTGATGTGTTTGTTATGCCTCAGTACCTCTTTATATGATTTATGACTGGCTGATAAATGAAACATATATGTGAGCTCTCGTTTTATTGCGGTAAAGTTAGGTCTAGAGACATCTGGCCGGAGGGTTATGGTGTGCTTTGTGGGAAGGCTTTTACATGCATTAAAAGTGTGGTTTTTCCCAGCCTTTCTGGGAAATACCATAGTGGAGGGCAAAGAGAGTGAGTTAGATGTACTAAAGTGCAAGGTATATCACGCTATTTCTCTGGTAAATAGAATTTGTCTACGTCTTCTGATACCAGCCAACATTATCCAAAGTAAGATCTTTCTCCTGTTTTAAGTTTCTTTAAAGGGCTACCAAAGACTGAAATAGTATTTGCATATAAAACATGCATATATTGTTTTATTTACAACATTGAGAAATCATTTATTTACAGTGTGCGCTGCCAAAGAGAGTTTAAGCTCTTTCTTTAGGAGTAAAGACAACATGTTTCAAACTCTATTCCAATCCAATCATCTATACCAATATTTGCTGATGTTTTGATTGAATGCAGCTTTAGTTTTCTTGTTCCAAACTATTTCTTCCGCAGTGAAGAATCAGCTGACTTTGTCGGTCACAACATATGCTAAAATGTATTTTGCTACTTCAAGTCAAGACTTTGTCATCCAACCTTGTGTATATGTGGGGAAAACAATGCCGCTCCTACAGTTCTTGATGCAATATCTGTATACGAATTGCATTCATTTGTGTAGGTAGACAGTGTGGCATTTTAGACTTTGGCATTCATAGACATAATATATTACATAAGCAATAGCTGAGTTCAGATATAAAAATGTTCATATTCAACATATGCTTTAATTCTTAAAAGTAACCCATCACATATAGACTCATAAATGCTACATAAAAAAATAGTTTCATGTCAACTTTTAACACCACCTTTCATTGCACTGTATGTGTGTCTTACAGGTGGAAAGTTATTAGCATAATTCTCACTCAATTTGTTGGTTAGTTGTTAGTTAGTTCATAAAATGCTATTTTATGTAGAATTACTTTATTTAATCTTGCTTAGAAACAGCCAGGTTGTCATTACTAGTTAGAAAGAGTTTTCATTACTAATTCCAAAGCATTTACTGTAATTTCAAAGATTTATATGCAGTGAGTCATTTCAAGAGAGTGTGTTGTCCTTATACTGTATATGGTAAAAAAAAAAAAAAAAATATATATATATATATATATATATATATATATATATATATAAAATAAAAAAATAAAAAAATAAAATCAAGTTCAAGCCAATATAACATATTTTCTGGTTTAGTAAATGCTGTTCAGATAACATAAAAATGGAAATTTGAGAATGGAAATGGTTGCCAATTTTACCATTTATATACTTTAAAGCTGTGCAGTTATTGAAAACTGCACATAGAAAGTCTAACCCTGAATCAAGCATTTACCAGCACCATGTTGATTTAATGTTAGATAATATATAGTTCAGATGACAAAAAAAAAAAAAAAAAAAAAGTAATGGGACACCTATTCATATAAAGTGTGCACTACAGATACCGTGAAGCCGTAATTTTTGCGGCACAGTGACTATAATGTATTTTGGCTGAATCTGCATTCTGAGTGTACTATGCTGAGTGGGACTTTCTGAACGATTACGTTAATGGTATTTCAGTTTTGGAGATTTGTCCTTCACAACAGGAAATGTCCTATAACTGTAGCAGTTTAATGCGATTAGCCACAGCCTGTGACTTAAATAATTTAATGCATCTTAGTGGTTAATTTCAATGCCACGCTAAAGATGTCGTAGATGTCACACTTGCTTACTGTCCTCATTGGAATGGTAAGAGAGGTGGACATCACAAATTATCATACAAAAGAGGACAAAGAAGGAGATTCCTTAGGACATACGAGCTTTAGCATGCTGGAGTTAATTCTATTTACACTCGGAGTGCTCAGTGGCTCTTGAGGTGTAATTGGAGCTGAGCCCTTATAAATCAACGGCTGGCAGTTAAAGAGGGTGATGTGTTTAAGAAAACATGTAGCACTGGTCTTCAGGCCTGGTATGTGTGTATTTGGATATTTTAGTAGCCACACTAAAATGCTTATGTAATTCTTAAAAATGTCACTACATTAGATACCAAAAAACAAAACAAAAACACGAACCAAATAATTTGAGTCATGTTTAATGTAATGAATCATATATATATATAGACATTCCAACAATATTTTTTTAATCTTTTTTTTTTCTTTCTGTTTATATATGTTTATATCATTATTATTCTTACTTGCTTATTTTGCATTTCTTTTAAAAAATATATTTAATTATCATTTTAAAACCTTTTTTCTGAAATATTTTGCTTGTTGAAATACTATTAAAATATTGTTAAAATATTTTGTCTGTGTATTTTGAGCGGTATATCGGTAAAGTTTTTTATCATCTGAAACCAATTTTGTTTTTTTGTGCTTTTCCTTTTTTGGATATTTTGTAAACTAATGCAATGAGTTCATGTATCTTTAGGTGTGGCTTCAGCTGTCATACTTTTGGGGGAAACATTATATTTATCCGACACTGTACAGTATCAGCCTCCAGGTGAAAAATCAGAAAGCCAATGTTGAAGGTTGCCTGTCATTTAGCTTATCTTTCTCCCAAATGAAAGATCAGGGATTAGAAGTAAAAGCTTGCTCCATGCAAGCTTAGGAAGCTTTGCTGATCTCTGCCTTAAGGGTGATGTGGTTGATTGGACATTGGTTGATGTCTTTCTCTCTCAACCAGCTTGTGTAAATGACAACACACATCAAAAAAAAGAAAAAAAAAAAGTTTGCATTGCCAGTCTCATGCATTATTAGACCATTATTTTGTGCAAAGTAAATTAGCTGCAATTTTGATTGGCATATACTTTGTGCCCATTATGCAAAATGGAACTGAGGTATAGGATATAACAAGTTAAATGTGTCGTGTACTGCATACAGATGGAAAAAGCTTATTTTACCGAATTACACTGCCCTCTATGGGTCTCTCTCTCTCTCTCTCTCTCTCTCTCTCTCTCTCTCTCTCTCTCTCTCACACACACACACACACACACACACACACACTGTGCCTTTTTTTTTCTTCCTCTTCTTTCTCTCTCCGATTGTCTTACCATCGCCATTACCCTTCAATTGTTCTGTTGCGTAAAATAAGCTAGAGAGAGGGCAGTGTGCGAGCAACATATTGTGCACGAAGCTCTTATTTTAAGTCCTCTCATAAATATTCCACCCTGCCCCAAATTTACAATTGATCTGACGACAGTACAGCAACAGTGAGCCAATGGAAATCCAAGTTCCACTAGTTGAAAGTCTAGTTAAGATGGCAACACATCTCCAAAGACGGATTTATGGGAACCTCTTGCCAAAACAAAAATAAAACAAAAAAATATGAAAACAGACAACACAGCATTGGAGGAACCAGAGATCAGCGAAGAAATCACATGTACATCCGGCAATATACAACGCGATACCAGCTGTACCACTCACAAGCGTCTCGGGGATGCGTACTTTGCGCGTCCGTTTCTGTGAAAAAAGGATAGACTGCCTTGCTTGTGGATACATTCCGTTTAAAATGGACACTGCACTGGTTGGATTGTGCCAGGGAATGGCAATGCACATCAAGAGAAATTCCTAAACTTGCGTTTTTCCTCTTTTCAGCCTGCTGACCGTCACGTTTCCAGCGAGAGTTTGTGATACCCAGGCTGATCACGAACCACTTCACGGATTATTATACAGTCGGGCTGAAGAGGGACCAGTGTCTTCAAGGTTATAGATTGGCCGTGCTAATTATGTTTTCGAATTTACCACGTTTAAGCGGGTAAGCAACATGGATTGTCTTCCAAAGCAAAGCAAGCAATCTCATACGAAGCCCCGTTTTCTTGCGGCTGGAGCTGTCCGTGGTGCTGAAACGCAGTTATCTCGCTGCCATTGAAACTGCCTCTTGAACACTTGTGCTGTCTTTTGAAATATTCAGTTATGCATGCGTTACACAACTTCATATGTGCTTCACACGCTTCGGGCGTTAGATTTAAGAGCCTCAGTTATGAAGCATTACGCGTTGCTTTGGAAAGACCGGCTTGGGTGCGCGATGAATGAGCTGTTTTGTAATGGATCGGCTCAGTTATATTGTTGTTTACTTAATTATTGTTTCTTTTATAAAATTGAAACCCTAGATAATTAACGTGGCTAATATATACTTTAGACTTATGTGCTGTATCTGTGAATGTGTGAGTGTGAATGTGTGTGTGCGTGTCTTTGTGCGTCCAAGTGTGTGTTTATGTGGGAGAGAGGGGGGAGAACGAGAGAGGGAGTGAGAGAGAGAGGTTGATTAACATGAATACAAATGCTTCTAGACAATAAAATGGTTTAATATAGTATTGTTTGCTCCCCATCAAGATGGAATCGGGCTATAATCGATGACGTCGCGTTTTGATTTTAATCAACTCGCGTCTTTGTCGCCTGAGGGACGAGCTATGACTGTCACATATAGCATCAAAGGGAGAAATTCAACATAGGCACCTTTGTGAAGCATAGATGTGTCGTGCACGCCGACGTTTAACTTTGATACTGGTTGAGAGTTGATAAAAACTGAAGTCGTCGGATATGTGGGGTGAGTACGGGAATATATACTGTATTCTTTTTTATTTAATTGTTTGCATATGTGTATGTAAATGGACTCTGTTTTGAGACAACATTTGTTTTTACTTGCGTGATATTTAAAGCGATTTGCTGAGTGATATTGATATGTAGATTTGCTCATCTGTCTCGTTCAACGGCAGATTTTCAAGTTGGAAACCATGGAGATGTCGATTTGTTCAATGCATGCAACTGGCTTTACGTTCTGCCTCTTTGAGTTGAGATGCCGCCGGAGAGTATGTTGGAAATGCATTCCCAAATTGCGCATTGGATAGTGTTTGTGCCAGTCGATGTTACTTTCGGAAGGATCGATAACGTTTTCTCTTTTTTTTTTTTCTCTTCGCTCTCCCTTCTTCAGTATGTCTTCATAAATGTGCCTGAGTGTCGTGATAAAAATAATGTGGTTGTGTTTGAAATATCATGAGCATTACATAATATACATGATGTATTGTATTGAATAAATCGATGCATTTGATATATATCGTTGATAGAGTTTGGTATGAGACTATTCTGATATTATTAAACACATATAGCCTAAAATTATATTAAATCCATTTATTATGTCTTGCATTTTCAAAGTTTAGGCTAAAGAACAGTGCACATTGGTTATTAATATCAGCATCTGCTTTCAAATTAAGTAGGAACAGTTTGCTTTACGTAAATTGGAAGGATCCTGTCATTTGTTTTTGAGATATTCCTGTAGCATCTTGTGATTGTCCACCATGTAATGTAGTTTGCATATGTAGATATTGCATGTCCATGTAACAGACATTCATCACATCTTTTCCTTTTCTAGATGACACCCAAAACTACAACTGCACTACCGTGAGCCGGGCCATTCCTGCACAAGAAAATGCATATCTGGATACTGAAAATAATATTGCTGGTTGCCACATCCCTGAGTCTGGTTGAGATGTATGACAATTATGGGGAGATCTGTAGGAATCTGTGCACTTGTGAGGAGAAGGAAGGCATTCTGACAGTCAGTTGTGAGAACAGGGGCATTGTGCGACTGTCGGAAATAAGCCCGGTGCAATTTTCTACGTACCATCTTTTACTGACAGGTAATTTGCTAAAAAGATTGTCTGTCGATGAATTCATCAACTATACTGGAGCTACCATTTTGCATTTAGGTAATAATGACATATCTGAGGTGGAGACTGGGGCGTTCAATGGACTCCAGGGATTAAAGAGATTACATTTGAACAATAACAAAATAGACATTCTTCGGGACGACACTTTCGCCGGACTCGAGAGCCTAGAATACCTGCAGATTGACTATAATTTTATTAGCACTATTGAACCTAATGCTCTGAGCAGGCTTCATCAACTGACTGTGCTGATTCTCAATGACAATTTGTTGTCCTCTCTGCCCACGAACATTTTCCGAAATGTGCCCTTGACGCACCTGGATCTTAGGGGAAATCGCTTAAAAATGTTCCCTTACATCGGCCTTTTGGAGCATATGGACAAAGTAGTGGAATTACAGCTTGAGGAAAATCTGTGGAATTGCTCTTGCGAGCTCATTGCGCTTAAGGCTTGGCTGGAGAGCATCGCCTACACTGCTCTGGTGGGGGAGGTGGTTTGTGAGACTCCTTTCAGGCTCCATGGCAGGGATCTGGACGAGGTCTCAAAGCAGGAACTGTGTCCCAGAAGGGCCATATCAGAGTACGAGATGCGCCCACCTCCCCCGCTCAGCACCAGCAGCTATTTCCAGACCACACCGGCAGCTGTGACAGCATCAGCCACGTCTTCGGCCGTCCTGCGATCCTCATCTAGGCCGACCAAGGGCACCCGCCAATCCAGCAAAACCAAGTCCAAGCCCACATCTCGAATCCCAGCCAACCCCTACAACTACGGGCCCATCATTGCTTTTCAGACCAAATCTCCCGTGCCTTTGGACTGCCCCACCACCTGTACATGCAATCTGCAAATCTCTGACCTGGGGCTCAATGTCAACTGCCAGGAAAGGAAGATTGAAAACATATCAGATCTTAAGCCCAAGCCATACAATCCTAAAAAGATGTACCTCACGGGGAACTACATCCCCGTCGTACGTAGATCTGACTTCGTGGAGGCTGAGGGACTGGATTTATTGCACCTGGGAAACAATCGGATAGCACTCATACACGACAGAGCCTTTGGGGATTTAATTAACCTACGTAGGCTGTACTTAAATGGCAATTTGATTGACAGACTCACAGCAGATATGTTCTTTGGGCTAAAGAGTCTGCAGTACTTGTATTTAGAATATAATAAGATTCGAGAGATTGTGGGTGGCACCTTCCGCTTTGTGCCCAACCTTCAGCTACTTTTCCTCAATAACAATCTTTTAAAAACGTTGCCAGGAGGCATCTTCTCTAGTCTGTCTCTATCCCGCCTCAACCTTCGCAGCAACCAGTTTCAAAACCTGCCTGTGAGTGGAGTTCTAGACCAGCTAAAAGCATTGGTTCAGATTGACCTGTTCGAGAACCCTTGGGATTGCACCTGCGATGCGGTTGGCATGAAGATCTGGTTGGAGCAGCTGAACACTGGAACGGTGGTGAACGACGTCAAATGTGTGACACCCAAGCGGGTTGCGGAGCAGGATATGCGGGTTGTCCCTTCTGAGCAGTTATGTCCAGATTACTCTGACGTCATCGTGTCCACCGTGGTTCCTTCCGAGGAGCCTTCAGCAGACCGGATCACCACCACCGAGACACCCCAGAGGTTTAACACCACTTCCAGTAATGTCCCTTTGTCTGTTCTGATTCTCAGCCTCCTTCTTGTTTTCATAATGTCCGTGTTTGTGGCAGCCGGCCTGTTTGTGGTGGTGATGAAGAGGCGTAAAAAGTCTCAGAGCGACCGTACCAGCACAAACAACTCGGACGTGAGCTCCTTCAACCTGCAGTACAATCTCTATAGCAATCGTTCTGTCCCCAAGGTCAAGGCCCCAGCGGGTCACGTCTATGAGTACATCCCCCATCCATTAGGTCACATGTGCAAAAACCCAATCTACAGGTCCCGGGAAGGGAACGCCGTGGAGGATTACCCCGACCTGCACGAACTCAAGGTCACCTACAGGAGTAATGCTGATGAGGACCAGGAGGTCACCTTGAGGAGCCCCAATTACACGGTGAGCACCATCGAGCCTCGTGAGCAGCCGTCTCCTGTTCAGGATGCAGAACACTTCTTTAGAGGGATTCTGGAGCCGGATAAATCTCCATCGACTGCTGGCAGCAGGTTTGAATATAAGTACACTGGCCCTGTCCCATACACATACCAACCAAACTTCGACGTGAGGCGCCAGTTCTTACATCCTGAAGGAATACGAGAGACTATGCTTTATGGTACAGCGCCAAGTACTGTCTTTGTGGAGCCCAATAGAAATGAGTATTTGGAACTAAAGGCAAAACTTCAAATAGAGCCGGACTACCTCGAAGTTCTTGAGAAACAGACAACACAGAGCCAGTTTTAAACCGTGGTCTATCTATAAATGCAGTAGACGCATTTTTCCCCTTTTACTGACTCAAACTGGAGGGTGCCTTGGCACAATATACACCAACTTAAAAAAAAAAAAAAAATATCCAAAACCTTCAGTGGGGTGTGCCGAACTATGTTACTTTAATTTCAGAACCACATGGCATTACAGAAATAACTAAGAATGAAAATAAATAAATAGTGCTCGCTGAACTTGGATGAAAGCACGAGTTGTGATATAAAACTGGCGATGCAAAATCTATTTTTTTAAGTCAATGATTGAATACGCATAAATCTAAGTGTACAGGTTAATCTCACCCAAATACATTTTCAGGAATATAATCATACAACTATTGTGAATTTAAGGGGGTCGGGAGGGCTTTCACATACAAGATCAAAAGAGAGAGAGGAACAAAAAAAAACACTTTCTGACATAAACACTATACAGCAGCGCATCCAATCGAGCAGGACAATTCCTCTGCTTTAGTCTGTAAGTAAGTACTGTATTTATTGGTATACTCTTTGCCATGTATTTTCAAAAAAATTTCAATGCTCATCAATATTATGTGTGTCATGTCCCATGATTCTCTGTACGAACATTTTGTTTGTAGTTTCCGATCACTTACTGTAGCTTGCATTGTACAAGTGGCTTTTTTTGAGCAGTGGCACACCCCAATGTCGAAGAGAGACTTTGCATCATTTAACGATTTCAAAGGAAAAGTGTCTTTGTATGCTGTCTGCACTTTTTTGGAAGATGGAAGGCCATAGGGTCTTCCCAGCTAACATTAGAAGAAATATTATATATTAAAAATGAATATGTGTATTCATTCTTAATATGTATTTTTAATATGTTATATCAAAATTCATAAATAATAATTGAAGTAATAATTATGTTGTGTAATACTGATATTTTAATGTAACACCTATTTTTATACAAGCATTCGCAATTCTCTTTCCCTTATCGTTTTCATTGTTTTGATTGCTTTGCACTTATTGCACTATATTGACCAAAATATGTTTATGTCATCAATAAATATGATGTCCGGTTCTTATAGATCTTTGTTGGAAATTAAAACGAGCTTGATAACAGCTTTCGCCAGGTAACCAACAATCACAGGCTCATTGTGAGTTGACAGGAGTTAATTCAATAGCTCAGATCAATGCACCAAGCTGATACTCGGTGAACCTATGTATCGGTTCTGCTCAAAAAACCCTTATTCTTCAAGCAGGGGAGCAGAGCACACAATACTGTACTAAATAGGGTAAACTACTCTTAGGGTGTGGGAAAGAACAAGAAATCGATAAGAGCTTTTCTGCCGTAATAAGCTATTATTACGAACAGGTGAAATTACAGCATTCTTGCATGACCCAGGTGATAAAGCAACATATATATGCAAGCAGAAGACTTTAAAATGAGGGTTTGCATCGATCAATCTCAAAGTCGTTTTGGAGATTGCTAGTTGTTTAGAAGCTCTTGGATCGATGGATTTTTCCGATGCTACTTTGATCTTTAAAGATGCTTTAAAAGAACTTCCCCGTTTGCCCTGTATACCACGACGGACTAAAATATTGGTACAGCTGTATCTGCCGGTGGATTTTAAATTGCTGTGTCAAGTGTTGAGAGGAAGCGAGGAGGCAAGCTGACCTGGCCCTCTACTCAATGATAAAGAGGTCTGCTTTGTACCCAGTGCCTCACTAGGCTCAAGGGTCCTATTCCACTTTGAGCATGATGTGGATCTTTTTATAGCTGTGGAAAATGAAGGTTGCATCTGAGGATGAGGGGCTTGAATAATTTGGGTAACCTGACAACTTGTCTTTATAAGCTGAAGAGGGTGAATCGCAGCTTTGTAAAGCCACAAAGGGGCTATTATGAGAGGACCGACCTTGACATACTGTTACACACCGATGTGCTGCTGAGGGATGTTAATGTAATTAATAATGTGCAAGGGCTGATTGTCAGGTGACTGTGCATTTTTTATTTTATTTTCCATGCCTAACCGTTTAAACTTATTTCATGAAGTGTTTTGGATTTTGTGTTACTTGTTTTCTGTCATTTTTGATAGAGAAAATCTGGATTAACAGACATAAATAAAATGTTGTGCATTGAATCGCAAAAACATAATTGGAGTCTTCAGGATCAGTCTCCTGGGTTCACGCTCTACAGCAAGGAAAAATCATTTGCATCCATCTGCGTCAAGGATATCTGCATGGCAAGGTCAAATGCCAGGGGTGTCTTTCTTCTACGGTTTCGGGGGGAAAAACACGCAGCTGTTGCTGTGGCATGTTTAGGATGCATTCCAAAACTGTGCAATATGGTACTGAATGTTTCCAGCCCCATCACCAAAATTATCTCCATTTTCACGTTTGCCCGTCCCTCGTACCATTAGCTGATATTGTTTTTGGCTTCCGAGCTAATGTGCGCTCTGAACCGAAGGATGTTTTGAACAGCGAGGGCTGCATTACCGGTTTGGTGGCACAAAAGTAAGACAAAAAACATAAATTGCATACTTCCAAATCCACAAATCTCAAATGATGCCTCTTAATCGGCATGATGGGCTTTGGGAGGGGCCGTCAGGGGATGCTACGATGTTTAATTTCCCCACTGATTATTTCACTTATCTCATTTTAGGGGGGTGTCACTGCAGCAGAGAGGACCTGGGAGGGAGATGGCATGCGATTGACAACATTTGCAATTGAGTTCAAGGAGGTTTGGCTAATTGAGAAGGCAGCGATGATATCTGACAGGCACCAATGAGTCTGTTGATTAGTTTAATCATGGTATTTAATGGAACTCCTTGAGCCGTGGGGAAACGTTAAAGTGCGTTGATTTTGCAGGTTGGGAGTCATTTTAAGCCTCTGTAACAATACTAGTTTGCCGGCTGGCCTGGAGATGTTCAAAGTCTTGTTTGCTATTTATTGCTAATTTGTTTACACAACTATTCGTATGGGTTTTCTGAATGATTTAGTTATTTATTTGTGCATGTATTTATCAATTTCTATTGTAATGCAATTTTTTGGCCTCAAATGTGGGGTGTTTTGATCCGATCAATTCAATGTTTTGCATTGCATGCCTCTCCACAGGTCTGTAACTGCTGTTTGGGGGTGTTTCTGTCTTTTGTAAATTATATATCATATATATATATATATATATATATATATATATATATATATATGAAGAGTACAGATGCAAAAGCCTCTAAGTGCCTTCTGAAATATTCTTCTAGATTGATCATTTTTATCAAGCTTGTATTAAAGTTCAGTAATTTCACTTAAATGACAATTCATAGGTAATTTTCTTTGCCATTTAAGTGAAATTACCGAACTTAAATATACGAGTTTGATAAAAATGATCATTTTAGAAGAAAATTTCAGATGGCACTTAGAGGCTTTTGCATCTGAACCCTTTATTTTCTTTTTTTTTTTAGTAGTACGTACTATGTACTTATTATAGTAATTGCAATAACTGGATAATAACTAGGTACTAACCCCAAACCTACCTCTAAACCTAACCTGAACCCGTGTAGTTACCTTATATCACCCACTACTTTTTTAGTTAAGTACACATAAGTATATGTGCTGTAAAATAAAGTGCAACCATTTATCCCCCTACTTTGTTATTTTTATAAACTTTAATATTATTCAAGATGTGCTTATTTCCATCATCCAGCATGAAGGACATTCTATGTAAAGCAAAATTGGAAATATATTGCTTTACTTGCTCAAGCTATGCCAAGAGCTATTGGAGATAATAACGCATTGAATGGTTTAGGGGTTTGTACCTGCCTGTGTTTATCCTTAAAATCAAGTGTCCAGTGGTATCCAGTCGATTTGGACAGTGGGCAAGGCCTAAGAAGCAAATAAAGTGGTTTATAAAGCTAAAGCATTCAGATTGCATGCTTCATCCATTCAAACGAATAAAGCGCGCTGCTCGTAGCCAAGTTCTTGGATGCTGTGAGAAACACAGTTAGGCGTGCTTATGGGCTGGTAAGTGCCAGCGGTTGCCATAGCAACTAGACACCTGTTGGTTACTGGCTAATCCAAGGGAAATTACCATAAACATGGCCAACTGTGCTTCATACGACTGCATTCGTGTACTTCAAATGACAACCGACATGGCTTCATCTTCCCAGATTGTTGTGGAAAATTGTTTTAATTAGTATATTTTTGGTAAATTAACAGCTTTAAACTGGTGGAGAAATAAGCATAACAAAGAGACACCAAAAGGCCCCTCTGCAGGAGCTGCAGGCTGTTTTATGTGCGAAAACACGACTGATTTGTTTTTGTCTCAACTCCCTTTAGGTTTCATTGGGCTAAACTAACAACTGAAGTTAGAAAGGAAACCTGACGTTGACGTCAGAGCCGTGATGCTGTTCTCATTTCACCAGGGCTAAATATAATTTAATGTAGGCCAGCGCGAGTTTGGGGATTTCTGTTTCACCTAAAACTTCTGGATGAGTATTTGCCCATTGGCAATGTTTTCTTTCGTAAAAACTCGCTGTGATTACTTGTCCACATCTTTCTGTCAAGGGAAAAAGAAAAAGACACAAAACTACCTGAAATGAATGCAAATGTGTAATTCTGTTAAAAGGATCCCTCAAACCTTTGACTATTCTCAAGTGTTTTCTCATGAGTGTATCTTTTGCTGTTTTTTTATCCATTACTCCATTAGTTAATATGACATTTTATAAGCTTGTTTGAATAATTCAACATGTTATTTACTGTTTTCTGCAATATCTTCCCCACATGATCTCATTAGTATTTGTGTTATATCGCCTGTATATATATGTATATATGCACACATATATAACTTAATCGTATTTATTTAACACTACAACATGTTCTCGTACACTTTGCTCAAATGCATATGAAAAATACAAATGAGACCACTCTCATATAGTCAGCGATAACCTTATGTTTTTATGTGTCTAACGATCCTGGAGTAATTTAAAATATGTTTTGATGTATTTTCCTTATCAGCACTGGTGCCTGTGACACCCTGATGGGTTGTGTGTTGGTTTAGACTTCATGCTGTATTTATTACAACTGTTTTTATTTGTTTGTTCACAAAACTGCACCTAGAGATAGGCAGCCATGGTAACCCTGTCGTTTGATAAATGGCAAGCGTTGCATTACCGACTCCCTGCATCCCAGCCCTTTGTGATGTCTGGCCAAAAAAAAAAAAATCTAAAATAATACAACAGGTTGATGTATCACTCCTTGATTGTTTCAAGCCGTTTAACAATAGCCCTTATATCATAGTCACACAACAGCCAAAGTCACATTGGGTGAACGGTAATAATATGTAAACAAGTTTTCTGACGCCAGTGTAAATTGTTGATTGCTGAACTTATATCCGCTATTTGTAGCAGATGGAGCATGCAACGCTCAGGTCTTGAGTCGATTCCCAGGGAACACACATACTAATAAAATGTTAACCTTAAATGCACTTTAAGTCACTTTGAAGAAAAGCTCCCAATGCATGACTGTAAATGTAAAAAGACTGGAAGGATCCGACTGCATAGTCCCATTCAATTAGTATATGATCAGTGATTGAGGGCAGCTGGAGTGCAAACAACTGGGTCATTCCTCCCATGCTGTACATTTCCATGCCCTACGTATATGTAAAAAAAAAAAAAAAAAAAAAAAAAACCTTGAAAGAAAATCACAATTTTAAAATCATATCAGTTGATTTTGTCACAATATCACAATTTAATAAACATGCTTGGTATTGTGAAATGTTGCCAATGTTGTTATGTTTGTCATGTTCCTGCACACTTCTAAAATCAAAACCTGCTTATTAAGAAATATTACATTTTTTCCCCTTTAAAAAAAAATGTTGCAAACAAAATCAGAATGCTTTATTTTAATCGTTAATTAATTTAGTAAAAGCAGCACACATTTAAAGTTTAATAAATATTAGCAATGATTCTGATGAATTCTGTTTGTTTTGTGGTATTAGTTGTGTGTCACTCTAAAACTTGACATCACAACACACTTTTACATGTATATTTATTTTAAATGTTTAAAGTTGAAATGGTACTGCATAACAGCAATGACCCAGCTGCCATAAATGTGTAAGTTTTTCATACTCGTTTTTATTTAAATCAGTAGTGTTGATTTTATGATGCATAATCTTGAAACATGCAGCAATCACCTTCTGTAATTCCTCTTATGCAATGAATACATTAGCATGTGCTTTTTTATAGTTTTTTTTTTTGTTTGTTTGTTTGTTTAGTTTTTTTCATTTATGTCAAGAAAGTGTACTTTTGGAAGTGCAAGATTGATGCATTGTCTTTTCTGGAGGATTATGGGTTGTACTTTGTCTAAAAATTGCTTCTGGCTTCAATTTCATATTCAGCACAGACGTGTTCAGTTACACACACTGCTATGTGCACGTATCATGCTGGATTGAAACATAATCTCCATACACAACAAGGTGATTTCATGCATGACTCATGCCCATTATGGAGATTGTTTCCTATGGCAGTTACAGAGCTGATGTTTTATTTTGGCTATAGTTATTTCTTCCTCCTTTCTTTTGCAATGTTCACAAAGAAAGGTATATGCTTCATTTCTATGTTTCAACTGAAGCTCTGTTTGTTGTATAATACAATCCTGTATGATTTTGTTCTTTCGGTTGTTTTGTCCTGCCCTGGTTTGGCTGTCTCTAGCAGAAAGCACAGCAGAGAGCTTCATGTCGATCCAAATTGAGGCTCTCAAAAAGAAACAGGGTGCATGAGATAGCATGTCTAATGAAGTGCTGGTGAAGAGACGCTGTAATTTCCGGCTCATGTGAGGCTGATTTTGTCTAAATGAAGATATTGCAGGAAAGACAAAGGAAAAGATATATCATCGATAAATATGTTTGGCTTGTTTTGAGCTTGTGCAAACGGAAATGGAAATAAGTTATTCCATTCCTCCCTCCCCTTTGCACAGTAAGAAAAAAATAAAAATCAAACGGATAATGTCATGTACGTTTCCATTAAGTTTCCACACATTTCCTTCAACCTCTAGAACAATTTAAAACTCAGGTAAAATGCCTGTGAAAAATCAGTGCGGGAAATTCCTTTAATATTAATGCAGTACATTGTGTCCTATTTTTACAGCCTTTTTTGTGTGAATTGGTGCAGTTATCTGTAGACCTCCTTTTAATGCTCACAGTCCTGTAATGCATTTCAGCGATGTGCTTTTCTTATGTTCAACGGGAAAATCAGATTGCTTAAATTCATGAGCCTTCCTATTATTCTGTTGCTGTTGTGTTTCCTCACATAGATGCAATACTACTACTAGTATTACTCTTTTACAGAAACTATTTGTCTATGTACATTACATGCTGCACTGTGTCTATCAGTTTAGATAGATAGATAGATAGATAGATAGATAGATAGATAGATAGATAGATAGATAGATAGATAGATAGATAGATATTAATACATGCTTTAGAATTAATTTTCATTGTTATGCTATCTAATGAAAGATTATTGTGAAGTGTTACCAAAAAGACCTAAAATGCTTGATCAATGCTGCTAATGTCTTCTGGTATCATAAATGCTGCACACAATGTGCTATAAAATGTTTGCTTTCAATCTTCCTGCAGCTTTTAATTTGAACTGTGCCGATTTTAAAATTCATGAGCAATTACCTTGAACTAATGATTTAAATTTCCTCTAGGAACACCCAGGTGAAGGAATATTGAATTAGTAAATTAGTAGTAAAAAAAAAAAAAAAAAAGGAGGGGTCTCTATATTTGATAAATTAAGCATCAAGTCGGAATCATACTATTCATTTGTACAAGATGCTTTAATAAAAGTGTTGACTACCAGCACTAGAGCACAAGCACACAGTAGATGAGCTTTTCAATCATGCATGCTCATAAGCATTACTTTTACAGAAATGGCACCACATGTATGCTGGGCAAATTAACAGCTCTTTACAATCCTCACAAGATGTTTTCAGAAGGTTCTCAGGTTGGTGCACTGTCTTCTTAATGGCCTTCTGGGAATGTGGAGCAACAGAAATGGATAATTATACTCATTTAGAGTGCCTCTGATCCCCGGGCCTTCTCTGAAGCCCGACAATCATGTTTTTTCCCCTTCTTGAACCTCAGCACGCTAAGCACTAAAGTCCTTCCTCTGCTTGTCTGTCAACATGGATGCTTCGCAGACGCCTCAGCCTAATCCTGCCAATCACAGATACAGCGCTGAACTCACCCTGTTTAGCTGAGCGCAGGCTCGCATCCGCTCAAATCATGCCGTCAGCTTCTGGGACTTAGGAAGGCCTTCAGATCGAGTTTAAAGGACATCGAGCACAACAGCCTTCCCCAAATAATTTGCTTTTACTCCAATCCGTGACCAACTTCCCCAGCTCAAATCCAAATACTTCTGGCAAAAATCTGAATTGTCATTTTTCACTCATGTTGTTCCACACCTCTGTTTATTTTTAGTTCAGAACGTCTGCAAAAAAAATCTGTTAATATACATAGTTTTACATATATTTGGGGTCATATTTTTATTAAAAAATTAAGACTTTTATTGCATTTTTTTTATGATGTTACACAATTGTTCAGTTCAAATAAATTATGTTCTTTTGAACTTTCTATTTATCAAATAATGTAGGGAAAAAAAAATAAAAAATGCATCACAGTTTCCACAAAGATATTGAGCAACAAAAACTTTGACTGTCTTCAAAATTGATGATAATCAAAAATGTTTCATGAGCATCAAATCATAATATTAGAATGATTTCTGAAGGATCATGTGACACTGAAGACTGGAGTAATGATCCTGAAAATTCAGCTTTACAGGAATACATTACAGTTTAAAATATATTCAAAAAGAAAACTGAACTGTAATACTATTACACAATATGTTCGCGATCAATATGTTACGGTCTCTGTACTTTTGATTAAATAATTGCAGCCGGGTGAGCATAGACTTCTTTAAAAACAACATATGGGATTTTAGAGCTAAGATGCAATGATCATTCAGAGTTGTTCACCCTTTGTGTTCAGTGGAAAATATAACAGCCTACAGCCTACTTGTTTGGAACGAAATGAAGGTGAATAAATAATGGAAATTAACTCTATATTTTTAGGAGAACTAACCTAATTACACGTACATCGTGGTTGATTGCAGAAGCAAGGTCACAGGTTTGCAGACAGATTTAGCTCTATGGCCTGTTTTTCGTGGCATCGCTTGCATAATTCTTAGTCAATCTGTGTCGGTCCCCCACGTATCTATGTTCCCAACTGCGAGAACATTACGTAACCGTCACTCCTTGCTGCAGGAGTAATTATAGATACTTTGAGATTTTGTAAACAGTAACAGCCCTTGTTTTAAATTGTATGAGAAGTTTGAATTTTGCAAAGCTCATTCATAGCGACTGTTTTATGTAACAGATCAAAGATGAGTTGTGTCGTGATCGTCCTTGTCCTCGCAGGATTTATTTAGATTTTTTTTCTGTTTGCTTTTATGAAGGTTTGTTTATTTTCTCTATTATCTTGGAGTGTTTTGTTTCAGTCGAAGGAGTTCAACGTGTACGTTCAAGCTGTGATCTTTGCAAAAACCTTTATTGCTGGGGTTATTGCCGTCGGATGAAATTTATAACAATTTATAAACCACTGGACTCCACAGTAAGCATATTTGATTAGTACTTGATAGGCATGTTGTAAAGACCCAGTGAAAGCAATGGGATCTGGGTATTGTAGGTGCTCTTCAACAAGTTTATTTATTCATCATGACATCCATACAGCTTTAGAATTCCTTATAAATCCAAAAGCACTGTGATAAACTGAAGACTTGAGTCTATTCTCGTGTTGACTGGAACATTCTCTGGGCACGTTTACATGACAACGATGTACTAAAAACTGAAATGTTTTTCCTTGCGTTTTTCACGTATACGACAACGATCCCATTAACACGGATCCGCAAAAACTAGTAAAAAAGCTCTATTCTGCTGTCAGGCCAGTAGGTGGCGATGTTATTTTGTAAAGAAAATCTATTCGCCTATAGACTATCACTGGACACATAAAATGTTTGCGCAAGATGTCAACATTTTCTCAAATTCATGTTTTTGTAGTTTACATGGCCGATAACGGTATAATTTTCAAAAACCTTTTTGAAAGTTTGTGTTTCCAGGCCCCCAAAATGCTGTTGTCTGTTGTCATGTAAATCAACGGCCAAAACGCATATAAAAATTTAGGTTTTAGTTGTAAAAGGGTGTCGTGTAAACGGCCCCTCTGTGTCAACCAGAGAATTCACTAAATAGTTGCCCAGCATTCAAGTGCAAAAACCTTCCCGGATAACCAGGCATACATCCAGACATGATAAAGTCAAGCAAACTTTAAAGTTGTATATGAAAGCAACTTCATGACCAAAAAAACACAGTCGAGGCCAAAGTTGATGCTGATTAGACAGTGAAGGATAAGAGAATGAACAAGAAGAAAGAAGAAAGAGGATTAGAGAGTCAGGGCATTAAAGGTACTTTCACGTGATCCATCAAGGGTCCAGGCAGACAGTGTTTGTTATAGCCACGGTCATTATTCCAACTCTACAGCACTTCACAGACAGAACAAAGCTTAGCATCAATCCCCGAGGGCTTCCTGGTCGAGGCGAGGAATGATTCATACTTGTTTTTGGTCCATTTAATTACCCTGCTTCTTACTGAAGGTCTTTGCACTTCCTTTTTGCACTACAGAATGTACATTCAAGCATGACCGATGGATCTCGTTTGCCACTAACTGTAACTGTTCACATGAGCATCAGGATGTGCTTTTGATTTATTTCACCAACTTTTTTATTTATTATGCAACTCTTGCTCATTGGTAAAAGGCGGCTCCAACTACATTTTTGCAAAACTCCAAACACGTACATTCAATTTACTTCAGTCAGGGATAGATTATAGATGAATTGAAGATTGTTTTGGAACAGTATCTCACACATCAGGGTAACAAGGGTGAAGAAATTGTAACATATTTTAAATATTTTTAAAAAAAATTCCCCAAGGGTCTAATTTCATCTTACTCCATGTGAATGCACCTGTCACCTCACATATTTGGCCTCTACCATGATTTAAATTGGTTATTTTGAAGTTTAATTTATTATGGTTTTGTTACTTTATTTAAATCTCCTTATTATAAGAAAAACACAGGACAAGTTAAAAGTTTACTTCTTACATTCCTCTTTACTGTTTAACTCTGAGTCCTAGATTTCTCTGGTCTATGGAGTGAAGAGCCGCAGTCCATGTCTCAGCAGAGGGAGAGGGAGAGGGAGAGGGAGAGAGGGAGAGGGAGAGGGAGAGGGAGAGGGAGAGGGAGAGGGAGAGGGAGAGGGAGAGAGGGAGAGGGAGAGAGGGAGAGAGGGAGAGGGAGAGGGAGAGGGAGAGGCGGGGACTGAGCCTCCAAACTGTTACAGAGGAAATGTACCATCATGATCTGATTGGGAGGGGGATCATTTATTTTATTTCATTCAGTTTATCTTTTGGTTTTGTTTGTTGGATTAGTTTTGTATATTGTGCTTTAAGTAGTTGATTGTGTTATATTAGTTATGATAAACTGTATATTTTTGTTGTAAATATTATTGTTGTTTGGGAATTATTTTGGGAAAGTATTCTGATATTTACCTTTATTTTTGTTTGGTGGAAGCTAAATGACTATATCTAGCAGTGGTGGAAATATCAGAGTTAGTCAGTGCTGTTCAGCCATAATAACATCATGATCTGATGACCTTTGTTTTTCTTGGGGAGATTTATTTATTATTAGGCCTGTTTAATTTTGTTAGTTTCATTTAACTTCCATCTTTTTGTATACCCTGGTAATCCAAAGTTCTCGCGAGAGCACAAGTTGAATTTGCTCAGCGAGTTACTCTGGTGTCGAGTAATGATGCTCATTAAATATGCCCCTCTATCTGAGCTGCACCAATCACATCGGGTTATCTGATATAGGCGGGCCAGAGGCGAGATGACGACAGCGCTGTGACGTTGAAGTCATTAGTAAACATTGCAAGATGGCTATGGATGAACACCAGTTGTTTGAAACGGCTTTGGCTGCTACAATGAACGAGTTAGACTTGGCTTTTTATCTAAAACAGGAACAGAAGACGGCGCTCGAATCGTTCCTTTGCAAGAAGGAAGTTTTTGCTGTTTTGCCGACCGGATACGGTAAGAGTATAATCTACCAGTTAGCTCCGCTGGTAGCTAAGCGTAGCGTATAGGGTTTATTGTTGTGATTGGTCGTAGTGTTATCCAATTGCGTGCAGTGAGATTTTCAAATGCATGCTTGGTGTCGCCCCTCGAGCTGGCCATTTTCATTAGTCGATGCCAGACCATTAATCTTTTAGATTTAGGTCTGGATTTCCAGGCTACTTTTTGTATGGACTTTGTTTGGAAATGACTTCCGTTGCATCTGCCCCTGTATAATATTATATTTTTTTTGTTGTTGGAAGAAATAAACCTTCTTCTCATTTGTTCATTACCTGTCCTGGCCACAACGACCACACACCACAAATCTAAAACCATTGATATGCATGTCCACAAATCATTTTTTTAACAAATAGACACATGAAACATTGATATTCAACATAATACAATGTCATAGATCACTATTTTCCAGATATGCAAAATTAGATCAATTCCCCTCAAAAGGAATCTCACAAATGTTGATATTCAGATGAAAAAAAAAAAAATACATTCATCAAAAGTTCTGAGGTGAGATTCTGTGCCATCGATGGTCATCTTCCCCCATGTTGCCCTATGTTATGACCTCAAAACACTTTTACCATATTGCATAATTTGTGCACTAATAGATTTTGACATTTGTACCACATAATCAGCTCCATGTCTATGGATTTTCTGATGTAGTAAACTTGTTTGCCAGCTCACCTGGTGTGTGTGTTGAGTGTTCGGGTATGAATTCCATGAAACACGAGTCGCGATCAAAAAACGTATAAAAGCTAGCTAAAATGGCATGGTTGATTCGGCGAATGCATTTTATCTCATGATTGAATTTGTTAAAACTACCGGTTAGGTGATATGTTATTTTCAAACATGATAGAGCATTAACCTTTTAGTTTTATTTCTGCACTTCCACTATACCTAACAAGCAACATAATAAAACATTGTCGGATTTACGTTAATCTGATTTGTATAAAACTGAACGCGATTTTGCCATAATTCACTGGACACTTCACTTTGAAAGAGTCACGAATTATGCAAGAAGAAATGTAATATAATTTAGCAGAAATTTCGCCACTGGCCCATGTTTTTATGAGCCTGGGTTGTTCATACAATGCTTTTGTAATGCATGTAGTAAATAATGTACCAGTATGCTGTCTAAATTGAGAAATATTCAGATTTTCGTTAAGGTGAGCACCCAATAAATCTTCTAAAGATTATAAAAGCATACTGACTCTCTATTACAAACAAAAAAATTAAATCTTAGGAAAATCCATCTGGTGCAACATTTGGTCAACCAGCCTCTCCTTAAATGAGCAGCTTTCCCCAAGGAAAGAAAAATCACAAAAGAGATATTGTTTGATATCTCAATTGTTTCTTCAATTGTGTGGAGAGCCTAAAAAGAACACTTCTGATTCTCAATATTTCCCCCAGATAAATAAATAAATAAATAAATATATATATATATATATATATATATATATATATATATATATATATATATATATATATATATATATAGTGTATATATATATATATATAAATCTGCTGCAATCCACATTAATTTTATAGCTCTACTATATGCAAATAAAATCATTTGTGTCTGTTTCTATTGTTTATTTTAGGAGAACATATGGGGAGGAGGCATGAAAGAGATCTAACTCATCTGAGCTATGAAAACGTGTAATTTTCCTCCTGGTTGTATTTGATGTCTTTGATTTGAAGAAGATATGGTTTAGTCATGTAGCAATTATCGCATAAGCCAGGAACACGAGACTGTAGTTTATCTGCTGCTGAAAATGAATGCACATTCATCTGATGGCGGCCACTCTCAGTAAAGCCGGTGGGACGGCTAGCCAGCCTGCTAATGGATTGAAATTCCACATCCAGCTATTCCAACTAAAGCAAATGGCGCTCACGGAGGCCAGGGCTTGGCAGGCGGTGTTGTGTGGCGTAAACAAAAAAGTGACTGACTAATGATCCTCCCCTGTCAAACGGCCATCGCTCGCTCTCAAAGGAATGATTGATTGTATCCTTTCCGGTGACTGATGTTGACAGCAGTAGAATCATAAAAATGAGTCGAGATGCTTTACTAAACGAGCATGATAAATGAAGGCGTCCAGAGCATTTGCCACCATGTGATTACCCTTATGATAATTTTCCAAAAAACAACTTGGAATTGGAATTTGGCATCATGTTTGATATATAAATACAACTGGTTTGATTTATTGGTTGATTTAACTGCCGGTTGGGGTAAACAAACCAAACCCTTTATCACAAATTGGGTAAAATGCATCTTCTCAAATAGAATGAACAAACTATGCCACAGTTGTACAGAAAATTTGACCAAATGTGATTTACTGAAACTGCATAGGAATGGATTGGTCAAACTTTTAAGTTTAGGGTCCAATTCTAATACTATCAACTAACTATTAAATGGTTAGTTCTCCCCAAAAATGAAAATCATGTCAGTAATTACTCACCGTCGTTAAAATAGTCCAAGTGACTACAGTGGCTCAACCTTAAGTTTATCAAGCGACGAGAATACTTTTTGTGCGCAAAACCCCCCAAAAATAACGACTTTATTCTACTATTGATTTTCGTGTTTAAAATGGTTCTAAAGTGTGCATTTCCTGGATGTCCGAATCGCGAGAAACCAACTAGAAAATGTAAAAGTGCCTTACCAATAGGGCTGGGTAAAAAAATATAGATTTCTCGATTTTAATCGATTCTCATTTTTACGAACCGATATCGATTCTTAAATCCCAAGAATCGATTAGTCTTCCTGTTTTCAGTTGATGAATGAATGTAACATTGTAGCGCTCATCCCATCTAGTCAATCACAATAATATGTGTGCTTTGTTACTATTGATATGAAACTTTAAATTACGTCAATTTTCTTATGAAATTCAAAAACATACCGTTTTGGCGCTGTGGCGTGAGATCATTCTGGCGCATCTCAGCTCAAGAGAAGCACATGATCTTCTCTTCCGCCTTAATAATACCAGTTACAAATAAACATGAATAAGCATCTAATAGTGTGTTAAAAGATAGAGTACAAATTATCGAAATCCGTATCATGTCACATGGAATCGCTCAATCAGTGTTTCAACCGTGGAAAAATGTCGGTAAAACAGCTTGTAAACAATGTCTTGAAACGTCACATTTACCTCAGAAAAAAACATATCCAGTGACCATAAACTCATTAGTCAGCTAGAAAAATTAACTCTAGAGAGGAGTATTTTGCTAAATATATGCACCATACTACATATTCGTTATCATTTTTAATGTTCTTCAATATTTAATGCATGTTTGAATAAATCTGGCAATTTTTAATGACAGCCACCATTTAAATGTTTATACTTCATATAACTGAATTATTATAAAAATAAATAAAATTGTAATTTAAGTGTTTGTATACAAATCAGTTCATTTTTACCTTCAATATTATAGTAGGCTAATGAAGCCTAGTAAGCTTGCTGACTGTGAAATTTGTGTCAATCCCCAGCCCTACTTACCAATGCAGCAAAATGAATGGCTTCCCTTTCACACTTTCCCATCAAATGATCGTGATCGTGAGTGTCATCTTCTCAGTTCTCGTGAATGCCTCGTGTTGCTCTCGTGAACTCACTCAGAGGCCCACACGGAAGAAAATCAATAGTTGAATAAAGCAAAAAAAGTATTCTCGTCGCTTGATAAACTTGTACACTTGGACTATTTTAACAATGTTTTTACTAACTTTTCTTGACTGGCAGAATGAAATTGACTAAAAGCCTATGAAGGAGTGATCTCCAGCTCTCAGATTTCATAAAAAATATCTTAAATTGTGTTCTGACGATGAACGAAAGTCTTACGGGGTTGGAACAACATGAGGGTGAGTACTGACAGAATTTTCATTTTTGGGTGAAATAACCCTTTAACAGACTTTTTCCTCAAAAAAACTCCTAATTATTAATATTTAGTAAGGTTGTTGTTAAATTTATGTATTGGGTAGGATTATGGGATGCAGAATAATACTTTAATGTGTGCTTTATAAATACTAATAAACAGCCAAAATGTTAATAAGCAACTAGTTAATAGTGAGAATTTGACCCTAAACTAAAGTGTAACCAATGTATTTTTAGCAGATTTGATTGATGTATAAATTTAACCGTGCAAACAATGACATTTGTCTTGCAATTGTTTATTTGTGTTATTTATATGGATTTAGCAATTCAAGCAACCATATTTGCATGTTATGCGTCTTGTCCTAATTAATGTAACATCTACAAACCTTTAGTAGATATGAACTCCAATCATGATTCAGAAATAACCTTTTCCATTACAGTGCAACGGGACTGAATGGATTAAAGCGGATTGAAGTTACTCGGATTGTTTGCCAATAGTTTGAAATGCATGAGTCATGCCGTCATATTCATTCATCTATCACCTCGCTTTGTTTATATGCTACAGGTATGCATATAACTTTCCATTTTCGAGAGAAGATTGTTTGTATCTGAATTCATATTGTACTACATGTAAAGCAAAATAATGCTCTTTTACAAAAATAAACATCTCTTGTTTATGCTGTCAGGGAGGATGACAAGCGAAACACAACATTCTGGCAGGTTTAAAGGATGAGCTCAGTGGGAAGAGCATGTACCACTCATGTTCTGAGCTTAATGTCACCATGGACAAAAGAACTCCCTTAGAGGCTCCTACCTATTCAACAGAGCTTGCCAGGAAATGCAGCAATATTACAGAATCAAATCGCAAGCCAGTTTGGTAATTTCCATTCTGCATTGCCTTATGAACCTTTTAAAAAATGAAGCAAAATGATAGGTCGATATGTGTATAGTGTTTTCTGTGATTGAATTAAACAGGATGGAATGTTCTGATCATTTTGCTGTTGGTTTCCCTTCCAAAAATGTGATGTCACTTCCTGGAGGATGATGTCATTAAGCTCAATTTATACTTCTGCGTCGAACTCATGCCGTAGCTAGCCTACGTCGTAGGCTGTGCGTACCCTTCGGCGTACCCTGACGTGCACCTCTCCAAAAATTTAACAATGGGTCAAGTCTGTGACCCAAAAGCGCTGTGATTGGTCTGCTAGAACCGCTCTCTCAGGTTTCACATGCTCCCTCTTCAGCATGTGTAATTGCGCGTCAACGCGGAAGGGGGACAGTTAAAGGGACAGTTCATCCAAAAATGAAAATTGTCTCATGATCCCATCCCTGATGTATATGACTGTATTTCTTCAGATAAACACAAATGGAGATCATACTCCGTGAGACCTTCTAATGCAAGTGAATGATAAGGAGCAGAAATCAATGCAAAAAAAAACAAACTTGTAGACTAACAGATCAACCTAATATTTTTCCAGGATAGTTTGTAAACAATTATATTCTGAAGACATTACAGGAGTGAAATCAAGGCCTGTTTGCCCTGTTTCGCTGAAAAAAAGCATTGATGTTTTTTTTGTTTTTTGTTTTTTTCCCAAGAAAGGCAGAATATATAATTTTCTGAGCAGGCAGGTGATGACAAAGCTTTCAATGGTAATTCATTCATCATCTTTAATATAAGGTGTCACAAGCGAAAGATGCATTTGAAGTGGGTAAGGGTTACAAAGACCTCTTTTCAGAAAGAAAATGTTGTATTAAATAGTTATTCTCAATTACATTTATCTAACTGGCCACAGGGCCCTCCTGAGTTTTATAAGATTACGAGAAAGAGCCTTATATACACTCACCTAAAGGATTATTAGGAACACCATACTAATACTGTGTTTGACCCCCTTTCGTCTTCAGAACTGCCTTAATTCTACATGGCATTGATTCAACAAGGTGCTGAAAGTATCCTTTAGAAATGTTGGCCCATATTGATAGGATAGCATCTTGCAGTTGATGGAGATTTGTGGGATGCACATCCAGGGCACGAAGCTCCCGTTCCACCACATCCCAAAGATGCTCTATTGGGTTGAGATCTGGTGACTGTGGGGGCCATTTTAGTACAGTGAACTCATTGTCATGTTCAAGAAACCAATTTGAAATGATTCGAGCTTTGTGACATGGTGCATTATCCTGCTGGAAGTAGCCATCAGAGGATGGGTACATGGTGGTCATAAAGGGATGGACATGGTCAGAAACAATGCTCAGGTAGGCCGTGGCATTTAAACGATGCCCAATTGGCACTAAGGGGCCTAAAGTGTGCCAAGAAAACATCCCCCACACCATTACACCACCACCACCAGCCTGCACAGTGGTAACAAGGCATGATGGATCCATGTTCTCATTCTGTTTACGCCAAATTCTGACTCTACCATCTGAATGTCTCAACAGAAATCGAGACTCATCAGACCAGGCAACATTTTTCCAGTCTTCAACTGTCCAATTTTGGTGAGCTCGTGCAAATTGTAGCCTCTTTTTCCTATTTGTAGTGGAGATGAGTGGTACCCGGTGGGGTCTTCTGCTGTTGTAGCCCATCCGCCTCAAGGTTGTGCGTGTTGTGGCTTCACAAATGCTTTGCTGCATACCTCGGTTGTAACGAGTGGTTATTTCAGTCAAAGTTGCTCTTCTATCAGCTTGAATGCAGCTTCTATCAGCCGGCCCATTCTCCTCTAACCTCTAGCATCAACAAGGCATTTTCGCCCACAGGACTGCCGCATACTGGATGTTTTTCCCTTTTCACACCATTCTTTGTAAACCCTAGAAATGATTGTGCGTGAAAATCCCAGTAACTGAGCAGATTGTGAAATACTCAGACCGGCCCGTCTGGCACCAACAACCATGCCACGCTCAAAATTGCTTAAATCACCTTTCTTTCCCATTCTGACATTCAGTTTGGAGTTCAGGAGATTGTCTTGACCAGGGCCGGGTTTCCCGATAACGATGTATCTTAGCTCTTAAGAGCGCTTTCTACGTGCAAGGTTACGAACGCTCGCAGCAATTCCACGAGCGTTTCCCAAAAATGCACTTAACATGAACGCGCGAGAATGCGCTCTACGTGCTACTTAAGAGTCGCTGTCCATTCGTGAAGTGCTGAAACATAACCTTATATGGAACGTTTAACCTAATAATTGTCATCTGTTGTGGATTAGCAATCAAGACAAGTCTATATAAAGCACCTACAGGCGGAGGCACTGACAAAATAGCTAAAAAATAAAATAAAAAATAAAGATTCCTTTCAAAAAGATGAAATTAATGTCCTTTTAGAGGAGATAGAGTGAAACAAAGATGTAATTTTTAACAGATTAAAAGGATTTCTTTTATTTATTTTTTGTTCATTCATTTAATTTTGATTAAAATTATTAGATTAAATTATTTCAATTTTTTGTTTTGTTTTCTGACCTTTTTAATTATTTAATTTATACATTAATTTAACCAACAACAAAAAAAGAGTAATAAAGTGTACAATAAAGTACAATCAAACCTTATATTATAATCACATTGCATTTGAATAAAGTTAAAGGTGTAATCTGTCGGTTGTCCTGCAGGTGTCCTCATAAATCTGTCTTCTTACGATGAACTTGGTGATGTACGATTACTCCAGAGCACTCGTAGATCTACGAAGATTTTCAAGTGCTACTTAAGCTACGATGCTTTTGGGAAACAGACCGTAATATTAAGATCAGTCGTACGATCGTTTTTACGATCAACTTAGGCTTACGATGCTTTTGGGAAACGCAGCCCTGGACCACACCCATAAATGCATTGAAGCAACTGCCATGTGATTGGTTGATTAGATAATTGCATTAATGAGAAATTGAACAGGTGTTCCTAATAATCCTTTAGGTGAGTGTATATCAGAATGCATAATGCCACATGATATTTTTTTCTTTTTCTTTTTTTAAGAAAAAAAAAAAAGTGAGTATACTGATTTTATGAGGCATACTTATGACAATGTAATTTCATGTAAAGTATCAATAAAGTAGCAACCATGTTTCTCAATAGCAGATGGTTGATAGAATACGGATATGTACATAATACAACTTAATTAAATGTACAATAAATAAATGTACAATAAACTTTATTGAACACAATTCATTAATTCAATTAAAATGTTGTGTTCATTGAGGAGACACGTGAGATTAATGACCATTAAAAGGGCTATATGTAGAATTCAGAAACCCTTGTTATTAGCGACACTGGTGGCTGTTATTTGAACTGCAGCCAGCAATGTATTGCTCATACTTGCACTCATGCACACGTAATGTACAAGAGACGTCAACGTGATTCTTTCATAAAAAAAAAAAAAAATGACAGCAGTGAGAAAACAGCAGTTAAGTAAGCATCTGAGCATAGTGATGTGAATATGTTTGCACCAGCTCTGCTGTTCTGCGGCATCATGTCAATGAGGTAATTCAAATGACACTGTTATGATGGTGTATATGATCGATTATAAAGTATATTCGAGACTATAGACCGTAGCTTGAATTAATCCCTTTTCTTTGTATGACATATTGACATTATACAGTAAAGAATGGCTCTTTCGGCATTAACCTAAACATTGTATAATCCTTCATTTGATGTGTCATAAGAGAGGCTCTCGGGAGCGTGCACAAATCCTTTTGATTTTCCCAGCAAAAATGTCCCAAGTCCATTAAATAAAAATCAGTCTACAGGCTTTCATAGAAATGAAAACAGGAAGTTGGGGAAGATCTTTTTTTTTTTTTTTTTAGTTCCATTACTAGCTGTTACACATTGGCAATAAATAAGCAATTAGTAGGCTACATGCAAATATAGACATGGTCATTTATAATGCATCTTCTCATTGCTGCAGTGTTGTTTTGTGCTTTGGGTTTGCAGGAGAGTTGTGAGGAGAGATGGTGAGAGGTTTTTTGGCCCCAAGGACCCATGATGTAAACGTGTTCCATGGAGGCGCCATAAATATGTCATCTTTGTGCATGCATAGAAAAATATGCCCAGGGTCAGCAATTGCAGATGTTAGTAAAGGTAATTGTCTCCAGTTTGTTTCTACTTACTCATCATTTTATCAGATAGCCTTACTGAGCCTGGGTGATGGGTTATGTAAATGAAGCCAGATAACTCTAGTATGGGCGATTAAAGTATGTTACAGAAACAAGAGAAAGGTAGACTCAGCATTTGAGCAATTATGTTGTGTATGATTGTGACTCTTTCCATTTTTTTTCTTTTTTTTTTTTTTGTTGTTATAGAAAGGCACACAATGAAAGTAAACAGGTCCAGACATTAAACATACACAATGTGTATCGCTACAAGTATAGGATGGTATAGGATGGCCAAAATACCAAAATATTAGATATGCCATCATGAGACTAGTGTGAAAGAATATTCATTAATCAATATTCAACTTTGTTCAACATTTTGTAGTCGAAATCATCACTTCCGATACTACTAGTACAACAACTACGACTATGACTACTACTACTACTACTACTACTACTAATAATAATAATAATAATAATTATTATTATTATTATTACAACTATTGTAGTTGCTATTTATTAGAAAGTCCAAATTATTATTTACATTACAAGTGTCTTAATATTATTTAAATTAATAATAATAATGATGATGATGATGATGATGATGATGATGATGATTATTATTATTAGTAGTAGTAGTAGAAGTAGTAGTAGTATTACTGTTGTAGTTGTTGTTGTTATTAATTAGTCCAAATTATTACTTCCATTAATACTACTTCCATTGCAAGTGTTTTAATAATAATAATAATCATCATCATCATCATCATCATCATCATTATTGCTGCTGTTGTAGTTGTGGTGTTATTTTTTATTAGAAAGTCAAAATGATTGCTTCCATTTAATATCAATTTCATTGCAAGTGTTTTAAAATTATTTAAATTAATATTTATTTGTTTGTTTGTTTGTATGTTATTATTATTATTATTATTAACTCCATTATATTAATTCCATTGCAAGTCTCTTAATATTTATTTAAAAGAATAGGTTTCCTAAGTGTGGCCTATTGACAGACAATTCTTATCAACATCTTATTCCAGGTGAGCTGTCAAAGTCGGATTTATCTTTAATGTTTTTGTCCTGAATCATTTATTTGTTGCCTTTCCGTACATTGGGTAATCCCACAATTCACAGTAAACCACTCAAGGCTCAGTGAAGCGTACTTATTGGCGAATGCCTGCAAGGACAAGCTCTCTGCAAACCTCTCATTGCACTTGTTTAACTTTTAACGCCTCCACTGAAACACACAGCGAATGATATGATAATTTCATGCGGCCATTTCAGATTGCAACAGGCTTTCACTGCTTGACCTTCAGGTGAGCAGTCGAGGACACTTAGTCCACGTCCTCCAATTGTCTAACCCCTATCGATACATAATGTATAAAAAGGGCATTCAGATGTTTCCCTACAATAATGGAATAAAGTCTCTCTTTCAGAGGTCAGCACAGGACTTAAATATTGATAAGTCAATATTTTATTTTATTTTTAGTAGTATTAAAATAGAATGAAATGCAAAGCTGTTAAAACTCTTTGACAGCATACTTTGTACGTCAGAGCATCATTAATCCTATACTTTCTCAAACTATTAACTTAAACATTTGTATTCAATTACACACAATTTGGGGGTTACCATTGTACTGAAGAGTAGCACTTCTGGTTAGGTCTAGGATGAGCCTAAAGAACATTATGAACATTAATGCGGTATGATTTGTTATTTGAAAATAATTAATTATGCATTTAAAACTAGTTTTAATTCAAATAAGTTACGCTGAACAATATTAAATGCAAGCCATAACTGAGAGAGAGCCAGATTGGGTGTGGATGCTGAACTATATATAAACTGTCTCATCAGTGTAATAATGAAAATTTACATTATGAACATTTTGATCAGTATTATTTATATCTAGGGTAAATAGGAGTGGTCCTAGGACTGACCCCTGTGGCACACCTTTAGTTACAGTGAGTGAACCAGAGATAAAACCTTCTGCCTGTACACATTGAGCTCTGTTTGAGAGAGAGCTATAAAACCAACCAATAGTATGTTTAGATAATCCAATACTGACAAGCCATTGTATCAGTAAGGTATGATCAACAGTATCAAATGCTTTTGATAGATCAATGAATAAGGCTGCACAGTGTTTCTTGTTATCAACAGATTCAATAAAATCATTTAGTACTTTTTAAGGCTGCCAATGTTGTGCTATGTTGTTTTCTAAAACCAGATTGGAAATCAGACAGGGTATTATTAACAGACAGAAAGTTCTTAAATTGATTGTTGACAAATGTTTCAAGGACTTTGGCCAAGACTGACAGCTTGGAAATGGGCTGGTAATTATTTGGGTGTGTGGGATCTCCGCCTTTAAAGAAGAACAAAAGCTGATTTCCATAAAAGTGGAATTTAATTTAAGACAAGAGAAAGGTTAAAAAAATGAGTCAGAGGTAGGGCAATACAATCCGCATGCTAGCTTTAAAAAGTCCAGCTGCTAGCTTTAAAAGCTTTTAAAAACTTCTGAACAATCGAAGGGTTCACATGAGCACCATTAATTGAAAAAAAAAAAACAAACAAAAAAAACAGAAGCTATGAAGTGTTCATTGCATTCATAAGCATTTTTACTTTATTAATGATTGCATGAGAGCTCTTATTAATTACATGGACGTTTTATACCTTTATTATTTTCAGGTAATGATTTAACACTTTTCCAGAATTTTGATAAATTGTTGAGATTATGAGATGTTTGTATAAGAAAATGTTCAGCTTTAGCTTTTCTGACTGCATGCATTGCGCAATCGCCTGAAATCAAGCCAGTCTAAATCGGTTTTCCTAGCTTTTACCCATGCCATGCAGGTTGCGCTCATGAAGCATATTTGAAAAAGGATGAGAAAACCATGCATTATTCCGACCCTTCACCCTGTACCTTTTGAGAGGAGCATGTTTGTTGACTGAAGTAGAACAAATTTGCATACAAAAAAAAAAAAAATCCCAGGCTATTTCAAGGTCAGGAATTAAATTAATTTGTTCCCACTCCAAATTATTCAAATCGTGTAGAAACCCTTGTTCTGAGAAATGTTTCATGTCACGCTTGGTCATGATGCGTGGTTTGGTTTTAGGATTTTTTGTGTTTTTGCAGTGCTTGTTTGGGGTGTTGGAGAAGTGACCAGGCTGTGGTCCGCTCAGCTACAGACAGCTATGTGTAGATAGATGAAAACCACAGGGTGTAGAGCAACCGCCTACCAGTCAATCGACTTCTCTATACTTCCATATCAATGGCCAGAATATTTTCGTGTCTTTGTGCCACACTAGCTTAGTTGCTTGCAGAGCTGAGACCTTCCTGACTCACAGGGGAAAGTTAAAAAAACACATTACATCAGTGGTATATTCAGCAGAGAACCAAGTGTATCAATAAAAAAAAACAAAAAAAAACAAGACTTCTCGTGTGGGTATATTTATTATTGTGGTGACATGATGTTCACCCAGAGGAAATACAAATCAGTAATAAGATTTCTCTATCAGTATTGTTTCTCAGTTCTGAGTTCAAATGGATAACAACAATTGATACTTAAATCTCCTGCTTCAAGTGTTTTGATAAATCAGCAAGGATTAATGCATTCTGAATCGATAGATTATAATGTAAAAGTTATGCACAAGAGCTGATGTGCTAATGTACATTTAAATATAACATCTTATTAGGCTTTAATTTAATTGATTAATTGTTTAAGATAAATTATTATTGGCTTTGAATAACCATTCATTAAAACAATATTATATATAAAAGTATATATTAATGATATTATATTAGGCTATATTGTATAATATAATATAATATAATATAATATAATATAATATAATATAATATAATATAATATAATATAATGTAATGTAATGTAATGTAATGTAATATATTCTGCTCAAATGTTTTGGGGTCAGTAAGACTTTTTTAAAAGAAAGTTATTTTAGCAAGGAACATTAAATGTATCAAAAGTGACAGTAAAGACATTTATAATGTTACGGAAAATATATTTTAAAATCTATTCTACGAATGATCTTTCTTTTCAACGAAGAATCTTGAAAGAAAAAAAATCACAGTTTCCACAAAAATAGTAAGCAGCACAACTGTTTTCAACATTGATAATAATAAGAAAGGTTTATTGAGCAGCAAATCAGCATATTATAATGATTTCTGAAGGATTATGTGACACTGAAGACTGGAGTAATGATGCTGAAAATTCAGCTTTAATCACTGGAATAAATTGCATTTTAAAGTATATTAAAATAGAAAACAGTTAGTGTTATACTATTTCACAACATTACTGTTTTTATTGTATTTTTGAGCACATATATGCAGCCTTGGTGATCAGAAGAGACTTAGGAAAGCTTACCAATCAAACTTGTGTAGTTTTTATATAGTATATATACTAATTTGTGTATAGTCGATAAAAGCCTAATAAATCTGAAATATACTAAGAACCCCTGAAGTTCTCCCCTGAGCTTTTTCAGAAAACCCTTAGATTGCATAAAGCATCTTTAAATTGGTAACCCACCTATCAGCCCTCTGGGTAAAGTAAATTGGAAAGAATGATGCTTACTGACCTTTTGTTTATCTGCCCTTCTTCTGTCTATATTAGGCACAGCTGAGTGGTTATATGGTTATTACTGTACCCCTGAGGTTCTGTAACCATGCTCTTTTCTGCTGAGGGGAGGCTTTTGGATGAAGGAGGACGACTGCTTTTCGCAGGGAGTGATCGCTCTAGTGCTTTTATATAGAAATGGGTGGCTCCATACTGATGTGCTATGCACACTACAATAAATGGACAGGAATAGGTGCGGAAATCAAATATGCAATCATACAACTCTTTGTGCGAAGATGAATAAGGCTTATTGTTGCACCTAATTGATTTCGGCCCCCAAGGGTGAATGCAAAAAAACAAAACAAAAAAAAACACCTTGCATTCAATCTTTCAAAGTTAATCTACAAAGTCTGAATAAGCAATAAGGCAAAGATTCATCCTGCAATTTTAACTTCCCGTGAAGTACAGTCCTTCGACATTGGCATGAATTATTTATCTGTCTGTGTACGTGTAAGTGTTATATTGAAACATGTCAAACTATACAAAAATAAGCACAAGGTCGAGTTGGTATATGTGAAAAGGCCAAAGCGCCATTACAGTTGATCTGTTATTTCTCTAGTGGAAAAAAACATGTTTGTGGATAGTGCTAAACTTAAGTTTACACTTTATTAGACATTCTACTAACTATATGTAACGTTGCAACTACATGTCAACTAACTCTCATTAGAGTATTAGTTGACTGTTAGGTTATAGGGTTAAGGTTGGTAGAATAAGTTGACATGTAGTTGCGAAGTTACTTATGGTCAGCAGAATGTCTGTTGAGGAGCATCAAAATAAAGTGTTAGCAGACAGTCTACTAATACTCAAATGACTGTTGACATGTAGTTGCAAAGTTACTTATAGTTAGTTGAATGTCTAAAGTGGACGATCAAAACAGTGTTACCAAAAAGTTTTAAAATTGCAAATTTTTCAGATATACACAAAAGCTGCTGCACTTCTATTGACAAGTTTTTTTTTTTATGAAAACATATGAGTGAAATAGACCATAAACTCAGTGGGCCTTATCTTAAAATAATTTAATGTGCTTGTATGTATGTGGAAAATGTATGTGGCAACCTTTTTTCAAAACACGTACCAATACGTGCATATCACTGGAGTTTCCAACAGAAATGAACAGGCAGTAAAACAGCAAGCACTTTTAGTCGTTCTCACACATAATTATAGCCTAGAAATCTAGACGCACCCTATAGTGGCATGCAGCAAAGGTAATTTGCAGCCTGAAGTCATTCTTAAAAAAGGAAGATGTGTTCGGAGTTTTGCCGAAACTCTATATTTGGAGTTTGCGTCATTAACCAGCTCCATATGTTCAGTTTTACAGACGTACTAAGCTTGCTCGATAGCTCAGCTGGTGAATTATACTTGCGGAGCGTACGAATCCTGAATGCCTTGGTTCCGATTGCGTGTTTTATGCCACATTTGCTTTTGTTAAAGGGATAGTTCGGCCAAAAATGATATTAAACCCATGATTTACTCACCCTCAAGCCGTTCGAGATGCATATGTCAATCATTTTTCAGACGAACACATTTTCAGTTATTTTAGAAAATGTCTTTCAGTATTTTTCAGTGGTTATAATGTCAAGTTATGGGGTCCACCTCCTTCAAGTCCCAAAAATGTGCATGCATCCTTCACAAAAGTAATCCATCCGGCTCCAGGGGGATAAACGAAGGCCTTCTGAGGGTAATCCGTGCGGTTTTGTCGTAAAAATATACATATTTAAAACTTTATAAATTAAAATAACTGGCTTCCGGCAACGGTCGACGCGCGTTCACGGGAGATGGATGCCGGCGTATGACGTAGTACGTCTGAAAAATGATTGACATATGCATCTCGAACGGCTTGAGGGTGAGTAAATCATGGGTTTAATATCATTTTTGGCTGAACTATCCCTTTAACACTATCAGGTAGGTTTAGTGTAGGTGTACATTATTTTAATCTGCCACTCACCGGACATTTCAACTCAGAACTTTGGTGATACGTATAAACTTCAACGTAATAAAACGTCGCCATGTTCACGTTCTTCTGTTCTGGAAAAAAACTAAACACGCTTTTAGCGCCACTCACTGGAACTTTCACTTTGAATCTGTCTCGAAACGTGCACGACACAATGTATTTTTGCGTTTTGCAAAAATGTATGTCACAGGTACGTTTTTCCAATGAGCCTGGGCTGGAAAATAATGCAGCATTTCCAGCAGAAAGTGCAAACTTACAGATGAATCATGATTTTTGCATGAAAGCGTTCACACACAGCTTTTATGCGCATGCACTTTCATATGCGGGGTTAATAAAAGAGATCCCATGTGTTTTGGAAATGTTCCTATTGGGTTACACATAGTACCTCAAAATAAATGAAAGATCTACCAAAAGTCACCCCCCTCCAGCTTCCCTTTTGCATAAAAGCAGCTAGAGGTTGAAAGGCTGGATGAAACGGGAAACTTTGAGCTCAGACTATTTCAGGACACCGGCATCTACTCTCAGCATCCTTTTGGACTCGGAAACAGGGATCAAAGAGTGACGCTGGTCTCCAGGGAGCTCATCAGCGTGACAAGATGACGCCAGTTTGTTCAAATTGTTGTATCACATTGCTTGTAAAATCCTGCCATATTGAATCTCCGGATGGCAAGTCAAAACAGACAGCAAAGTCTGTTTGCTGGGCAAACATCAACATAAAATGCAACAGCCTAAAATAATCTCCCAGAATATCAGTGCATATTATAATACCAACAGAAACATAACTTCCAATGGTAAATACCATGATTTAGTGAGGGAAATGGGATACAAATGGTATTTTTAATGTCAAAATTGTATATACTGTATGTTGCAAGGTTTATACATGTATAAATGTATGTATAATACACCTTATTTTTTATACATATAACATCTAACAGCACTAATTTTAGCTTTATTAATGTCACACTATGAAGCCTCAGCATGGGTTCAGACAGTAGACAGCAACAGAATGTAAACAGCTTTATTAATAAAACATTGCCAGCACTATACACTTTTGGATTATACATCTCAATAATGGTAGCACAAATTATTTGCAATATTACAGATACTATGTGCATAATATTACAGTAATATTGTGAAATATTATAACATATTACAATATCTGTAATATAAAAAAAGTACTTTATTCCTGTGATATAAAGCTGAATTTTCAGCAGCATTACCCCAGTCTTCAGTGTTACATGATCTGTGTGTGTGTATGTGTGTGTGTGTGTGTGTGTGTGTGTGTGTGTGTGTGTGTGTGTGTGTGTGTGTGTGTGTGTGTGTGTGTGTGTGTGTGTGTGTGTGTGTGTGTGTGTGTGTGTGAGTGTGCGTGCGTGCACAGTTGCCTTATATGAACCATTAAAATAACTCCCCCATTTTCTGTGTGAAAACGTTATAGTTAAGGTAGCATTTTTCATGCTGTGAAACTGAAGGACAGCTGTGAAAATGACGCCTAAAGAGCAGTCCAGAAATGTTAGGGATACAGTGAAATGAATACATAGGCTATATTGTGTTCCTGTCGTTGTTCCTTTAGCTCAACTGGTAGAGCGTCCAAGGTCACGCATACTGATAAAACAGGTATACCTTCATACATGTGTCTGCCAAATGAATAAATATCAATAAATTACCTAAGAAAAGGCATCCAAGTCTTCGGATGTCCCAGTGTTCAGTGCCGGCTGTGTTATCACGAAGAGCGTGCTATATCAAACCACCCAGACACTGCTTAGGAAAGGTAATGTCTCCAAACCCTCAGCGTGAACGAGGAGACGACGTGTGAGAGAAGTCACGGTGAGTCCAGGCATCACTTTGAAGAAGCTCAGAGTTCAGCGAGTGAGAATAGAGTGAAAGTGCTCCAGTCATGCACATAAAGAGCCCTGCAACATATAACAGCTTGTATTGGAGAGTGGCACAAAAGAAACCATTAATCACAGTAAAAACCATCTGGAGTTGCCAAAAACTATAATGGTGACCCAGTTACAATGAAGGAGACGCCTCTGCTGTCAGATGAGAGTGGAGCTACTGTATGTTGGAAATGGAATAAGTGCACACTGCTAACTACATACTGTCCGGGACAAACCACCAATCAAAAGTTTGGAGTGATCAAGAGTTTTTTTTTTTTTTTTTTTTTTTTTGAAAGAAGTCTCTTATGGCTTATTTGATCAGGTATAAACAGTAGTAGCTCAAAATGTAATTTATTGATTTGATTTCAAAGCAAAAACTGTTTCCAACAGTGATAATAAATACAAACCATTATGAATAACTGAGCACTAATAACAATTGAAAATAATTGAGAAGCAAATCAGCGAATTAGAATGATTTCTGAAGGATATTGAGACACTGAAGACTGGAGTAATGATGCTGACATTTGTTAATTGTAGTGATATTTGACAATGTTACTATTTCACTATGTTTTTTGAACAAATAAATGCAGCCATAATTAGTGAGCATAGAAACAATAAATAAATTCAATTATTCCAAACCTTGACTGGTAGTGTACACTGAATGTTAATAATGATATGTGAAATAGCACTCACCATGCAACCATTTCAAACAAAACAAAACAAAAAATTTCGGCTACGCATGTTGGTCAGATAATATATATATATTACTGATATTATCCCTGGTTCATCCATCAAACTGGAGATGGAAGGTCACATTGAGCATTTTGCATTGTGAGACACAGTACTGCATGTGTGTTCTGTTGTACATTTTGACAAATGTAGAAGGTCAAAAAGTTTGCAAAGTGCAAATACAGTATACCTTAGGAATAGTAGCAATGTACTAGATGTATTTTTCAAATAATTACAGTGTGTAAATTCCAAAATTTAAAAATACCGCATAAATATGACAAAAAATACCAATCATAATTTGAAGAAGGGTTCTGTTAGGTGCTTCAAATATTGAAACTTTTAGGGGTTCCTATCATATCATCTTTTATTTGGTTTTAATGAATTACTTTATCATGAGACATAACTGAAATAACCATTAAACATGTAAGTATTATGCTGTCAAGACTGACTTAAGACATTTCCCCGTATACATGGAACCTTTTGATATAAAGACTTCTTTAAAACTGGGTCAAGAACCCTAGGGTTCTATTTGGAACATTTCTTGAGAGTATATGATGGTAGTAACATTTTGCTGTGAGCCTGCATGTCCTAGTGCTTCTCCAGGAGAAAGAAAGGATGTTGCAAAATGTCCGGAAAAACTGCAAGAAAAGCTGCCTCAGTCCACTGAAAAACGGAAGCTCGGGTCGCTTGCAATGACCAAAAACACAAGGTCAAATTAACACTGCAATGGATCGATAAAAAAAGTGACCTACAATGACCCAGTCAAATATATGATCTGACCTTGATCTGAATCCAATAGAAATGTTTTTTGTCTCCTATGACCTAAAAAATTTACTACCAATCTGACATAATCCAGTCAAATATAAATAAATCAATACATAAATAAATATTATTATTATTATTATTTTGACATCCAATTATGCTATGTACTAACGCAGTACTGTATTGCAATTCTCTTTTTTTTTTTTTTTTTTTTGGCATTCACACATGTTTTTCACAATGACTGAACTGATATATACATGTTATTTCAAGAAACATAAAGACCCACTTAAAGTGGTGGTATAATGCCTTTTTCACAAGATGTAAAATAAGTCTCTGATGTCCCCGGAGTGTGTATGTGAAGTTTTAGCTCAAAATACCCCACAGATATTTGTATATAGCATGTTAAAGTTGTAAATTTTTGAGGGTGAGCAAAACCGCACCGTTTTGTGTCTGTTCCTTTAAATGCAAATGAGCTGCTGCTCCCGGCACAGAGGGCGGAGCTAAAACAGCTTGTGTAATTTTACCTCACACAGACTGAACATTTCAAAAACTTTTATGTTCAAATCGGAGTCAGTTGATGTCAACAATGTCAATGATGGAGAGACTCAAGAAGACAACCGGACATTTCTGAATGGTTAGTTGATGAATTTATGTAGCTGATGTGTAGTTATCTTCTAGTCATTGATTAACATATTCTGTCTTGATAATCTATAAAGCGTGTTCAGGGGGCGGGGTTTATGTAAATTTTAGGGTTGGTGTTGTCACTAACCCCAGAGGAATGTCGTGTAGTCCCAATAGTAGTGTTAATAGTGTTTAATGCTCAAACATCAACACTACACCCTAACTAAAGTTAGAAAAGTGAAATCATAATCAACCACCCCTTTAATAAGTATGAACCTCTATTTAGACAATTAATTATGTTCCAGAGATTTGAAATAATACAGTTTAATTGAGCTTGCAACTTATCACTATTGTCACTTTAAAATTATTGTACTATTATTATATGTTTTATCATAAAAATTCACAAGATACCTGAGAGCAATATGTACTGCATGCCTTAGAAAATAGCACAAAGTCATATGGACGATATGACCTTTTAATGTCATTTGAATCCAGTATAAGAGTGACGTTTCCTTAGTAGCAACATCATAGAGAAGCCCTTAATCATCCGGCCATTGCTTTCTTTTCAAACTATTGACGCGTCATTACACAGTACATTCCGTTCAAATAACTTCCTCTTAGAAACTCTTTTTTTTTTTTTCTTCTTTTTTTTTTTTTTTTTGCCAGACAGTCACATGATGGATTGCTTAATTAAGGTGAAAGACAATGAGTGAGTACTTTCATTGTGTTTGGCCTCTCTGGATTGAGGGAAAAATTGATTGCTCTTTTAAGACAACTTCCTCTGCCCCTTGGGAAATGTCACATATTTCATTTACACGCGTTTGAGCCCTTGTCCCTGTAGAGGACTATACACCAGACACTGTAAACTGGTCTGCAGATTAGACAGGGAAATGGCTCTATGTGTATCTAGGGCAAGATGGGAGAAACATACTAATGTTGACTTCTAGAATATTTCCAGTGCTGAAGGTGAACTGGAAAAATTTCATAGAATCTGACCATTAAGTACCTGAATGAATCTCACTAAATGTTGAAGAATGTTGAAGAACCCAAAAATTAGGCAAACAATTCTAATGAAATCAAATTAAGGGTTTGTTTTGCATTGTGACTTCATTTTTGTGACAATTCACATTGTTGATTTAATGTAATGGCAAGACAATATTTTATGGAGCTGCTAAAGGGTAAAAAAAAAAAAAAAAAAAAAAATGAGATGGGAGGAAAATGCTTTTTCGCTCTCTTGCAAATGTTTTGTGTTCCCCCTAGAAACGTTGCAATCACCTGAGAGAGCGCAAATGTTTTGCGAGCGAACGCAAAGTTTCTCAGGGAACGCAACATTTTTGCAAGAGAGCGCAAAAGATTTGAAAAATATCTTTGAAAAGACCTTTTCTCTTATTTTTTTCATCACCATGACCCTTTTAGGGGCTATGCAATATACTCATTATGTGTGCAAAACAACAACAGCAACAAAACAAATTTATTTTAGGTATTTGTTGTCAATTTTTTTTTATTTTTTATTTTTTATTTTTTTTTATTTGAGCTGATTTACATTTTAAAAAGCTTTTTTCTGCCCTTAAAATAGGCACCATTCGTGCAAAATATAATGTTATTATTTTTGTAATTTTTTTTTATGATTTATTATTATTGTGATGAAACATGGCCTGGTTTTCACGAGGTTCACCTGTATTTGAATCATTTCAGTAGTTATAAATGCGAAGCTTTGTAATTCCTAGGGACGTATGTCTACCGCACGTCTGGTACGGTGGCATCTAATTTGTATTCTCTGTTTTAATGCATCCACACAACTGATGCAAATGCACGCATAGTCGCATAAGCATGTCACATACCTAGAGCGAAATGAAGATGGACTCTTAAACTGCAGGCCACAGATTATGAGCTGTGTTTAACTTTACATTTATTCACTGCACTTGTCTACATCCATAATGCAGTTCTGTATGCTAATGCCACTAAAACCAAACTGAGTCACAGGTTCTAATATGAGATTGAGTGAGTGTGTGTGTGTGTGTGTGTGAGAGAGAGAGAGAAAAATTACGCACCTCTTTTTTCTTTCTCCTTCCAAAAATACTCCACTTACCACAACATTATATACAATACATGAGGAAATCATATATTATTTCACGCACTGAGATGGCCTGTAGACAAAATCTCTTCAATATATAATCGTTTCTTCAAGACTGCAATGAGATGAAAAGTGTTTTCCATTCATACAAAACCATTTTCAAAATAGATTTCAATCTCAATATGAACTCAAACATTTCATCAAATTAATCCAAAACCAGAATATTTGAGCTGCGGTGTCATTTTAGAAGAAACGCCTGAGACAACGTTGATACTTCAGTGAAACAACTCCATTAAGTCTCATGAGCTATGAAAGACCAATCTTTGTGCATTGCATCTGCAGAAAGTACAACTTTTTTTGCATAACTTTAATGATAAGAACACATTTTTAAAGAGGCATATGTCATAAAGCTATATTTGCAGTTTTAGCCCTCTTTCCTTTGTTTCACACTGGAATAGCAGTGTCGAAAACACACAGGTGAATAAGATGAAGGATGATCAAAGATAAACCCAGACATGCTCTCAGGTGAATGAAATATTTATTTGTTTCCTCTTAAATTCATATTATTTTTTTTATTTTTTTACCGGTTCTACACGTTCAGCCTCTGAATCGTTTTATAGCACCAATAGGAAACCATACAGGCATAAAATACATCATGCAACCATTTACATTTCTCCATGCACATTTAGCCTGTGTTACCTTCACTGTCAGGATTTTTGTTAAATTATACATGAAATTTCATATCGTTTACCCCCAGAACACATGGAATATATGGCACGTGTCGCATAGGATCATTCTATGGTACTTTTGTGTCTTTTTTAAAACTCTTGATGATGGTTACTATTCACTGTTAAAGGGATGGTTCGGAGTAAAATCAACCTAGGGTCCTTTGCACCATGACCTCGAGCCAAACACCCCCCAGAAGCCTTTTCCCCCTTGGTTGAACATTATTAAAGTTAGAGCTTATTTAGAGATATCAGCCGGATGGTTTAGTGCAGGCGCTAATGGCTCCAAATTTGTATCTGGTAAATTACCCCACTAATAATGCCCAGAATGGTACCAAACTTCTACAGTAGTACAAATAGGTTCTGTGCTCATAAGACGAGGCATTAGAAAGTTTGTAAGTACATCAGGAGTTTATTTAAATAACACTTGCCTGACGGCTAATGCTACCGCTAACCGCTCAGGGTTTGGCTCGAGGTCATTTTCATTTTAGGGTGTCTATCACTAACTAAAAGTAAATAATAAGAATAAGAATAATACATTTAAATAAGTAGTTAGCAAAACTGTCTGTCTAAATTCTGCTTATGGTTCCATTGATTGGACAAAAATGCCATTTTAGAACCCAGCAAGCAATAGCTCATTTCACCATCTCAGCTTAGCTATAGACCCTATATAGTCCGGCTATGAGTAACCCACTTCTAGCCAAAATAACCTTGAGTTTAGTTAAATTTTTTGCCAAAATATCTTGTGATATGTATGATATGTTCTATTCGTAGCGTGTGCATCTATTCTTGGGCTATGGTAAGACGTCTATTACATTTTCACCAACAGCCCAAATGTTGCCTTGTTTTAGCCTAGACGTCAGGGCTGTTTTTGGCCGGCTATTAGATGTCTTTTAAAAACAAAATTGATCGCTGGGAATATTTAAAATATCAAGATACATTATTTTTGCTATATGGAGCATCCCTCCCAGTAGACTGCTAAATAGACCTCAACATTGTAAATCTTTATGTTTGGGTATTATTATTTAAACAGCCATTTTCTTGAACAAGCAACATGGGAATATGATTACATAGAGGTGCATAGAGGTCATTATTAACAAAATAAACCATTTGTGTCCTAATAAAGATAAAAGATTTGGAATTTCTTTACATAACAACAAACCATGGATTTCAATGGACCCTCTCTTTATCAAGGACAAGTAAGCAACCTTGAGGAATGAAGAATTCCCTGTCTCTTTCTGTGCTGTATTGGGCTGCAATCCTGCTCCAGGGTAGTTCTTTGATGTGAGCCAAGGAGACCAATTCCAATTGATTCTCTCAAGAATCTTGTTTACCTAGACATGGTCCAGAAACCTCTGCGACAGTAACTGGACACACACACACACACACCCTACACACACCTACATCCAGACAAACATAAACATGCATGAAAATGGGACACATAAGCTAAAAACCCTTGAAATGTGATCAGAGCTTGATCCAAACACTACTGATCTGCTCTTTCACAATCATCTATTCTCTTTGAGTCCAACCCTGGTCTCCATTCCACCTTGTGTCTTTCTTCTCAGCGCCCCTGTTCTATTTCTCTGTCATCTCTAATGATCTCTCCCCCACATCCTGTCAGCCAATCCCCATGATGCTTTGCTACCGGTTCGCTGCTACTTCTTCTGCTCATATTTTTGTTCTCACCCTTTGACTGTCAGCGTCCCGGATCTTCTCCTGTGTTCCTCACAATGCTTCTCCTCTCAGAGTTATCATCTTGACATGTCTTCTCCTACGTACATTTTATTTCCTGACTATTATTCTGTCCTGCCAGAGAAAGACGTCATATTTTTGGTGCAGTCCGATGGATCTGAGATGCTAGAATCGAGATACCCACGGTGACAATGAGAACAAGATTTATCGTGGGCAAAGATGCTGCTTGTTTCCTGTATCTTTAAGGGAGGTTTGTCTTGCTAGTGTCCCACTCATTTAGTCTTTTCTCTCTGCATTTCTCATTATTTCTCGCTCTGGCTTCTTGAGAATTTCTCCCACAACCCATCTGTTCCTCTAGTCCTATAAGTCATTCATACTGTCAGAGACAAGCCCACACAGCCACAAGTCATCCATCCAAAGTATCTGTGATTCAGCTGTTGAAGTATTGTCATTTGAAGCCATGATTTAGTCATATTGAACAGAATTTATCAAATTCTTCACATGTACATTTCCTGTGCATCTCCCCAGAGGGAATTTCTATTGCTCTTTAATAGGTCAGGGACATAAATGAGCTCTCAGTTGTCAGGTTAGGAGCAATTCACACACAACATGTTTTGTTTAACCCTATACCTACTGTATTATATTTGATACACACATTTCTTGGGCCTGTTGTACAATCTATTACATGCCATTCTGTTTGCTTTATTAATAGTTTATTGTATTTTAGCAAGTAAAGGGCATTTTGGTATAATTCTTAAAGTCACATGTGTCTTAAAGTAAACATATAACTTGTATATGTAACATTTCAAGATGAACACTTACTGGACTGAAGCAGCTTAGGTTTACTTGATTGTCCATATCCAATGTGAGTCGGCATATTAAATAAGATTCAACAGGCTTTTGAGGAATATTTATTTGTAAATATCTCAATCATCATTGTATTCCATTGCATGATACTGTATGTTTTGCACCCACACTAAGAACTACAAAGCTTTGATCATAAAGCTAAGCATTTTGAAAATGTTACTAAGATATAGTATTGAGAGATATAAGATTTCATTGATTTACATTATAAGCTAGAAGAATTTCATCTTTTGTCCATATATATATATATAACTGCAAATTCACAAAAATGCATTTATTTGCTCAGTTTGGGCTGTTGGGGTATTTTTTTTTTCTCATCGAGTATGAGCTCCATATTCTCTCTATATCATACTGTATGAGCCATAAAACCCTGATGTATAAAATATGATAAAAATATTTTTCATAAAATATGAAGAAGAAAAAAAACGCATGCAAACTTTTAAAAATTCTGAGTGTTCAATAAACTATTCCATTTTTTTCCCCCATATGTCAGGCTTTACAGGAAATATTTGAGTTGATATTGAAAACTCTTGCAGACACTTGCTGGTGTCTTGGCAAATGTGAGCACACTTTGAGATCTCTTCTTAAAAGTCACAAGAGCAAAAGTCTCATTTTGCCCTCTATATCATCTCATTTCCGTCTAGGGAAAATCTAAATAGCTGTCATTTGAGATTTTTCTTTCTTAAGGAGCATTTTAATAGCACTACCAGTACCAGACCATGACAAGCACCTTAATCAGTTCCGTGCTTTATTCAGGTCAAGGTAAATGTGGACTCAGGCTGTAAACAGAAGCTTCTCCGTAGGGTTTCATGAGCAATGCCTTTGATTTTGTCCTTTGATCCATTTATAAGTGCTCATGCTATCTCATGAATACAGCACGGCCAGGGGACAGAGGCCGTCTGGAATACATAACCACTTAACGACTCACCTTCTCTTTGGCTGATAAACACTCTCTGTCTCACTAGCAAACACACGTCTCTGTCCCTCAGAGTCATTCAGGCCCGCCAGGGGAGCACCATTCACAAATACACAAATGAAAATACCTGCTTTTTTTGTTGGAAAGCTGACCCCAGCTAACAAACATATGTTCTGAGAACGGTTTGCAAGTGTTCCCATTATGAAAACATTCATTCTGTTATGAAAATGTTCTCTGAACATTCAAAGCCTATTATTTCAAAGATTCAAAGATTATTTTTTCTCGCTTTTTATGTGAACATTGGAGAAAGCATTGAGGGAATGCTCCATTTTTATCATTCTGGTAACAAAATAGGAAAGTTAATTTTAAATGTTCATTGAAAGTTCTAAAACAAATTAAAAAAAATATGCTAACATTGTATTTAGTCCACTTTAGACATTCTACTAGGCTATTAGTAACTTTACAACTATAGCAGTCATTAGAGTATTAGTAGACTGTCTGCTTAATATCTGCTAACTCTTTATTTTGATGCTCCCCAACTGACACGACTACAAGTAACTTTGCAACTACATGTCAACTTATTCTACTAACCCTAACAGTCTACTAATACTCTAATGAGAATTAGCTGACATGCAATTTAATGAGGGTTAGTTGACAAAGTTACTTATAATTAGTAGAATGTCTAAAGTGGAATATCGAAAGAGTCTGTTTAAAAAAAGGTCAAATGTTTCCAAAAAATTTACAAAATATAAATAATGTTATTGTGATAGATAACCAGATAACTTTGAACAAACATTATAATAATATTACTGGAATAATGTTTTGTATACAGTACAGGCCAAAAGTTTGGAAACATTACTAATTTTAATGTTTTTGAAAGAAGTTTCTTCTGCTCATCAAGCCTGCATTTATTTGATCAAAAATACAGAAAAAAAAGTAATATTGTGATATATTATTACAATTTAAAATAATTGGTTTTCAATTTATTATACTTTAAATTATCATTTATTCCTGTGATGCAAAGCTGAATTTTCAGCATCATTACTCCAGTCTTCAGTGTCACATGTGACATCCAGTCTATCACATGATCCTTTAGAAATCATTTTAATATTCTGATTTATTATGAGTGTTGGAAACAGTTCTGCTGCCTAATATATTTGATGAATAAAATGTTAAAAAGAACTGCATTTATAAAAAAAATAAAATAAAAAATATATATTTTCTAATAATATAAATCTTCTTTACTATCACTTTTTTATCAATTTAATACATCCTTGCTGAATAAAAGTATTGATTTATAAAAAAATTAAATAAAATAAAACATTACTTACCGCAAATTACTGACCAATAGTATTATATATTGTTGTTACAAAAGATTTCTATTTTTAAAACATTTTCTTCTTTTTTTTTTTTTTTACTTTTTATTCATCAAAGTATCAGGTTATGAAAAAATATTAAGCAGCAGAACTGTTTCCAACTTTGATAATGAATCATCATATTAGAATGATTTCTAAAGGATCATGTGATAGACTGGAGTAATGATCCTGAAAATTCAGCTTTGCATCACAGAAATAAATGATAATTTAAAGTATAATAAATTGAAAAACAATTATTTTAAATTGTAATAATATATCACAATATCACATTTTTTTTTTCTGGGTTTTTGATCAAATAAATGCAGGCTTGATGAGCAGAAGAAACTTCTTTCAAAAACATTAAAAATAGTAATGTTTCCAAACTTTTGGCCTGTACTGTATATATTTGAGAGAACCTTGCCAGAATGTTCTGAAACGTTCCCTGTTTGCTAGGATATGGGTGTTCACCTTATATTCTATGTTTAGCTTTCTCAGATGAATCCACGATGCTGTGACATCACTGACAGAGACTGTGTCAGACTGTCTATCTAGCGATCTTCTCTGCCAAACCTATGATGGCGCTTTCTCTCTTGTCCCGTCGATCACTCACACGGTTCCCCCTCAACAACAGTCTCCTGGGTCGACTCAATAATGAATTACATCTCTCTCCTCGCCAGGTAGCTGAGCACAGGAAAGCAAATGTATCTCATTACCCCTCCACCTGTGATCTCTGCCAGGCTGCTGAGTAGGGTTTTGTTGGAAGAAAAGAAAGACACAGAGAAAAAAGGGGGCACAGAAAGTGGAGAGAAGCCAGTACATGGTGTAAGTCTGAAGAATAATTCACAACCCCAGCTGTTGAGGTAAAGCAACCCTGAAAGGCATTGTTTGAGCCTTTGCAAAGATGAGACACAACAGTCTGGGAAAGTTATCCTCAAAACTGTCAAAGCAGCTTCTTTTCTTTTTTTTTTCTTTTTTTCTTTTTTTTTCTGAAGAGATTGCTCATGATCAAATACGTGGGAGTGGCATGAGCAATCTGTTTTCGTCTTTCAATTTTGCAGGCGGGATGACACCAATAGCCATATTCAGCAGAAAATATATAGAGACTGCAACACCTTATGGACCTTTTCAGCAAGTTTCTCTGTGACAAACTAGGACCACAGCGTTACACTTTCCTCGTATTGTTCTCTGAAAGAAATGAGTAAAAAACAAGCATGATTTCACAGCGAGACCTTTATCACTGAACCTTTTCAACACAATCGAATGGCAGTTCATAACTCTTTTACATTTTGCAGAATTGGTGGCTAATTCATATACAGTCTCATACATATGTTTGGTAACACTTTATTTCGATAGTCCAACATACAGAGGCGTAATGTGACACCTAAACGAGAGTCGCGCCTGTCTTTTCGCGTGATTGAAACGCCTTGCATAAAACACACGACTTTATTCCTAATAATAATGAATATAATTAATTTGGATGATAAAATGTCCTCATGCAGAACTGTGCACTGTTTGTTTATTGGCAGGTTATGGAGTCAGTCGCTCGCAGTATCTTTCGGCTATGAGTGAAACGCAGGACGGCGGTCTGAAGTTCGAAGTTCACCCGCAGAGCGCGAGCCCGTCTCCGGCACGAGAACCAGCGCTGATCCGGTGGATATTGGATAACAGACCGATTGATTACACTTGGATAAGGCTACCTGAATGTTCAAATGTTTCATTTTTACTTCTAAAATGTTTGTTACATAAGTTTAAATGTAGGAAATATTGTTTAGGCTACATGTTAAAACAGTGTAAAATGTGCTGTATTGCTGTACTCATCGACAATAAAGGCCAATGTCATGTATACTGGTGGTTGTATGGAATACTATTTTACAAAGGTTTAGAGGAAATAAAAAAAAAGTTAATATTACTCATAAATATTGTTTTTTAAATGTTTAAATGTAAAATTATTTCTACTCAATTTTATTTGTTAATGCACCAGATGCAGTTACTCAGATTTACTTAATTTATTTACTTGCATTTACTCAATTCATACAGTATATGTCATTGATTTCATAGCTTTAAAATTTACTGAAAGTGTAAAAATGTTTCACCAAAAAAAATTTGAGTAAATAATAGTTAAACTTTTTAAAGTGTAGGTCATTCATATGAATTAATACGAACAGGGCAACTCATAAAATATGTATGATTTAGCAAAAATCTCACAAATTCGGACGAGTGAGGTTGTATGAATTCGTACAGATCAGCCACCTCGTGAAATTGGTACGATTTGCTTTGAGATCGGGTTGGACCGTCTGCTTAATATAAGCTAACACTTTATTTTGATGCTCCCCAACAGACATTACTTACTATAAATTAACTTTGCAAGCACAGTACATGTCAACTTATTCTACTAACCCAAGTCTCAGCCTCAGACGTCCTTGGACCGCTGGCTGAACGTCTGAGGCATATGGCACACTTAACTGAAAACACTTCAGGATTTTCGAAGTCGTCAACTGATTGGTGGAATTCTACAGGATGTCTGGGAGACGTGTGTGTCGTGTTCTTTTATGGTCCGCCTTAAAACAAAGATGTCGTGATGCCAAGCCCCCTCAGAAGAACGCTGTCGTGATTACAACTTTGACAATGAGCGCTTATCAGAATCAACTAAATGCTGGATTTTCAAAAGTATGTTAAGTATGTAAAGTTCGTGGCATAGACTCTTTTAAATATGTCAGAGAGTTTTAAGCATGGACGTAACATTTCCATGCCACTAAACAGAAAGCGGAACAAAACGAACTGTGATTGGTTGCTTTACATGTCAGTCAGAAAGCCTCTGGGCGGTCCTTGCCCAATGAAAGCTGCTATGCAGTCCAGACCTTAAATGTGTGGCTACACGAGACCTCTAACCTAAATAGAGTGAGTTGGCATGTAGTTGCAAATTAATGAGAGATAGTTGACATGAAGTTAGTTGACAAAGTTACTTTTAATTAGTAGAAGTACACTCCACTGATGCTAAGGTTTAGGGGTTGACCTTTGTTTACCATTTTCTAAAAATCATACCTTTTCGTACCAATTTACATGGAATCGCCATTTCGTTCAAAAATAAATGTATAAACATAGGTTAAAAATTTGAAACAAATTATGAAAATGTTTACCAATCAGAACATGTGTAAGATCAATCAAAAGAACCCAAGAGTCAGCATGTTCTATACAGATTCTTTTTAGAATGAATGATGCGTTGGGGTTGAATGAGTTCCATATAGAACCATAACCTTTTTTTTTGGAACTGGGAAACAATTCAAGCTGGATTCGAATCAGCATGGCCCACATGAGCACCACTGTTGAAGCATGCACACAAACCGCAAAGCCATGGCCACACCATTAATTGCTCTTTAAATGTAAATGGTGTTGACAAAAATATTGTTGAAAACTGTAACCTAAACTAATCCTAAAGATTGGTTGAAATGAAAGTTGTTCCACGACCAACAGGAACCAGAACCCAAAGACAAACACACACAAAAAAGACGCATGCTTACGGACAAACAAGCTTTGCACTCTGCATGTAACTCTATTTGGGATTAATCAGATGCTGCTGTATTCATGCACCAGTTCCATGAGCTTCATTGCAGTCTCGGTGTCAGTCCCTGTGCTTTGGTTCACTGATCCAAAAGCCCCTGGTGCTGCTGCATGTTATACAACTTTTGTAAACTTCAGGATAAAAATACTCTTAGTCTTGTGGTGGGTGAGCTATAAATACAATAAAATGCAATAGTGAAGTCATTATGCAGGATTTAAATAGGGATTAAGGCTTATCTGAATCAAAGTCTTCAACCATGAAATCCTAATTTTCGAACCCCCTTGTCCCAACAGCACAGAATATATTAAATTTCTCTCTGGAAAACATATTGTAATCAAAGGCTTACTGCAATTGTAGGTGAACTTTGTGACTGTAATTACTTTTCTTTGTTAAATATGGCTGAGAAACACATTGGTAGAAATAATGACATATATATGTATTTTTGACCCCCCTAATTTCTTAAATGATGTTTCAAATGGTGCCATAATATCTGAGACACATTTATGTATATTACTGTTGTTATTATTATTATTTTGCATAAAATGTACACATATTTGAGTATATTTTCTGTAGGGTAAATGCTGTACTTGTTATGTTGATGTTCATTGTCTGACAGGATAGCATTACATGCACATGCATTATAGTCGGCATGAAACAAAAGTTGCAATAGTATTTTCTTCCTTATTGTGACATATATCTGAGTGAAACGGCTTCTCGAAAAAGAAAATTGCTTGATGTTTCTCTAAATTTCATCATAATGATCTTGTCAAAATAGAAAGCATGCAAGAGAGAGATTGTTTTGGGATTTATTATAAATCATATCATTAGAATTTCTGCTTATATTTGTTGCTTTGTAGTGTGTGTGTGTGTGTGTGTGTGTGTGTGTGTGTGTGTGTGTGTGTGTGTGTGTGTGTGTGTGTGTGTGTGTTTGTGTGTGTGTGTGTGTGTGTGTGTGTGTGTGTGTGTGTGTGTGCAGATGTACTAGACAGGTTGAATGTATTATGTCTGGCAGCAGGTATGCATGGCATAAGCGAGGGGTGAAACCTGGAAATGAAACACATTTGCTTTGGCTCACAAAACTCAACATCTGTCAAAAAGAATCCACACCACTTACTACATCAGACAATAAACTGAGGAAAGTAAAATCTGTCAGCGAAAATGTTTTAGGAAGGTTGTAAATCTGAAAATTAATGATGTCATTAGTTGATTGTAACTTCAAAACACTTACTGAAGTACTTTATAGTCTTGTTCCATGTGTCTAAGTCTCTTGGAAAAAGGCTAATTAAGGTGACGATCAACTGTCCATGCCCTTAGGTTGGAAAACCATAAAAGTTTATTTCACAGTTGAAAAGTTACTGTAATTTACTTTGCAAGGTCCATATTTTGGAGAGTCATTTATATGTCACATCACTCAAAATGTATAGTATTTAGTATGCAAGTAAATGCATTAACTATTATTAGTGTAATGTATGTGGATATGTGTATCAAAATTGTAATGTGTGTGTGTGTGTGTGTGTGTGTGTGTGTGTACAGGTACACATGTGTATATGTATATGTGTGTGTATATATATATGTGTATGTGTATAGTTATTATTTGTATGTGTATATGTGTGTATGTATATATATATATATATATATATATATATATATATATATATATATACTGTATATATATATATATATATATATATATATACTTTTCTTTTTTATTGCTCAAAATAAACTTCAATCAATCAATCGTGAGGGGGGGTGGGGGTGTTGCATTTTGTGGTTTATTTTATTTTTATTTTTTTGTTAAGGTAAGGTAAGTTAAGAGAAACAAGAAAGAGAAAAAAAAATACTTATCATAATTAAATCAACAGATACAGTTTGTACAGTTTAAAAATCATGATGTTTATGGAAAGTACCCATAAAACATGACTCAACGTGTGTGTGTGTGTGTGTGTGTGTGTGTGTGTGTGTGTGTGTGTGTGTGTGTGTGTGTGTGTGTGTGTGTGTGTGTGTGTGTGTGTGTGTGTGTGTGTGTGTGTGTAAGCCGTAAGACGGTTACTAAGCACTATATATATCATAAAACAACCATGAAAATATCAAAGGGCTCTAGGTGCTTTTAATTTTCGTTGAGGTAGGCCAGGCAATAAAGTGTGGCTTGTGATGATAAGAAGAAACTGCTTGGCCACATCAATCCAGTTACGAAAAAGCTATTGGGAAGTTTTAAATATTTCATTTTCCTGCACCAGAATGGCTTGTGCTTTCGGGTCTGGAGCATGCAAAGCCATTTCCTGCTCTGAAAGGATCACTATAGTCATTGATGGGTTTGTGTGTCTTGATACATGTGAGCTGGGGAATTGGAAAGGTTGGGCTTAGAAACAGCTTACGGCTTTTGCAGAAATGCTGTAATTCAGGTTCTCAAACTGTCCGTGCTTGAATCCTCTACTTGAATACATTCGGATAGAGTAACAGGGATAAGCCTTACACACGCTGGATCATTGTTGCCTGTTTCTCAGAGTATGGAAACATTTAATTCTAATTGACCATAAATAACCAGCTTTCAAGGTATTCCTCTTTGTTTCTTTGATTTGCGGTTGTGTGGAACAAACAGATGGATGTACTGCAGGGCAGAGTTTAGCCCAGTCCTTGAGAACTGCTAAAACATTTGAATAATAAAGCTTGACTGTAAAGAATGAACTGTGTGAAATGAAACACTTGAATCGAAACAATGGACCCTATGAAGCTATTCACACCGGGCACATTCAATCGCGGCACGACAGAGCAATATTTTTTTTTTCAGTTGCCCTATGAACTGGGCTGTCCAATTACATTTGAGCTTTAGATCACATGGCCGGAGCCGCTGCTGTCGAGATTGGTGGCGCTGTTTTGAAAACCAGTGTACACACCGAATAAAAGTATATTACGGAAGAGAGAAGAGAATGGATATTTGCATTCTTGTTATCATTGGTGTTTGAGAACAGATTTATTCTCACATATTTGCCTCGGAATATACAGAAAATTATACAGAATATAATTTATATAGCCTGGTTAAAACCAGACCATTCTCAGTAGTAACTGGCTTTGGGACATACTACTTCGTCATCTTTATCGGACGGATCTGTCGCGTGCGTCCTGTCACGTAAACTGCCCTGTCAATCATCTTGTCACAGTTAAAATCCTCTATTAAATCTCATTTAATTTCCTACCGTTTCGGAGAGAAATGTAGTAGCACGTTCATCTGCCAGTCGGTCTTTCATGGAGACTGTCCTCATGTGTTTGCAATTTGAATATAATAATGCATTTAAAAGTTGGTGCGCTTCACCAACGGACGTCGCTCAAATGCCTCTGGGCGCAATTGGATAGACCTAAAACCAATCAGAGCGATCGTCATCGTGTAAAGCCCGCCCCAACGTTTCTGATTGGTGCCTCGATTTGGACGGATTAGAAATGGGCTTGAATGGGCTCTTTGCTACTTGCAGAGCAAATCTAAATTTGCCGGAAGTTTGTCTGGGTTTTCCCAGGCTATCATTTATATTCATTCTCCACTGGATAATGCAATCTGAACAGCTTAAAACTTTTATTCTGGGTGCGTGTGTGTTATGATTGACAGATCTGGAGCTTATGAGGGCTCTCTGATTCATATTACGTGATCATAACTCCTGCCCTTCCAGATGATGACATCCTATACACTTTCTTATTCTGAGTTCTGCAACATCTGAGAGATACGCTTCAACAGATGAAACATGAAGCCAAATAGACAAATGATTTGTGACAATTTATGTTCTGTATGTGTTTTTCATGCGGGTCGGGATTTTTTTAACAATAAAAGATGTTTACATGAGAAATGCTAAGCAGGTGTAGCGTTCAGTTCATTATAATCACTGCAAACAATGCATGTCTGCCCAGATACATAATGCATTCTCAGTCAGCGCCCCCTATCTTGCAGGTGTGGATAAGCCGAACCGCCATTTTTTTTTTTTTTTTTTGGGGGTCACACAAAGGATGACAATAATGAGTGCAGATTACACCTTGTCAAATGTGTTTTGGCTGGCATGTTATTAATGCGAGCACTTGCTTAATTAATCATTAATCAAGTCACACCGTCTACCTTTAATTCAGCACAGTGTGTGCTTCCTGTCGACAATGAATCACCTCCCCTCTGTGATTGTGACTTATATAAACAACAATTAGATTTAGTTTTGTTTTTGTTTTTTTTACCTCAAAAGGCCTTCAAAATTGATTTGCTGCCACCTGAGTATGAGTGCTCTAATATTCAAGCGTACACGGCTCTGTCTCCGAGGGCATACATGTGCTGTGTATCATCGCGATCTGTCACATACTCGAGATCTCTACTAGCCAGGTGCGATGAAAAACGTTTGTACCAGATCGCATCGAGTCTCCAGTGCATGTATACACAGTCATAGAATAGATGCTCAAGTTGATGCATGTCAGCTTTTTATGGTGCATGTTAGATTCTAAAATACACTTGCTATGTCAGGTATACATATATAAATACCTCGCTCACTCAGCGGCATGCTGTCACCCTTGTCTTCCCCCTTCAGCAAATACAACCCTGTGGTGTCCTTGGGTCAACTTGGAAGTTTCAATGACAGTTTTTCCCAAAACACATCAGTCAACTCCCACTGCGGCCCACAACCTACCCAGCTCCCAAGACAGTACACAGTTTGCCACTTACAGGTATTTCACAATATATGATATATGCATACTTAACCACTCACTGTCCACAACAGGATCAGTATATTTAACTAAAAAAATAAAAATAATAAAATAAAAAAGTATATATTTATTGCTACTTGAAATAAAAATGCTATGAAATAAAATAAACATCAACTAAAATAAACATTTTATATTTTTATTTAGTTTAACTTGATGTACTAAAATAACTTAAAGAAATGAAAAGAAAAACAACAAAAATTACTCAAATTTAACTAAAGATAAAATGTCTTTTTTTATATTTTTTATAAAAAGTTACTGAATTGTTGTGAATTACTGTTTTCCATATTTTGGACCAGTGTTATTTTAGTATGAGATACTGTTGTAGTTGTAATGAATATTTTGAATTAAGAAAATAAAAAGAGTTTAAAAAAATAAATTAAAAAAAAGACATTATTAAACTTGTGAAAATGGCAAAAAGAAACAAAAAAAAATAAAACAAACAAAAAAAAATAATAATAATAATATTATCTCAATTATACTAAACTAACACAATATGAATATAGGGGAGAGCCGGGACAGTTGAAACACTTTTCAGATTAACGTCGTTTTCTAAGATAAGGTTACAGATAGATTTTTTTTTTTTTTTTTTGTGATCAACAACTCACATATGTGTTCTCTTAGTATCATGTGTTATTCGGTACAAATATAGAATGATTTAAGGAAAATTTTACTTTGAACGGTAGTTGTGCTTTGTTTCAGGGGTGGGACGGATGAAACCAGGGACGTGCGGTCAGGGTAGGCAGTGCTTGGAAATGTTGACATTACATTTATTAATTCCAAGAGCTTTATTATTTCACCACATTATTAATTGCATTTATTTTATTCCAAATATTAATTTTTGTAACAAAAATGTTCAAGAATACACATATAATATACTCAATTTGCCATTGTTTGCTCCTAAAACCATTGTTTCATGCAGGAAATTCAAGGCCATGGCCATTGAGGCAGAGTAATCGGGAGAATTCCCGGTGGGCCGCTTCACTTTTGGGCCGGTCGAGGAATTTGTTGTTGTTTTTTTTTTACATTTATCACGTTAGTTACATTAGGCTACACACGTTCCGCATTCTGACACCGCAGCGCGCAGCCTCTGCATGGGTTGTACCATGTGAGGGAGTTCTCCCCTCCCCTCCTATAGAGTTGATTGGGTCCATAGCCCGTCTTTTCCAAAACGTTTTCTCAGGTAGGCTACCGCGACACCGCCGGCGCCTACCGATAGCTGGGCCGGCCCTACCGTAACGGTACGCGTCAGGGAGGATGGATGGGAGGAAGAGGCCAGGAGGTATGGAAGCTTGTTTCCGCCACAGAATAAAATATTTTAAAAGATAATGGCGACTTTTTATCTTGCAATTCTGTCATTATTTCTCAGAATTGCGAGATATAAAGTCAGAATTGCGAGATATAAAGTCAGAATTGCGTGAAATAAAGTCGCAATTGCGTGTTATAAAGTCAGAATTGCGAGATATAAAGTCAGAATTGCGTGAAGTAAAGTCGCAATTGCGTGAAATAAAGTCGCAATTGCATGTTATAAAGTCAGAATTGCAAGATATAAAGTCAGAATTGTGTGAAATAAAGTCGCAATTGCTTCTTATAAAGTCTAAGTGAATTATTATTTAACCTTACATTATTTGTTGAACCAAGGCATTAATACATGTCAGTAATGACACCGCGCCACCTCCCTCTCTTACTGTGTCCCGCACAAAACATTTGTTTGTTGTATAAGTCATAAGATAGATGTGTCCATTAATTTGATTATTAGATTTGATTGTGCATTAGCCTCACATATGACTGACTTTGCTGTATGCAGGCAGCGATGTGATGATGCCTGATATGAACTTGGGTTGCTACATTAACTGAATGAATATATGAACATATATGCCACATTGGTCACAGCCTACCCAAGATTTCACCGCACGTTACTGGATGAAACATAACAGTTTAAACGGCAACTATTCATCTAATGCTTGTTTTTGTGAACAATACCTGACAAGTAACTTATGTACATATTGTTACAAACATATTTTGTAATTTATTTTCATTTAAAGGTTCATATTAACCGTTTTTGTTCTGTCGCCCAATAAACAATAGGCGATAAGCCTATGCGCATTTTGTAATCTTTCTAATAGGCTATTTTGACGAAGACAGACAAATCTGTTTACAATTAATTTTCTTACATTTCTTCCTTGAGTCATATTGAGTGTTTGCTAGTTGAATAGCCTGTTATTATGAAGAAAACAAGGTCAACCAGAAGACGATAAATGAAATTGAAGATTGAAGATTGGACAATTGATGATTATTAAAGAGACAACATGTGTTGCTTAATTGAAAATGAATTTGCATTAAAAGAAACACAAGTCTAGAAACAGTATATGAATCTATGAACAGTAGGCTATGACCAGGTTTAACTGGCAGGACGTGCGGTCAGGATGGTTTAAACACTTGTTTCAACCGTCCCGACAGCGCCTCCCGTCAGTTAAACCTCTTTTGTCCTTAAACTAAAAAACTCTGATATTGCACACTTAAAGGGATAGTTCACTTTGAAATAAATTTTTGGTATGTTTTAGCTTACCTCAAGGGCATCCAAGATTTAGGTGTCTTTTTTTCCGCAGTAGTTTCAATTTTGATATTTTTAGGTCAAACCGTTCTTGTCTGTCAGTCATATAATGCAGGTCTATGGTCACTGTCTCAAAGAGCATGCACAGAGTCCAAATTAAAACAATTCCCCATCGTCCAAATTAAACAATTCCCCATCGTAAGTACACATTGATGGCCCAAGACACGAAACGAGCGGTTTGTGTGAGAAAACGAACAGTATTTATATCGTTTTTACCTCTTATACACAGCCATGTCCAAGTGATCTGATCTGACGTGTGCGCAGACTGGTGCATAGATATATACACACTTAACACAGTCTCACCCCAAAACGTCACATACTGACGGGTCTTGACCATACGGCAACATACGACGAAAAGGGTACCCCTTTAACGTCCATGTGTGACGATTCGGGTTATGGGTAGGTTTAGGTATGCGTTAGGGTACCGCTAGGAGGCGCTGCTGGTGCGCTTATGTCTTCGTCTCATATGGACGTTATAGGGGTACCCTTTTCGTCGTATGTTGACGTATGGTCAAGACCCGTCAGTATATGACGTTTTGGGGTGAGACCGGGCTGACACACTAGATGTCGCCTTAAAGACATTAGTTCCAATGAACTGCCGTAGACAAGGCGACATCTAGTGTGTATATTAGGGGTGTCAAAATTAATCGTTTCTACGATGCATCGCGATGCAGACGAGGACGATTCAGTATCGGTTCAGTAATAGACCATAACCGGTTATAATGTACTGACGCTTTTCTTACGTCATTTGTCGCGTACGTGCTTTGTTGCGGTAGCATACAATGGCAGAGGGAGGTGAGACGCGAGTGAGAGAAAATTAAAAATGCTCCAACTACTTTAAAAGCCAACATCTGGGCACATTTCGGCTTTTATGAACAACGTGGTAAGCACGACCTGCAGAAGACACGCGCTGTGTGCGCTCATGTCACGCACAAATAGAATATGCAGGAGGTAATACCACTAACTTGATAAACCACGTTAGCCGTTTTCACCCCGAGCTGTTATCGCCCGGCAGAGTCTGACTGCTTTAGAGTAAGTGGATGAGCTCCGTCACCCGAATCCGCAGCCAAAAACAAATCACCCACCCGCCCCAATAACTTTCTCTGATTTAAGTATCCGCACCCGATGGTCAAATTACAATTATTCTGTTTTGTTACGCGTGATTATAAATGGATGATCATCACTTTCAACAGCGGACTCGGCGACGGTTGATGCGCGCATCTTTAATGGTAACATAATACACTGATTAATGAGCGCTGCTTTTAAATGAACATTTCTTTAAAACAAAATTTATTTGACAGATTTTCCTTTTCTTATGGTGCGTTCACACCGGACGCGAATAGCGCGTCAGGCGCGAGTGATTTCAATGTTAAGTCAATGCAAAGACGCGTTACGCGCGTAAAAAATTCCTGCGGCGCGAATGAGGCGTAGAGCGCGGCGCGGTAGACGCGAATACGCCTCATTCGCGCGTCAAGTTCGCGCGAATAGCGCGAATTGAGCGTCTGGCGCGTTAAGCGCGAATGATTTTATTAGTGCTATTTGTGCATTCACGGGTTTGATGCGAATTCGCGTCTGCCGCCCGAGTTGAAAAATCTGAACTTCTGCGTGAATTCGCGCCGCGTTAACCAATCAGGAGCCTGCTTGCTGCTGTCACGTGGTGAAGTGACAGTTTATAATGTTATTTTATGTTTGGCCTCAATAAATTATTTTGTAATATGACTAAAATGCACAACAAAGCAAATCTTTCACATAAAAACTCAATTTCAATATATGAGAGATACTCATTTTGTATTGAATGCTATTTATTCCATATCTATTCTAGATTATATGAAACATTATTATTCTAATGTAAAGACAACAAACACAATTTAGTGTATAAAAACAAAAATCACAGGACAGGTTTCACTTTTGGAGGCTGGCTCCATTTATTATCAAAACAAAAATAAATGACAGATTAGGTGGGTGCGGGCGAGGGTGAACCTCGCGCCGGGCTGTAGAGCGCGGGCTCGACAGGCAGCGACCACTCGAGGCCGAGGCCTTATACGGCCTACGCTGTCCTCGTCAGCGTCCTCACCGTTAGGTCCACCAAACCTAGCTCCTGGAGCAAATTGTGAAACTCCTGAAACCCTCCGGAGGGTCTGGTGGATCCGAGTACAGCGACGATGTCCCCTACGCAGCTGTTTCTGCTCTCCAGAGCATATACGAGCGGTGACTCTCTCGATTAATGCTAACGCTAATGCTCGATAAACATCTAAAAAAGATGGCCGCCAAAACTTTCACCTCTGACGCGCGTAAATTTCGCTTCAAACTTTTGTTTTTACGCGCGTTAGACACGCGAATTAACACAAAGTGGTCAAGCGTCAAACTAGACGCGGTATTCGCGTCCGGTGTGAACGCAGCATTAGTGTCATAAACAAGCTTTAATCCCTTGAAACTTAAACTGGAATGTCACTGTTTCTGTCACTGCAACTTCCCGAACAGGCGAGCACATGCGCGCACACATCACTTTTGAAGTAAAATTTAAAATTGAGGATGCGGTGCATCGTGATGCATCGTGATATCGAATTGAACCGGATCGATGACATAATAATCATAATCGAACCGAACCGTGAGACCAGTGTCGGTTCACACCCCTAGTGTATATATCTATGCACCAGTCTGCGCACACGTCAGATCAGATCACTTCGACATGGCTGTGTATAAGAGGTAAAAACGATATAAATACTGTTCGTTTTCTCACACAAACCGCTCGTTTCGTGTCTTAGGCCATCAATGTGTACTTACGATGGGGAATTGTTTAATTTGGACGACGGGGAATTGTTTTAATTTGGACTCTGTGCATGCTCTTTGAGACAGTGACCATCGACCTGCATTATATGACTGACATACAAGAACGGTTTGACCTAAAAATATAAAAATTGAAACTACTGCTGAAAAAAAGACACCTACATCTTGGATGCCCTTGAGGTTAACACAGTCTCACCCCAAAACGTCACATACTGACGGGTCTTGACCATACGGCAACATACGACGAAAAGGGTACCCCTTTAACGTCCATGTGTGACGATTCGGGTTATGGGTAGGTTTAGGTATGCTGGTGTGCTTATGTCTTCGTCTCATATGGACGTTATAGGGGTACCCTTTTCGTCGTATGTTGACGTATGGTCAAGACCCGTCAGTATATGACGTTTTGGGGTGAGACCGGGCTGTTGAGGTAAGCTAAAACATACCAAAAATTAATTTCAATGTGAACTATCCCTTTAAGGGTGTGTTTCAGGACTAATACACCTGCCGTATTATCATTACAATGGCACATGAAACAATAAATACAACTTGTCAGTCAAAAAAAAGTACCGCACTCAAAAACAGCTTTGCGGCTTTAACTCCAAAACGGCACAACATAAAGAATAAATATTTTCGCAGGTATGGTAGGCATTGCGTGCTGTATGTGCTAACGAAATTTTACGTACATGACGTGAGTGGTTTTCAAGGAAATCTCAGTGTTTCATCCGTCTCGCGTTTCAATCGTCCCGGCTCTCCCCTACTGGTCCACAATATGAAAAAAAGTGATTTTTCTTTTAACTTATTTCTTCTCTTTAACTCCAATTGTCATGACAAGTTTTGGATTTTAAACCCTTCAAAAATTAACAAATTAATTAATTAACAAAGGTTATCTTTAAATTGAGTTTACTCACATTTTCAAAGAAGCGGGCGATCTTTCGTTTATCCAACTGGAAATCTTTTACAGTTACTGTATGCTTAAAAAAATTTGTAAAACTAAAACAGGTTGTGAACGCCTCTTCTTTTTGACTTTAAACTTCATGTTGTCAAACCGGGGAAGATAAGGTAAACTTACATCACACATTTTTGAAGGACATTCTTATGTAAGGCCTCAATCTGTTGTGATGAATCACATCTCGCATGGCTTGTCTTCAAATGTCAGTTTAAACTCCGCTGACAATCACACACTCTACGGAAGCGATGAGCACAAGCCGAGCACGTCTACGCAAATACAGATATTGAAGGCATGAGTACAAACTATTTCTGAACATTTTCCCAAGTAGACATTTAATTCACAAATATATACAGTATTGGTAGCCATTTTTTTTACAGACTATCCTGCACAGTCCAAAGTGTATATCATAAATATGGGTCAGTGAGGTTTATGTTTTGGCTTATAAAGATTAATCACAAAATGCAATTTAACAAGATTCCCTGCATCAATGCATTTTATGTTTTTCTTTTACGGTAAAGGCCTCGAGTTTCACAGCATGAGAGCAAGCAGATATATGATCTTAATAAAACAGCTATCCTTTTTGCCAGTTAATTAGTCATGAGCTTTTGATTGCGGCTCTTTATTGATATTTGATACCGTTTGACTTTTACATGCTGGTGGTAGACCTGAAATATATTATGTTTACTGTCACTGAAAGAAGATCTGAAGGTTCTCACAGGATTGGTTAGATAAATCGCTGCGTTTGTTTGCTAAGTGCTAGGGCCAACAACGGTAATTAGTGGCAAAGACGATCAGGGCAAAAGATCATCTGTGTTCTTGTGGAATGATGGATTAGACAGTGTTTGCCATTGCTTATTGTTCCAGTGACTTCACATACGCCATGATTTGCTCCAGAGAACAAAGGTAAAGGTATAAATGCACCTACTGACACGTTGATATATATTTATTTGTCACATAAATCGCTAGATTTAATTACTGACGATAAAAACCCCCAATCATAAATAAGATTGTTTATATGTTAAATACTTATTGATGACAATGCCACAATATTAATCTTTCAGTACAAGCAAATCCATATGAGCATAGCATATAAAGGTCACATGATTCAATCAATTGTTTAATTATGTAATTTGGATTCATGTACGTTTAAAATAAGGCTTCGCATCTCAGATTATAGTTACAAAAAGTGCATACATTAATTTCATTATTCATAATTTCAATTTAAAATTCATATAATAGTTACAAAAACAAACGATTTTTTTCATGTTTTTCCAATTACTTTTATATTAAATTATTTCAATTATAATTATTGTATCTCATATTATAGTTACAAAAAAGAACACAAATGATTCCCAATTATTATACTAATGATTCTTCATGATTAAATTATACTATAAAAAAATTATTATAATGTATTTTTTCTTTTCTTTTTTAAACTTATAATATGATGGGACTAGACAGTGAAGAGGAAATGATGTTATACAATGTTGAAGCACACTAACCATTGAGGCCACAGGTCTGGTCAATAGTTTTATAATGTAAATCCAAGCTAATTGGCCCACTTTGACACTGTCAGAATGTAGCCAGACTGTATTTAATAAACCCCTTTACAGGTTAGCATTCTAGTAATGATTTGTGGTCTCGTTCATAAATCCTTGAGTAGTTTTCAAATATGAGAGAGCATAATCTGTATAGACATTAGTTTCTGAGAAGTTCTCAAGGGCGCAAATTCACTGCAAATGAAAAGCTTCCTTAACTAAATCAATTCTTAGTTTTCAGTCACATGACTGGTGTGGAGACCTGTAGGGACAAAACATCCATAGAACTGCAGCAAAGCCCTATTTTCAATTTCAAAAGATGAAAAATGAAAACATGTGAACAAAATGCAAGTTTGAACACATGTGATCCAAATACAGCACCTGCTGCAGCATTTCAATCACTAAAAACAGCAGGACATTCAACGTGAAAAACACTTTGGGCCCTATTTTAACGATCTGAAACGCAAGTGTCAAAGCGCAAAGCGCAAGTAACTTTGTGGGCGGGTCTCGGCGCTGTTGCTATTTTCCCGGCGGGATAAATGACTCTTGCGCCAGGCGCAAATCTAAAATGGGTTGGTCTGAAGTAGCTTCATTATTCATAGGTGTGGTTTGGGCGTAACGTGAAATAAACCAATCAGAGCGTCATCTCACATTCCCTTTAAGAGCAGAGGCGCTTTTTCCATAGCGCATTGCTATTGTAACGGCGGATTTGCCAGACGCGCGCCAGGAGCGGTTCACAGCCAAGGAGAGCAACGCTCTCGTCACGGCCGTAAAAGAGAGAAGTTACATTGAAATGGAGAAACCCACCCAAATTAACTTCGGTTAAACAGGCGTATGATAATTTGGGTAAATGTGTAAGCTAGATGTATGCTTTTATAATAAATTATCTATCTATCTATCTATCTATCTATCTATCGTAATAATGTATGATTTGCAAAAATGAAAACTGCTGCTTCTGTGTAGATGAGAGAATCAAGTGTATGCGCGTTGTGCACACGCTACATTGATTATGGCCAAGCATGCGCCCTTAAAATAGCATATGAATAACATGCGCAACGCGCCACTGACTTTAAACTATTTTTTCCTGGTTAGTGGCGCAATTGTTTTCTAAACCTGCAAAATAGCATGAGGGAACGTTTGCGCCGGAACACGCCTCCTCTTTGCGCTGAACCGCCTCCGCGAGCGCAAGTGTATTTCCTAACTTACCGACGTGTGTCTGAGGAGGGAAAAGTCCGCTTTGCGCGGGTGCAAAATAGGAATGATACATGCGTCGGTGTACAAAGTCACTTGCGCTGGGTGCAAGATAGGGCCCCAAATGTACTAAAACAGTGCTAGTAAAACATCAAATTGAATATATACACCTTAGTGATGATGCATATACAGGCGAGCCCAGGATATGAATGCAACTCGCTAAATGGTTAAAGAGTTTTTATTTATGTTTTTGTATATAATGGTTTTCCATGGAAAAAACGCTTGACGAGAAACTGCGTTGCGTTTATATTCTGGGTTCATCTGCTCGCCTGTACATCATCAGTAAGGTGTACATATGGAATTTGGCCTAAAAAAAATCACCAAAAATATGAATATGACCTTAGTGCAAAACTAACAGAGGATCTAGGTCAGTCTGCTACCGTCTTTGTAATTTAGATCAATGATGCGAGCATAACATAAGTATGCATCATAAAAATAAAGTTCATCTAGAGGTCATTCTGACTATTCAGTGTCAGGCCATTAGACTGTGCATTGAATATCAAGTGTCACCAAGCAGCCATTGTGTGTCATATTTTGAAGTTTCTATAAATATCCTCTGTGGGGGTGGTAACTTAGTTGTTAATGTCTGAGTTTTCATGCATAAAACTTAGCGTCTTAAAAGTTTGTGTGCCCACAGAGAGTCAAATCTGTCAGCCAAAGTCCATTTCACAATGTTAAGAGCCCTCTGAAAAAGAATGCACTGCCAAATCATCTACTATATAATTATGTCAAAATAAGACAGCTACTTTTTAATGGATGTCAATGTATTTTTACATTTTTTTAAGACTTTTAAAGACTTTTTTTTTTTTTTAACTGCCAAAATTAACCAGCTAACTCTTGACCCCCTAAATATATTGGGTATCACCATACTTGCCCAATTGATTAATCACAGTAAATTAAGACAACTGTTTTGTATCCACACATGTTGTTTCAACATGCAAATTATGCATTTTCCAATTAAATATGGACTAATTTGCACTAATTTCCAGAACAGACATCGGAACATTGAATAAAGCTAGATTCTAAATTCTTGTTTCAATTTGTTGACATGGTAGAGTTAAAGGTTTTTACTGAGGGAATTTCAGGTGTATCTTTTATCACTCTGTGAATCAGAAAATAAACAAAAAATCATCATGTTTTTAGGGATCAAATGCTATTTAAAGGGGTGGTATAATGCCCTTTTCACAAGATGTAAAATAAGTCTCTGATGTCCCCAGAGTGTGTATGTGAAGTTTTAGCTCAAAATACCCCACACATATTTTTATATAGCATGTTAAAATTCTCACTTTTTGAGGGTGAGCAAAAACACACTGTTTTGTGTCTGTTCCTTTAAATGCAAATGAGCTGCTGCTCCCGGCACAGGGGGCGGAGCTTCAACAGCTTGTGTCATTTTACCTCACACAGACATGCACTGAAAATTTCAAAACCTTTTAGCCTTTTATGTTCAAACCAGTTTCAGACAATGATGGAGAGACTCAAGAAGAAGTGACAACATGTAGAAGCAACAGGACATTTCTGAATGGTTAGTTGATGAATTTATGTAGCTTATGTGTAGTTATCTTCTAGTCATTGATTAGCATATTCTGTCTTGATAATCTATAAATCGTGTTCCAGGGGCGAGGTTTATGTAAATTCTAGGGTTGGTGATGTCACTAACCCGGGAGGAATGTTGTGTAGTCTCTACCAGCCGTTTGTTGTAGTCCTTAAAAAGCTATTTATTTAAAAGCAAATCTCTCCCTTTGCTTTGAACTTTGAGCATTGTAACTTTGCTGTTTATGCTCAAACAGCAACATTACACAATAACTAAAGTTAAAAAAGTGAAATCATAATCAACCACCCCTTTAAATCAGGTGAATGACATATGAGTGGCAGAGGGACGTGGTAAAACTATCAAGGGACAGAGGTGAGAGACAGCTATATAAAGGCTTTTTCTCAAGGTTGGATTATCTGAACATGTTCCTCCCGAACTTTGTTAAATATACATCATTTAAAGATATGTATTGCAAACTGAAAGTGTGATAAAATAAACACTTGAATGTGTTGTTTGGATGCTTTATTTCAACTAGTCTGAAAGATGACACGTTATGGAAGCAAAATAGCCTAAAATCTCAAAACTGACTCAAAACAGTGGTTTTGCCTGTGCTCTTCCCTTAAGAATTATGAAAGACTTTCAATCCATCATATTTGGAGATATGAAGCGGGTTGGCAACCCCTGCCCTTCCCCAATTCCACAGCACTCTCTGTCTTAAACATCCCAAACAGATGGGCGACTCTGACAACAACACACTGATCGAGCAGCTGTGTGGTGATGTACACAAGCAAATAATGAATAATCAGAAGCTGAGCTCCAAGTGCCTCACATTAATAGCAAGGTGTTCTAATTAGTTTCCCACAACTGCTCTGGTTCAACCTCTGAGCAACAGTTTTGATGAATGTGTCTCCCAGAAGAACCACTGACAATGATCGGCGTGCGAAAAACGGTAGGAAATTGTGGAGCGGTTTTCTTTTGAATCACAATGACTCATTTGGAAGATGTTTTCATCAAATGTGACTTACACTGCATTCAAGGTATAGCTATAATTTAGAAGAAGCATATGTGTTCAAGAGGAATTCATTTAGGTATTGTAAACTACGGGGCTGTTGAATGCTTGAATCTGATTGGTTGATGAACGTTCAAAGGTGTGCAATTATTTTCAGTTAAACGCACGGCTAAATTGACGACGGGCTGTTGAATTATTAGAAAATAGTATTAGAAAATAATGCACAGCTGAGATGTAGCTGCCACAAAACTTTGCATTACTACCTAGGGTGTGCATTATTTTATTTTTTTTAAATCAACGGCCCGTCGTCAATTATTCCTTACTTATGTTATAATGTTATATTTAGAATGGTGCTTTTGGCTAAAACCCTGAAGTTTATGATTCCCTGTTTGTCGGTTCATGTTTAACTAAATAAGATCAATATTTATTAGGTGTATTTGTCACTTTCCATTGTTTTCTTCAATAAACCTTTGACTTTACCTTTTCATTAATTAACAGACAGTCTTGCTTTGTTATTTACCGTCACGGGAAATGCACATCTTCTAAGAGAGTTTACACTTTGTGGTGATGGTGAACACTCATGCCACATTTGTTAACATTACAACAGTCTCAAAAAACACTTCTGTGCTTCTTCAGCACATATTTGATTTTTAGTCATTTCAAACCCCCTAGAATTTATCAGCAGAGTGTACAACACATAAAACTTTAGTGCGATAAAAGTTGAACGCGCCAACAGACGAATCGATACCTGCACAGGAATCCTTCAAGTTATTGGCAGTCGACTGGGCGCTCTCTGATAATATGACTCACTAGCCCTCACTTAAACCCATTCAGGCCCCATTATGTGTGTCCATTTCTCATTACTGGCAGGCGGCAGGCTGGATGAACTTGCGCTGATCATTTTTACGAGCGGAATGGAGATTGTTCCCGCTGGAAGAGGCCTTTGGAAACAATCTAATGCATAATGATGAACATTCCTTTTCCTCCGGGGACTTTGCGGAGTTCATGTTCCCCAGACCCCTTACGGTGCATCAGATGTCTAATTATTGTTCCAAAGTGACACGCATGTTCACGGAAGTTGGTGACAGAATATATTAAGAGAGAAGAGAGAATGGTGTGGCCAGGTTTTGTCTACCTTGATGATGCCCTTGTCTTTGCCGTCCATATGGCGATGAGGCATACATATGCATGGACCTTTAGACTGCCGTATCCACGCCGCTATACTTCTTAGTCTTGCCTGTCATCGGTTTCATCAGAAAGACGCCCTTCCAGACTCATGGGGATGTGTGAAGGTAGTGACAGAGGAAGATTGCACGACATGTTGTTCTACAAGGAAAACTGTGCATGCTAGAGCTGCTCCTACTATTGTATGCAGTGCATTTTCTCATCCTCTAATCTTATAGATAAAATGATAAATTTGTATATTTTTAATTAAAATATCACAATTAAGTGAATGCAGGGAGAATATTAAATTACCTTACTTGCTTTGTTTTAAGTGGATGTTGTCATTTTTGTCATGTTCTCCGGTGCACTGAAAACGGTCAAATTATTATAATTTCCTTCTTGCTTTCTCTAATCAAAATGATCCAAGCTAAAGTTTTGTTGGTGTTTTTTGATGGTGGCTTTTCCTGCGTGCCCAATTCACTTTCCATCCTTCTGAAATCATTTTAACAAAAGAAAAGCCAATTCAGGAAGTGACTTCAGGAAGGGAACCAACAGAACAAACATAAGTGAGTGTTAGCAATAGTGTTGCATTGGTTTGTATTGGTGCGTCTCAATTGGTGTGGCTCCCTGGTTCAGTAGTCAGTGGAAAGTTTGCTCCATAAAAAAAAAAAAAAAAAAATCCTACAATACACAGCAAAAACCAGCATCGATGCTCAATATGCTCCCTTGCCGGAAATTACGTCACATTTCTGAAGTGTGAAACATAAAACCCACGAGCCAACTCAATAAATATAATGCCGCGATAGAAGATTTGAAAAGACAAACTGCATTTTTTGTATTATATGTCAGCATAAACACATCGCTAGACAGGTATAGTGAACACGTATTTATAATTAATATTCAGCTGAAATATTGTAAGGATATGTAACAGAACAATGTGTTTAAACAGCATAAACAATAATATAAAAAATACATACTGAATAGGCCCTGCCTGTTGTCGATTAATCCTAGCGGTGATGTTGTATATAGTCATATAAAGTTTGAGTGTATAAACTTTAGCTCTGTATTTTGTTACTCTTCATCCCAATGTGAAAACAAACTAGTTATTATTAACTTTGAATTTCCCAAGCTTGACTAGCATACATTTCTGAAAGTCTGCTAAACCCTTTTGTGGAAAAGTGGAAGACTTTTTAATCTTAGAGGGAGAAAAATTACATTATTTGCTGGGTTTGAGACTTTATCTCGTAATTGCAACTTAATTTCTCATAATTGCAACAGTATTTTTATTTTCCTGATTGTGACTTTATCTTACATTTTGACTTTCTATTTTGCAATGTTTAAAAACACAAGCTTGTTCAGTTTTTAAAAGTGATATGGTTGCAAAGTTACTGCAGAATATATATATATATATATATATACATGCAGAACCGTACATATATTTTCTTTTCGGATTAATCGTCACAGCTTTGTTGCAATTATGCTAAATTCATATTTTTCAATTCTGATGCCTAGTGTTTTTCATTTAATGTTGGGTTCACCGAATCATATCAGCCGGTGTGAGAAGAAACATCTCCACTCTCAGGCTAAGCTTTTGCAAAGTGATAATACTGGTTTTTATCACATATTGCTTGTTTTCTCACACAATCACTATCAGCGGATTTCAGCAGCATCTACATTCAGCTTGCCGAGGCAAACTTTACAAGCTTTGTAATGAATTTCACATTGTGTGAAAGTACAATGTCAAGGTTCTTTCTGTGGAGCAACACAGTGGTAACGTTGCATCATTTCCTTTGTAGAGTTGCGTCTCTTTGCCAAGAATTGAATTCTTGGCCTTGACCAATCTTGCAATATTTGTGTGACACCTGATTGACCCGTATCAACTGTGTGAGGCTCCGAACAAAGCTGGCAGATTTCAAACAAAATGTTGTCTCACTTATCTGTTTGTTGTACCATATAAATTCACCAGCTGCTTTTATTAGTAATACCACTGTGTCCTTACAAGCACCTCTGGATCCTGTAAGCTTGCAATAATACATTTGGCTTGTATCAAGTGTGTCTGATGTCTCGCCACCCAAATACAGGACAGTAGGTTATAAAGATGTTGTAGCAGAAATGTGCAGTTGCTTATTTTATGAAAACAACACAATTGCATATGCATAATATTTTATAGTTTGCACTATTAGACTTTTCCTTGATTTCATATGTATATTTGCCTGATCATAATGCGAATATACTGCCTTATTCTTAGTCATGTTACATTACTATTTACGGAAATTAATGATTTACTTATCATGTAAAGATGCGTCTAACCACCTTTTATTGCAGCACAGAGTGTGTAAGTTTAGCGACATTTTCATTGACGTCCTGGCTAATGCATTTGTATATGAAACAAACATAATAACAAACATGTTTGCAGATTGGATATGCATAAGATGAAGTAATGCATTTTTACACTTTTCCTCGATTTCATAATTCAAATGTGCCTTACTCTTAATTAAAGTAGCTAGTCATGTGACATAATTACTATTTATGGAATAAATGCTTTACTCTCATCCAGTTATAAAGATACATCTAAACACTTTTTATTGCACAACAAAGTATGTTTGCACAATAATCACAATGACGAAAACAGCATGTCATGCACACTATATCTATCTATCTATCAATCTATCTATCTATCTATCTATCTATCTATCTATCTATCTATCTATCTATCTATCTATCTATCTATCTATCTATCTATCTATCTATCTATCTATCTATCTATCTATCTATCTATCTATCTATCTATCTATCTATCTATCTATCTATCTATCTATCTATCTATCTATCTATCTATACGTTTGGCATACGAGGCATTTTTATTGACAATAAACATGACATCCTGGCTAATGCAGGATGTTTGTCCACCCTAATTGTAAGAAATAAAAGCATGATTGTTTTTCGTGTAGTACCGTTTATTGAGTTTGGCATATGGGCATTTTCGTTGATTAGAAAACAAGATGCCCCTGGTACTACAGGACGATTGGCGACCATAGTCATTGCATGTTGCATAATTGTGTCATTTACTCATCGTTTGGCATACAGGACATTAGATATTGGCCAAAAACAGAATATCCTACCTATCATGGTGCGGCTGGCAACCTAACTTGTGTATCATAGGCACAAAAGCCTTTAGCATTGTCTGAGGTAGACCGCTCTAAATGATAATTAAAGCACATCTTATGTCTACATAATGTATGACCCAAAGCGGTCAAGTCCACCTCAACACAATGTTCACCCCAGTGGGGCCGACTTCAGCATGCATGCTCTGACAGCCAAGGTCACAGGAACAAACCTGCTCTAACCCGATTGCTTCGCCTGGCCTGATGTGAAGACAGCGATATATGCTTGTCAAGTGGGATTACGGATGCTCACCCATGCAGAAAAGGCAGTTACTCCCAAGTGCACATCTCCAGCTTTGGCAGAGCGCTATCAGGCCAAGCCATAAATGAATGTATATTACTTGTTGTCACCTTCTTGATTGTGTATGATAGCGTAAATCTAGACTATTTTTGGATAGTGTCATAAAGTAAACGTCGGCAAAATTGTTTGAAACTTATAGTATACTTACCCGGCATGCATTACAAGACTTTCCGGAGGAGAGAGTTAGAGAGAGAGATGAAGTCAGAGGGTTGATGCGGTTGTGGAAAAGGTTAGAGCTCTTAACACACTACTCTCAAGACTATATTCTTCGTCAGTGTGCGCGATGCATTTTCGGCACGCCGTTGACATTTTTAGAGCACAATTTCAAAGTTCAAAAGGATGAACCACTTAGTGCTCAGTATGTGCTTCTCTGTTGTTTCACAAGCTCACTGATGCTAGATATTTTTGTGCATTTCTTCCAAAGTTCAAAACAATGATGAAGTTACTGATTGAGATGCAATTACAGCCTTGTGGCATTACCAAACAACTCAGGTAACAATGCACAAACTAAAGCTTTTCTATGAACCACACTGCCTGAAAGTGCAGGTCTTTTTAAGAGATGGTCAACACTGCAAGTTCATCCATTGTTATCTTGTAGCACTGTATTGATTTGTAGCTGTTGGGCTCTATTACAGATAAAGGACAGGGGGCGGGTTGAATTGCATCGCAGTGTATAAGGAACCAGACAAATCAAGAAGTATTGACGGCTACAATACCTTGTAATTAGAGGCATTTTTAAGATAATGATATGGAGAAGGAATCCCGTTTTATGTGCGTGTTACATAAGGGCTCTGTTCCAAAACCTAATAAGCTGCCTTACTGTAATGCATACATAGACTGGTAGCTACTTAGACAGAATTCTTGAGTGAATCACAACCGCATAAGAGACCAATTTGTAACACTATAAGAAAGCAACTCCTATAAATAGCACTGCTCAATTGATGCTCTCTTGATTCACAATCCATGCCAATACTGCAAAAATAATCCTAATGAGTTTATCAAATTATCCAGTTAAAATATATAATAAAATACATGTTCTACTCAATGCATACTCTGAATAAGAATACATGACAAGCATAGAAACACCACAGAGTGCTCTGCGGTATTTTATTTTTTATATACTAATATAGTATTTATTCATATTTTGAATTAGCTTTTATTTTTGCATTTTCAGTTTTTATTGTAGTTTAAGTTTCAGTTATTATGTTATGTGCTTTTGTCATTTTGGTAACACTTTATTTTGATAGTCCATTTTAAACATTCTACTAACTATTTGCAACTACATGTAAACTAGCAGTCATTAGAGTATTAGTAGACTGCATGCTTAATATTTGATAACACTTTATTTTGATGCTCCTCAGCAGAAATTCTACTGACTATAAACTACATGTCAACTTATTCTAACCCGAACCCTAACCTAACTTCTAATACTCTGAGAGTTAGTTGACATGTAGTTGCACATTTTCTCATAGTTAGTAGAATATCTAAAGATGACTATTAAAATAAAGTGTTAAAGCCATTTTTATTAGTTTCCATCTAATATTTATATTTTATTTCAGCTTTACTTCATTTAGCAAATACAATAATTTCATAGTTTTAGTTAACAATACAAAACACACACCAAATTTGGCCACGTCATTAAAGGCATCGTCATTATCGCAGCAGCCTTGTTGTCTTTTATATAAGGTGAATTTAGTTTGTGTATGTTTAATTGCTTACTTCTTGCTAAAATGAAACATAGTATATGCATAGTATGGAATATCATCAATATGATTCATTCTCGGATGACCTATTGTTTGCCTTCTCAATAGTAATTTTTTAAGGATATAACCTATGTAGATAATAATGCAATTATCGTCAGATTCATAAATACCCCTGTGGCAAAGAAATGTGCACACTACTCACCTCTCCTGCCCACTCACATCTAAACAAAGCCATTGTTCGTTTGGATTTCTTTCACTCGCTGTCCATATCTATCTTTCTATCTGTCTAATATCCTCTCCCGTCTTTTCTCCCCGGTCTACATCTCGTTTTCTGTTGTAGAAAACATCAGAAGATTGATCTGCCTTATTGTTACTTACTGCATACACTACATGAGCTCTCAAGCGTTCATGTATTGAGTCGCCTACTGGATGCATTATACATTCAGATCTGATATTGACTAGTTTACCGCAACCTTTCTAATCAATAATAGAGCTAATTATTTATCTTAACACCACCTAAAACAAGGTCAGCATGACAGCGTGAATAATTCAGAGGGTTACAATGAGCTTGTAGCTTGTGGATGTTATTGTGAAGCTCAAGAGACTTTTAAATGGTTTGACAGCTGTATTGTCCCAATAATGCTTTGACCAAATTACTACTGTAAAGAACGGGCTACTCAACTGGACATGACAAACCACATTGATGATAAATAGGAAGTACTTTGCACCATACTCACAAACATTTCAGGCCAAGTTTACATATGTGTTTGTAGTCCAGAGATCTAAAACACACTGTGTTCACCAGTATATAAAGAACAAGTTTTGAGAGATCCGGGAATTTTGTCATAATTTACTCAGTCTCAAGTCATTAAAAATGTTCAAACACAAAAAGAGCTGATAGACAGCATGTTCACACATAAGTCGTCTTCTGAAGCAATGCGATAACTTTATGTAAAAAAAAAAAAAAAAAGGTTTTCCTCTGCTAATCTAGTATTACTCTTGCTCACATTGAACAAAAAACAGTAGCAAATGACTTCATTAATGCCAAGTGCATTGCACCTTTGTGTGCCATTTGAATACTTGAAAATGCATAATTTCCTTCATCAGTATGAAGGGAATATTCTCAGTGAATAACAGTCTGTTCCTATTGAATGGCTTGAGAAGACATGATATGTATTGAAAGAGTCATACGCACTGCTTTTATTGTGCTATTTTGTCACTTTTTGAGCTTAACAATGTTTGTTTTAATTTTTTTTTTAAAGAAGTCTCTAATCCTCACCAAGGCTGCATTTATTATATATATATATATATATATATATATATATATATATATATATATATATATATATATATATATATATATATATATATATAAAGTAATATTTCAAATATACAATTTAAAATTAACAGCTTTGAATATATTTTAAAATGTAATTTATTCCTGTGATGCAAAGCTGAATTTTCAGCATCATTATTCCAGTCTTCAGTGTCACATGATTCTAATATGCAGATTTGCTGCTCAATAAACATTTCTTATTGTCATCAATGTTGAAAAAAATAATTTTTTGTTTTAAACAGTGATACATTATATCTATTATGAACAGAAAAAAATCACGTAAAAATCCTTTGGTTAATGGTTGCACAAATTTCTAGCAAAAAATTAGCCCTCCGAGTTAACCAGTCTACCACAAATCAAGCTATTCTCAGTTCCTCTGTCGGTTTCTTGATGAGCATTTCTTGCACTCTTTTTCTCAGCAGAGGTGACGGCACTTCCCAGTATGCAATCAATCATTAGGGCCGGCCACTAGATTAGGACTGGACTCACTGTGTGCATATGCTCTTTGAACTGTAGGGGGTGGACCGACCTCCTGGAGATTCAGGATGTGATACGGCAGCAGTTCAAAGGACAGAAGTCTGATTCAGCCATTGAACCACCAGGA
>CM038623.1:52869992-52974992 GCA_021554675.1 Leuciscus idus
AACGTTTTATTACTACTGGAAAAACATTTGTTCATAACTTTGGGAGAAACTTAACAGAAAGAAAGTTCCCTGTAGCTGGGTCACAATGAATTGTCATTGTATTCAAATGGACTGTATGAAGATTCTTGAAAACCTCTCATTTTTGGAAAATTCCAAAAGTTTGGAATTATGTGAAGGTGAGTAATTGTCACGGAATGGTGTAATAGTGAAGCGAGGATTCATGTGAAGAAATAAGGATCTTTATTAAGTAATAAAAAAACTAAACAAAAACTCCCCGTGGGGGAAAACAAGACATGCATCTGGCAGGAACAGGAACCACAAGGGAACATAGACAACGAACCAGCCCAGGACTACAAACACAGTGAGACTAAATAGGGAAGCAAACAAAAGAGGGTAACGGGGAAAGCAGGTGGGGTAAATTAATCAATAATCATGTAACAAGATGGGAGGGGCTAGACAATTGACAGGAAATGTCAAAAGGAAATACATGACAAGCCATGTGCTCCCAACAAACCAGACTATACACAAACACATGACAAACCGGGAGTGTCAGAGCACTGTCACCAAACCAAGATATAAACCAGACAGAAGTGACAGAACCCTGACAGTAATTAAAGACTTAATTGGAATTTTTGGGTGTACTGTTTCTTTAAGAGACTCAAATAAATGTAAACTTGACAAGTATCAATAGTGTTATCAAAGCACACTTGATCCATATTGATACACAGATCATTGCAACATATCCATTATTTTAGTTTTATCTCATGACTGTCATATTTCCAATATGAAATGAGAGCACCAAAATAACAGCAACTTTCAGAGCTAATAAATCTTTAAACACTTTTGAGAGCTGTTTAATTCAGACTGGAAGCTCAGATGAGAGACCTTTAACACTCATGATTTTAATAAAAACTCCAAATGGCCGGCTATGCTTCCTAATTTCACTCACGCACTGCTGTTTCTGTTCATTTCTTTGATTGAGTAAATGGAGGGCCTTGTTGACTTGAATATAGGTGGCTTGTAAAAGCGTCTTGAGTAATGTACTATGTCAAAGTATTGATCATGACACAAATAGGCTGAGGTCTGTTTGTCTCTTCAGCGGAGGCAGTGCTGGCCATGGGACAAGCTGTCAACAGATTCCATCACTCAAGTGTCGGTTTGACAGTGTTCTGGCATTATGATCTAACACAGATCAGATGGCTTTAATGAATATGACATGTAGAAACACTGCACTACAAAACAAGGGAAAGTTTTTTGACATTTCGGTGATGCATGCTGTTCTGTTGGCATATTGCAACTGGCTTTCTCAACTATTTTGATGTAAAAAAAAAAAAAAAAAAATCCCAATCATATAAAAACTCCCAATATAAGATCTATTTTAAAGCTAAAGAAGGCAATTACAGTGGGGCTAGCAATAGCAAGCTAGCTTTAAAAGCATAAGATCACACCCACCCATCTCCAAAGCAAATGAACACACACAGCCAGAGCAGAGTCTGCAAAGCGCCACGAGAGACGGTGTTAAAATAAATAACCTCATGCCTCAAAGCACATAACATTACAATAATAATAATAATGAACGTAAAAAACTCTGAATTGTACCACCTGACTGCTGCAGATTAATTTCAGGTAATCAGCTAATCTAGAAACTGCAGCATTTACAAGCTCCATCTCCATTAATACACTGGCTCTATAATTTCCTTTCTAATAGACTGTAAGTGGTAAGGGTTGATCATTTAGTATCGCCTACAAGGAAGTGTACTTAGTCCATTTCTCTATACAAATGATTGTCAGAGTCCATTTCCTACTACCTATAACTATGCAGATGAAACAGCTATTCTTGCACTGCTCAATGGTAAATGGTAAATGAACTATACTAATTCACAACTAAAGAACTGCTTTTATTTGAACTCCTCTACATTGCAGATCCATCCTTCTGGTATTACCATCAGAGGAGAGAAGGTTGAAATGGTGGACTACTTCAGATATTGGCATTGCACTGGATAAAGATCTTAACTTAGCATACTTTGGGTATTTATAAGCATTGTCAACAGAGACTGACAGTTATCCGGAAATTAAAACACTTCAACTACTTCTGTATCATAACATAATTGAACCAGTTCTTCTTTATGGTGCCATCTGTTTTTTTTTTTTTTTTTTTTTTTTTGGGGGGGGGGGTTATATGCTTTCAGTCACTATAAGAACAAACTTGTAAAGATAACTCATTTAGCCAGCAAATTATTAGTGGTTCAACTTCAAACTTATTTGACTGTGTTTGTGTTAAGTCATTTGTGATTCGTAAAGTTGTCCTAAAAATGCATCCAAATCTGAGGACATAAACAGTTTAGTAGAACGTCACGGGTTTCCATCTAGCAATTACTATAATTACGACATGGCATGAACACAGAATAAGCTTGTTGTTTTGGTTCAGGAGGAACTGTAAAAGGTGGCTTTAATATTTAGACCACTTCTGTTATTGATTGCTGTCATGTGAAGAGTGTTTCAACCAGTATAACAAAAAGTGTTTATGAAAAACATCGCCTAGTCTTTTAAAGGGATTCTCATCTTTTGGTCTAATGACATTGTCACTTTAGGTAACACTTGTATTTGTTCGCTATGTCACTGTGATGCATCAACAGCATTGAAAATAGATTCAGAGCGTTCTCTGACGCAGCACAAACTAGTGTGTGGGTGTCCTAAATATCCAACACTGTGTAAACATATGTTAGTGCGGAACTGCTGGCTGGGACAGCGGGAATTTCAGCTTTATCAGATAGCTTTTGCATGGGATGAGTCATCGTCTTAATGGGATGATTTCAGGCATTGCTGTTGATGTCTCTTTTTGTGCATGAAAATGAATGCTTTACTGTTTTTTTTTGTTGTTATTGTTGTTGTTGTTGTTGTTTTTGTGTATTGTCATTCAGAATCTAAAGAAAAAAAACCTATTACATCACTGCATTAAAGGGGTCCTATTATGCCCTTTTATGAAGTCTTGATTTTGTTTTTGGGGTGTTCTAGAATATGTTTCCATGAATTGATTGTTCAAAAAACGTTTTGACATATTTTACATTATTAGAGAACCTCTCTCCCCTGTCTGGCTACAACATGACAATTTTGATGAAGCCCCTCCTTCTGAAAAACAAAATGTGCTGTGATTGGTAAGCTGGCCCAGTGTGTTGTGATTGGCACCGCTTAGCGTGTGTTCGGGAAATGTCCCGCCCCTCTATAACTGTGAGTTCCCTTTCAAGGGAACTCCCGTTGCGTCGAGAAATGACGCTATGGGAACGCTTTGCGTGATGACGTCTTGAAGCACATGTAAAATCAGTCCAATGGTGTGGCGGAACGTCAGAGGCGGGTGACGTCACGTACCAGGAAACTATAAAAGCCGGCCCGAAACAGAAAACGAAAGCTTTCTGAGTCTTCAGTTGCGCTCTGTGTTGAAATCTGTCCTTGTTATTTGGTGTTGTCTGTCTCTATATATATATATTGATTCAGTTATGGCGAGCAAGCAGCAGTATCGAGTGTGTGTCCATCCCTGCCCGCGTTATTTAACGGGAGGTGACACACACACTCTTTGTGTTGTTTGTTTGGGAGAGGAGCATGCCCAGTCAGCACTCGAGGGTGGTGACTGTGAGCATTGCTGTGCGCTTCCATTGCGTACGCTCCGATCCCGTTTGGCTCGGTTCAATCCAGACCACGTTCCCCAGGGCTCGGGTCCCGCCGCGGCTGAGGCTCGGCGGCGATCTCAGACCTGGGGTTCGCAAATGGATCTGTCAGTGGATGTTGAGACGGGCTCTGCCTTATCTCAGCATCAATCTGACAGATCCAGTGCCTCTCATCAGGGTGCGGAAGCACGCGCTGCGGTTTCTTCCCCCCTGATAGAGGCACCAATACTGCAATTGTCCAGCTCTGAGGAGTTGGATGTTGTGAGTGTTGAAGCTGAGTCTGAGGATTCGCCACCTCAGTCTCATGCGTTTGAGGAACTGCTCGATGTGATTACTAGAGCAGTTGACAGACTTTCTATTGAGTGGCCAGAGGATAGGCAGGACGTTCGCTCGAAAAGTAAGCTCGACGAACGCTTCCTGCCATCTCGTGCTCAGCCTCAGCGAAGAAGCCTGCCGTTTTTCCCCGATCTCCACACCGAGGTGTCGAGATCGTGGGGAAAACCGGTTTCATACAGAGTTTATGCACCACAAACATCTCATTATTCATCTATTCAGAAATATAAAGATTATGGTTATGGGGAGATGCCGAAGGTGGAGGAGACGCTTGCGAGCTATCTCTCTCCAGCAACGGCATCTTCCCTGAAAGCTCCTTCACTTCCCTCTAAGCCAGTAAAATATACTTCATCCCTGGTTCATAAATCTTATGCAGCCGCTGGTCAAGCAGCAGCGTGTCTGCATACGATGTCCATTATGCAAGCATATCAAGCAGAATTATTGGGGGATTTAGAGGAGGGCGGGGGAATTGGTCCCGATACAGTGGCTGAACTACGCAGAGCCACAGATTTGTCTCTCAGGGCCACCAAGGAGACCGCTAAATCAATCGGGCGGTCTATGGCAGCCCTGGTGGCCACTGAGAGGCATCTGTGGCTCAACCTGAGTGATATAAAAGAGAAAGAAAAACATGTTCTTTTAGATGCTCCGGTTTCCACTGTGGGTTTATTTGGCGATGCAGTAAACAGTGCAGTAGCTAAATCTCAGGAAGCTGCTAAACAGGCAGCTGCATTGCAGAAACTCCTCCCCCGCCGTTCTTTCTATGAGGCTGCTGAGCGGGAGCAGCCTCACTCCTCTAAAAAGAGCGCTGAGCACCGTGCCACTCAAAAACAGAGCGTTTCCTCCCGTGCTCCCCCACAAAAACCTCGGGGACACGGAGGGCGCGCTCAAACCCAGCAGTCTTCGAGGGGTAGAACGGATCTGCGGACCGTTATTACCGCCAAGAAGGCTGCTGGGAAAAAGTCCTGACGTCCGAGGACCCAGGACAAATGAGGGTAGTCCCCCCCGAAGTAGAGCGGTTAACACCTCATTTTACGGTGCCCGTCTCTCTTCGGTGCCCTCAGGGGACCGTTCTGCCAACCCTGCCACCTCTGGTGTTACAGGGCGCAGCGGTCTCCGGCGAGCACATATCTCAAGGTCCACCCGGAAACGTAGTGGCCTCGGGATGCCCGCCCCCTCCGAGGAGGGTGCTAGAGCAGTCTGTTCGGTCGTTCCCTGCCGGTTCGCCGTTACAGGGCGTCGAACCGACTACTCAACAGCAACAAAATCCAGAAACCAGTCTCGAGAGGCTGGTACCTCTAGTAGAATCTTTGACAGCGTGGAAGCTACTGTCAAATGTTTCTCGTTGGGTCCTGCAGACCGTGGAAAAAGGGTATCAGATACAATTCAAGAAACGCCCACCTCGGTTTATGGGGGTCCTGCCCACAGTGGTGGGCCCCGAGCAGGTTCTGGTTATGGAACAGGAAGTGAACACTCTGTTAGAGAAAGGGGCCATAGAATATGTACCTCCCTCCAGCAGGGAAACCGGGTTTTACAGCCGGTACTTCATAGTTCCAAAAAAGGACGGGGGATTGCGTCCCATTTTAGATCTTCGAGTTCTGAACGAGTCAGTCATGCAGCTCAAGTTCAAAATGTTAACATTGAGGCAGATCGTGCCACAGATCAGGTCCGAGGACTGGTTTGTCACGATAGACCTCAAGGACGCATATTTCCACATATCCATCCGTCCGTGTCATTGGAAGTTCCTGAGGTTTGCTTTCGGGGGCAAAGCATACCAATATCGAGTTCTTCCATTCGGCCTAGCTTTATCACCCCGCACTTTCACCAAATGCATGGATGCAGCTCTGGCGCCACTGCGCCTCCAGGGTATTCGCATTATGAACTACATCGACGATTGGTTGATTTTAGCTCATTCGCATCAGATGGCGGTTCAACATCGAGATGTTGTTCTCGCCCACATGAAAGAGTTGGGGTTACGGCTGAACGCCAAGAAGAGTGTGCTTTCTCCATTACAGAGGACCACTTTTCTAGGCGTGGTTTGGGATTCTGTGTCGATGCAGGCGCGCCTGTCACCGCCACGGATAGATTCCATCCTTGCAGCTGTGAAAAGTGTAAAGCTAGGCCAGCTACTCACTGTCAAACAGTTCCAGAGACTGTTGGGTCTCATGGCAGCAGCTTCCAACGTGATACCTTTTGGACTGCTACACATGAGGCCCCTGCAGTGGTGGCTCAGGACCAGGGGGTTTTCCCCGAGGGGCAACCCATTTCGCACAATCAAGGTCACGCGGCGATGCCTACGTGCCTTGGTTATGTGGAAGAAGCCTTGGTTCCTGTCCCAGGGCCCAGTGTTGGGAGCTCCTTGTCGTCGCAAATTGCTAACGACGGATGCTTCCCTCACGGGCTGGGGAGCGATCCTGGAGGGTCGCTCGGCTCAAGGTCTGTGGGAAGACCATCATCGTTCCTGGCATATCAATCGCCTAGAGATGTTAGCTGTCTTCCGGGCTCTGAGGAGCTTTATCACAGATCTCAGGGGGCACCATGTGTTAGTACATACGGACAACACATCGGTAGTCGCCTATATCAACCACCAAGGGGGTTTGCGCTCGCGCCCGTTATCCAACTTGGCACGCCATATCCTCTTGTGGTCCCAGGGGAAGTTACTGTCACTCAGGGCAGCTTACATCCCCGGGGTACAGAATATAGGAGCAGACACTCTGTCGAGGCAGGGGCCGAGGCCCGGGGAATGGAGGCTCCACCCCGAGGTGGTGGAGCTGATATGGAGGGAGTTTGGCCAAGCACAAGTGGATCTGTTTGCGTCTCGAGAGACGTCTCACTGTCCACTTTGGTTCTCCCTCACGCATCCAGCTCCTCTCGGACTGGATGCTATGGTACAGACGTGGCCGAGGCTACGTCTGTACGCCTTTCCCCCAGTTGCTCTGCTCCCGGGAGTTCTGGAAAGAGTTCGCAGGGACCGGGTCCATCTACTTCTTATAGCCCCGCGCTGGCCGGGCAGAGTATGGTTTCCCGATCTTGTGTCCCTCCTCGACGGGCATCCTCTGGAGTTACCCGTCAGGAGGGACCTTCTGTCCCAGGCAGAGGGCTCGATATTTCACCCTCGGCCAGAACTGTGGAATCTGTGGGCTTGGCCTCTGAGGGGGCCCAGCTCATAGAGTCAGGTCTCTCAACCGAGGTTGTTGAGACCATTCTACAGTCCAGAGCTCCCTCCACGAGGAAACTTTATGCCCTGAAGTGGAGAGTATTCACTTCCTGGTGTAGTGACCGTCGGTTGGACCCAGTCCACTGCCCAATTGGTACAGTGCTGGAGTTCCTGCAGGACCGGTTCACTGCAGGTCTGACCCCGTCCACTTTAAAGGTTTATGTGGCGGCCATAGGTGCTTACCACATTCCTTTGGGTGGAATGTCTGTGGGGAAAGACCCTTTGGTATCTCGTTTCCTTCGTGGCACTTGGAGGCTGAGGCCTGCAGTTCGCTCTAGGGTGCCACCTTGGGATTTGTCCTTTGTGCTACAAGGCTTATCCCAGGCCCCCTTTGAGCCCATTGAGGAGGTTCCTGAGAAGTTTCTTACTCTGAAAGCTCTTTTCCTTCTGGCTATTTCTTCTCTTAAGAGAATAGGGGATCTTCAAGCATTGTCGGTGGCTCCGTCATGCTTAGAGTTTGCTCCGGGTATGGTTAAAGCGTTCCTTCATCCGAGACCGGGTTATATCCCCAAGGTCCCCACTAATGTGGCTAGACCTATTGTTCTGCAGGCCTTCTGTCCTCCTCCCTTTCAAAATGCTGACCAGGAGGCTAATAATTTGCTTTGCCCTGTGCGGGCGTTAGACGCTTACGTCCACAGAGCTGCCCTGTGGCGTAAAAGTGATCAATTATTTGTGTGCTTTGGGTCCCCTAACAAAGGGGGCCCGGTGTCTAAGCAAAGGATGAGCAAGTGGGTGGTCGAGGCTATCTCACTTGCTTATGAGGCGGCTGGGCAGCCTTCTCCTTTGGCTGTCCGGTCGCACTCGACGAGGAGTATGGCGGCCTCTAAGGCCCTTATTTCAGGAGTTTCATTACAGGACGTCTGTGATGCGGCAGGCTGGTCCTCACCGCACACTTTCGTCAGGTTTTACTCTCTGGATCTAGACTCTGCTCCAGGGTCTCATGTTTTGTCTTCCTAGTGCTGCTCTACGGATTTCACACAGGACAGACATTTGTAGCTATGGAGGCGTTGGTATAGACGTTCCCATAGCGTCATTTCTCGACGCAACGGGAGTTCCCTTGAAAGGGAACGCCTCGGTTACGACTGTAACCTCGGTTCCCTGAAGAGGGAACGAGCGTTGCGTCGCCCTGCCATATCTCCTTCATGCCTGTCAGCTCGACTTCAGACTTTTACGAAGCTTTCGTTTTCTGTTTCGGGCCGGCTTTTATAGTTTCCTGGTACGTGACGTCACCCGCCTCTGACGTTCCGCCACACCATTGGACTGATTTTACATGTGCTTCAAGACGTCATCACGCAAAGCGTTCCCATAGCGTCATTTCTCGACGCAACGCTCGTTCCCTCTTCAGGGAACCGAGGTTACAGTCGTAACCGAGGCGTTCTTCTCTAGTGTAAATATGAATAAGGATGGCGTGAATTTCAAACCAATTCAGACCCTGACAATGTTAACGAACAAGAGGATTGTTCAGAACGGTTTTCACTTTGCAAGCATGGATTTCACAGGACGTTTCAGAGTCGTATGTTTGTAATTTTCTTATTCATTATAGATACAATGTTATACACCATTCAATTGTGATATTTGTAGGAAAACTAAGGTAATACAAACAGTAATCTATCACAAAATCATGGCTAATTTTCCTACGGAGCAGTGAAACCTCTTACAAAAGTGAGAGCTTACAAAAGCTACAAGCTGTTCTCCATCAAATGTGTAGCACACAGATAAACATTTGGGTTTTAATGTTCAGGAACAGTGTTAAAATCAATTTTAACTACTCTAAGTTCGTCAGCCTTAGGAAGGTCAAAAAATTAGTTTCGCAAAAAAAAAAAAAAAAAAAACAGTCTCTCTTTGACATAGCGACAACACTGTCTTCTCAAAGCAGCTCAAGCAGGCCACGTCCCTTTTTTTGCGGATTATTTAAATGAGTAAAATGATGACTTCATAAAATCCAGAAAAATTGTGTTATAGTCCAAACGAGCTGCTGCTTGTAGTTCTTGAAAAGGGGATACTGTTAAAAATATCTCCCTTTGGAGTGGACTTTGAGCTTTTGAAATCCTTGCAGATCTGTTTTTATGCTCAAACAGCAACAATACACACTAACTAAAGATGAAAAACTGGAAAAGCATAATAGGACCCCTTTAAAATTAAACTGTTCAGCTCAGTTTGCCATGTTCAACCTACACAATATGCATTGAGTTCATACATGTATAAACTGAAGTGCAGATTAATATTTAATGTTTTTAACAAAGCATCCTGTTGACTCCTGTTGTTCCGGTAAATGGCTCTCAGACATCAGAGTATTGAATGGCATGATGTGCAAATTGCTCATATATATATATATAGTACAGAGTTCATTTATAATGAATCAGCAATGCAGCATGCATATGGTATGTACATGTATATTGTGCTGATTTAAAGTCACCATGAAATCAAAATGGATCCTATTTACTTTCTTATGTTTTTGTGGCCTTGTTGTGCATGATTCACCAGTGTATTCCAAAAGAAAAAAAGTTTTTGTATCATGGCAAGTCCTTGCAAAGTGCCAGTTCTTGATGTTCATGAAATAATAATAATAATTTGCCTCCCTATATTGATCAGTATTTAATATCAGTCTGGCTTACTTTTGGTCTTTTGCAGTGGCAAAAACAACTATTTGTATCCTTTTGGGCCATTCATTTACATAAAAACGCAAACTTTTGAAAACGGGCTTCAAAGTGCAAGCCTACCCTAAAATATATAATATTGCCAAGCAGATGCTCATTTTTTATATATGAGGAAATTGATAAATTATAAATTATAATAACTGAACATATTAATGAAAAATCTGTTCATCTGTGCACATATAAGTAGCATCTCACAGACGTTTAACCACTGTTCTTTGAAAAGTGTATTTATTTTTCTGTTTCTCAATATTTGTTAAAGCTAATGCCTGTACTTAAACTGTCAGAGGTCTAAATGGACTATTTGTTCATTTATTTAGTCATTCAAGCCTTTAATTGATTCTAAATTGAATTCAAATGGGTCTTAAGGGATTTGGGAGAATAGTCTGGTTATTGATGCTGCTGAAAATGCTTGACTTTTTATTTTTTATTTTTATTTTTTATGCGTGACTCGAGTATTTGCTTAGCTGCATCCGGGTCATCACAGTAATGTGCTAAAATTGCATCTATGCTGTTTGTTTTGTTAGTTTTTTTAATAACATGTTTAATTGTTTATTGCCTGTAAGAAATTCTGATCTAAAAGTATGATTCATGTGTGGCAATTTGTTCTTGTTAGTGTTCTAAGAATATCACCCTGTGTAGAGTCATTTCTAGAAAGTTCAACGCTTGTGTCGCCACATGCCCTGTGGAACTTCTCACCCAAACCCACAAAGAATCTGCTCTTGGGTTGCGAAGAATGACTCTTCCATATGATCTAATGGACATGCGTTTAAATTAATTATCCTAATATCTGATTGCAACATAAATTTGCAATGCATTAGCATGGATACACACACTAAAAAGTCACTTACTTTTAAATTCTACAAACCAAGAGCTTTGAGCTGTCTGGATCACGTAACACACACCGCCCCACGTTTGTCACTAAGCATTTGTCTGATATGCCCTGTGAGATTTTCCAGCCCTGGAAGAGCGCGAGAGTGTTTCCCCGAACTCCCCCCGGCCCTTAAACTGTATTCCAGACACCAGGTCTGAAAATGTTTTGTCAAGTGTGAACAGCAAGTGATGCCTTGCAGCTACCATGCTTTTCCATGCCAGACTTTTCATTTTCATCAGCTAGAATGCATCTCCCATCAAAGCTGCACTTATTTTATAGATTAGTATAAGACTCTTGCCACATCAGGGTGCTGTTTCTTTTTCTCTCATTGTGTTAGATGGACAAATCCAATGTATTTTGTTGTGATAATTAATAGTTATATTGTTACATACACTATTATATATTAGTGTGTAATGCTTGTTTGTTTTGTGCTGTAATATTTTTTTCAGTGTTTTTCATTGTAAAGTCTTTGTTAAGTGAGTCATTAATTTAATTTGTTCAAAAACATTAATTAATTCAGGAACAAGACACAACTAATGTGTGTTGCATGAGTTGTGTGGTTGATTCTGCTTTGGCTTCGTTTGTGAATGAAAAGTATGAAAAGTAGCTTTTATTTTGTCTTTATTGCTATTTTCTATTTCTGTGTTATTCAGTTAATTATGTTTAAACATATTATAATTTTTTAAAGATGACCTATTGTGCTTTTTTACATTTGTACATTTATTTTGTGTGTAATGATGCTATTTGAGCGTGAAAAAGCTCTGCAAAGTCTCAAAGTCCCTCCAGCAGGAATTATTCTCTATATCAGTGTCACTGTTTCTGAACTTCCTGAAACGCTTCCATTGTAGTCTTGAGTTTTCTTCTGGAAACAAACACATCACAATATTCCTCATTAAAATAAGTGTGTTGAAACTCGTGGTTGTGGTAAGGGACAAGGCACTTCCCAAACACACTTAAAGTGGTTGACCAATCATAACACACTGATCCAGCCGACCAATCAGATCATATTGTACTGTTTAGAAGGAGAAGCAAATACGTACGCATTTTAATGAACAATTATCTTTGTGTTGACTGCATTCATCAAGCTTATCCATTCACCAAGTTATGGTAAAAAACAACAACAACAACAACAAAAAAAACATCAATTTTATTTTAAGGTAATGTAGTTACAGGTAACTACATGTATAGTAATAATAGTATGCATAATTACAGGTAACTAACCCTTAACCAAACCCTAATCGTAACTCTATAGTAAGTTTATGAATAATTAATTATTATTACTCAGTACTAATTTGATTAAGAACAATGTAACTATGTTACCTTAAAATAAAGTGTAATATTTATTTCTAGAATGAAGGGTTTAAAACTGTATTTAGTGTAGTCTGCAAAGATCAAATAGTCATAAATTGCCAAAGTCTACTCATCTTTCTTTCTTTCTTTTTTTTTGTTGTTGTTTTGTTGTTTTGTTTTGCCACCCTCTGAAGTTAATCCATATGCAATTGGTCCATTATTTTGTAAGATGCTGAAAATTGATTCATTTGTCATATATTAAGAGGCAAAGAGTCATTTGCCTGACTCATTTGCCTGACTATTAAAGAAGAAAGAAAACCATTAGCATTTGGAATGACATGAGGGGAAGTAAATTATGACAAAACTTTCCTTTTTGGGTGAACTATTTTTCGACCTCCAAACTGTATTTTTCTCTGTGTTTACTACTACTTGTTCTATGCATAAACATCAACATTATTGAGCTGTGTATGTCAGCATGGAAGGCTTCGAGATTTCAATCTATACAGTATCTCTGCCACCTGCTCTGCATTCGATTTGTCCCATGTAATGAATGTACTAGTTTACAACAACACAATAGAAGATAGACAATAGAAGATTGGAAAAAGTATTGCCTGGTCTGATGAGTCTTGATTTCTGCTGCAACATTCAGATTGTAGGGTCAGAGTTTGGTGTAAACAACACTAAAAGTTGACCTGTAAAAGTTCTGATAAATAAGAAGGCACCAACACATTCAAACTCTTAAAAACAAGCAATAAAATCTTAAAATGAATCCTGAAATGGACAGGAAGCCGGTGGAGCGAGACTAAAACCGGAGTAATGTGCTCACGCTTTTTAGTCCCAGTTCGGAGCCGAGCTGCTGCATTCTGGACTAACTGTAAACGATGAAGAGATGACTAATCCAGTCCAACATTTAAAGAATTACAGTAATCTAGCCTAGACATAATAAAAGCAAAGATCTTTCAAAATCCTTGCATGGCAGGTAGGGCTTGACTTTAGCCAACAATCTCAGTTGAAAGAAACTGGCTCTTACAACAGAACTAATCTGTTTTTCAAATTTAAAAGCACTGTCAAATATCACACAGAGATTCTTTGTAAATGGATGAATGTGTGATCCTAACGAGCCAATAGCATCTACACAAGAACGACCAAACACAACAATCTCAGTCTTATTGTCGTTAAGACAGAGAAAATTCTGATCTAACCATATTTTTAAGTCTCTCAGGCAGTTAAGCAATGACTGAATAGAAACTTTATCATTTGTTTTGACGGGCAAATAGATTTGTACATCATCCGCATAACAATGATAGGAAATATTGTGTTTAAAAAAAAAAAAAAAAAAAAAAAAAAGGGACCCCAAAGGCATTTTACAACGAAAACAGCATGGGTCCCAATATGGACCCTTGGGGAACACCACAAGTAAAAGGAGCAGCGGATGAAGAAAATTCTCCAAGGTGAACAGAAAAACTCCTTTCTGTCAAGTACGGTTGGAACCATTTAATGGCTGTGCCCTTTATGCCAACACACTGTTCAAGTCGGGATAAAAGAATGGAGTGGTTGACCGTGTCAAAGGCAGCAGTCAAATTCAAAAGCACTAAGACAGCAGATTTACCCGAGTCAACAGCTACACTGTAAAAATAAAAGGTGCCTGGAGGAACCTTTTGGGGTTCTTCACTTTGCCACACCGGCGGAACTGTCTGTAGATCCTCTAGGCACCCTTTAAAAAGGGGCGGTTCTCTGAGGAACCACACAGGTTTCCTGAGGAACTCTTATATAAGGCACTGTGTGGAACCACTGTGGGTGCCTCCAGGAACCAAATTTCAATTTTATTTTATTTGTATTAAATTAATTTAATGTTGTTACTATGGTTACCACCATTAACTTCTATTATAATAAACAAACTGAACCAAATACAAAATAAGAATTATTACATATTTTAGATCCATTTTAATACATACACTTCCATGCACTTGAAAAAAAAAAAGCTAGTAATAGATTAATATCAATGAATACACACACACACACAAAATAGTATAATACATAAGTAACATGAATAATCAACCATGTGTATACAATAGGCTACACAAGAAAAGACATCTCAACAAAATGCATGGAAAACACATGTTCCATGTAATAAATCAATGTAAAAAATTACAATTTTGACTAATTAAAAATGTCCATCTTCACTTAATTTTAAAACATGTGTTTCAGTCCGCTTGTTAAGTCTGACGTCACTGTTTCCAAGTCCAAAAGCTCTATCAGATGCCAAAAACAAACAGTGCTAATATACACTCATTGTGCTGTAATATTCCTAAAAATTAGGATCCTAACCTTTATCTCTATTCCGAAATCTCAGATGGTTAGTTATTCAGCTATTTTGAATCATAAAATGTTGAAGTCTGGGATGCCGTGAGACTGCGACTGAAATGTACACTATGCCTTTTGAAAAGCTTAAATGTGTGACTTGAATCAACAGTTCCCATAAATGGTTGTTGAGTATTCTCAAAAGTAGAGGCTTCGACCCGGAAACAGTATTCCTTATGTCACAACAAGCAGAAAACATTTTCCATTTGAACAGAGTTAAGGTGCAGTAAAATGATCTGTTGTTCTGTGAATGTTCACTGGTGAATTCAGTCATTTCAATAAGAATCCACACGATCAGCAATTTTGTCTTTTTGCCTGTGTAATTTCACGAAATTCACAAATGTGATGCACCTTTACTCGCTGCAACATAAAATGCAATCAATTATAAAATCTTAACAAGGGACACGTGAGGTACTTAACGAGTTAGAAAAGTGAAAAGGTGCATCAGCTTCATTTTCTGTTTGCTTTTCCTCTTTTCTGGTGGATGGTCCAGGCACTTCAGTGATTTTCAGGTCTACAGGAGGATTTTTATTCTTGATCAAACTTGTATTTCAGCTTACCGAGATCCCTGCAAAGTACAAAATGTACTGTTAGTAAGGTTATTAAAGTGATAGTTGTGAAATTTAAATAATTTCCTCAGCCTTGTGACGTTCCAAACCTGTTTGACTTTCTGTCTGTGGAACCCGAAAGCAGATCTCTGGCATAATGCAACCCGTCACCATTCAATATCACTGCATGAAACACTAGCATACATTTTTTTTGAATCAGTGTAAACTATTCTTATGTACACTTGTCTAGTTCAATTCAATGCAACAATTTATGTAAAAAAATAGTTAAGCTCCAAAAATGTCCCAGAAAAGATCCTAAAAATAGTCAATGAGTTCACAACTCATGTGTTATGGGTTGTGTTGTAAGTCTTCTGAAGTCATATAATAGCTTTTTCCTTTTTTTTGTCGAAAAAGACTAAACTTTAAGTTATAATTCAGGGTTCAAATGTCTTATATTCAAATGCATATGATTAAGGTATAGCCTATAAAAAATGCATAGCATTATTAGCTCCAAACCTGTGATATTATTTTTCTGAGTAACATGAATGAGATTTGAGAGCATGAGGGAAGATTTTCAGAGAATAACTTATTAAAAAAGTACACAGTCAAACAATACAATTTCACACAGAGAAAGTTCATAGTAATAAAGTACTTGCATGTGGTGTATAGGTAACTTACTGTAATTCAATGTTGCCTCTGAAATGTTCCGATTATTTTAGAAATGTACTGGTTGTTCTGGGGAAACAAAAGAACAAAGCTGATTATTCACAACATAATATTTATTGACCAGTAAATGGCTTTAAAATGGTATTTGAGAGAATGAGGGCACCTGTAGTAAGTAAAGTTAGGCTAAACAAAAACAGACCAAACTATATTAACCGGCTTTTGTTATTCATAACAAACGCCAATGACGACAGCAGGAATCAGCTACATTAGTTAGGCTATCTCAGCAATTTGAAGACACAGTTTTACAGAATATGTTGAATTGAATAACTAAATCAATCTAAGACAATAAGTCAATAATTTCCATTTGTTCATTAACTTACGTTAGATCAACGTAGTTAGCATCGCGGCCAGATACTGTGCAATAAACGAGTGGTAAACACTGTAAAAAAGTAGTAATGTATAATCAATTTAGTTTATATATATGTGTGTTTGAATATATAGTGAGTAGACTCTGTATTTATATTTATTTGGCGAGTTTACAAACCTTGTAACGGAGAGCCGATCAAACGGCGGAAGCTTTGATGAGAGGACGGAGCCGTTACCCGATGACGTGGATCAGCTGACTGAGCTGAGCTTTGTTGCGCGCGAGCAGCGCGAGGATCACTGAAGCGACGACAGCAGAGGAATAGCAGCAGTTTCGTGACAGAATAAAACTTTTCTCCTCCTAGTTCTTCTTCTTCAAATAATAATTTATGAAGAAGTAGGTAAAAATTATTATTTTATTACTATTATTTATTCAATAATAATTAATGAATTCTTCTTATTAATATTATTATAATTTAGTGTTGTTGTTTAAGGTTTAAATTAATCAACAAAATAGGCCTATAGATACTAAATAAATGTAAGCTACCCAGGTGAAAAAGACGTAGGCTACTGTTAAATGTATTAAAAATGCATTAAAGTATATTTGTATTGTAGGCCTATAAAAACACACTCAAGTACATTTTTAATAGTACGTCTTTTTTCACCTGGGTATGTAGGCTATACTGAATCAAACTTAAGTAGCCTATAATAATAATAATAGGATAATAATATTCTCATTCTGGCCTCACAGAACCATTGGGTTCCTCCAGATGCTGGCTTTAACATAAGAGATCTTCCAGGAACCACTTAAATGTTAAAAGATCTTCCAATAACCCTTTTATCACATTCAAGTTCCTCTATTTTCCCCCAAAGCACTTCGAGGTCTCATGGTAATGAAAAGGTGACTCCAGAACCTCTGAACTAAATACAAAGTGCTTAAAGGATCCCATAAGTTCCAGCAAGAACCTCAAAGAATGTCAATGCTCCTCCAGTAACCCTACTATAGGAGAAAGAGCTTTGAGGCACTTAAATTACATTTTGAAGTTCCTTGAGTATCCGACAGGATATTTGAGGCTCCTTTAGTTTTTACAGTGTAGAATAAGATTTTTAAAAACTCTCGAAAGAGCAGTTTCGGCACTGTGCCAGGGCTTAAACCCAGACTGGAATTTTGTCCATGGATTATCCATTATCCAGCAGGATAATGTCCATATCACAAAGCTCAAATTATCAGCCAATAAATCTGCAACAACTGTGTGATGCTATCATGTCAATATGGAACAAAATCTCTGAGGAATGTTTCCAGCACCTTGTTGAATCTCTGCCATGAAGATTTATGGCGGTTCTGAAGGCAAAAGGGGTTCAACCCAGTACTAGCAAGGTGAACCTAAAAAAGTGTCTGGTGAATGTATATCTTTCTGATTCTCTCCCACCTCATCTCATTAAGACTTTGTGACTTTATTATATACATTTACAGAGAAATTCAAGGCATCTCAAAAAAGTATCTCAGTGTAAAGTGGATAACTTTTTCTGTTACTTCAGGTTTACTTCATCCAAGCATTCCAGTTAACTGAGTCAGTCTAAACAGACAATTACTGGTTATAAAACTCACTATACAAATGTCTCCTCTGTCAAGCTACCATTAGGGTAGGCACATTAAACCAACTCATTTGAGGAGGCAAAAAATAGCAGTGAAGCCAAATAAAAGGGTGAAAGTACTAAATATTACTGCTGAAAACTGCAAAAGTGACCCAGCTTAAGTTTATTGGCTTCCATTGTTATGTTTAATGTAATTCAGAGAGCTGCATGTCACTCCCATTCCTATAGAAAAATGGCATATGAAAACAAAAAGCCACATTAGGCTGTGTGTTGCAGTGATTTTACAATAAAAAGGGCATTTAGGCACTACACATAACACACAGCCTCTAGAGGCTTATTGTTTTTATAAAGCAATGGCAACAGCTAAATAAATGATAGAATAATTGATTATTATTATTATTAAAATTAAATATTATTATTAATATTAATATTATTCTTATAATAGAATAGATATATTTTAATAGACTTATAATAATAATATTTTTTAGCACCACATTTCTTTTATTGACATTATTTTCATGACAATATAGACTATAGAAATAAAGAAAATACCCCCCCCCAAAATTTTTTTATATATATATATATATATATTTGTATATTCTTTATTTTCTTTATTTCTTTACTATATATAATTATATACATTCATAATTTTATTAACTTTAATAATCAAAATAAACAATGATATAGTTTTATACTTTTGGTGTGTTACAATAGAATTCGGTTGATGTGCGGCTCATCCAATCAGATTTAAAAACCTCAACAATCCATTGTCTTATATCTTATTGTGAAGCCTTTTAAAAGTGGCACTGCAATACAGTATATGCCAGAAAGTCTTTTTCTATAGAGTTTCTTTTTTTTCCGCCACTCCACTGGCATATAGCCAGGCTCCATTTTTATTGTAAGTCACATAACAAATGAGAACCCTGCATTTTGAAATCAATTTTTTTTGCAGATTGCATCTCTAATGGTGGTTTTAAGTGGTTCCACTTCTCAGAGCGAGCTCTTACTCTCTGTCATGGGAGTGACACCATAAAGTGCAGGAGCTATATACACTCTGAGAGAAAAGGTATGTATATATATGGGAGCATATAGGCGAGAGGTAGGGATAAACCTGTATTATATGGTTATCAAATGAATATGATCCCCGCATTTCTCACTGCATGCATGCAGACTACAGAGGAGAGCTCCATTAATCATGCAATGGGAGGGAATGAGAACAGATGTTAGAAAACGACCAGTGATGGCGAATGCTTCTAATCATTATTGTTCGGGTGAATAGGAAAATCAAAAGGTGGTTCTGCTGGCTTTATTTAATGTCAAACGTAACCAAAATAGATTTTCTTACTTCATGTTCCTGCATGTTCTTGTTGTGCATGTTTTATGTTTTAATTATATATATATATATATATATATATATGAAGAGTTCAGATGCAAAAGCCTCTAAATGCCATCTGAAATTTTCATATAAAATGATCATTTTTATCAAGCTTGTGTATTTAAGTTCAGTAATTTCACTTAACTTACAATTAATAGGTAATCTTCATTGCCATTTAAGTTAAATTATTGAATTTAAATATACGAGCTTGATAAAAATGATCATTCTATAAGAACATTTCAGATGGTATTTAGAGGCTTTTGCATCTGAACTCTTCATATATATATATATATATATATATATATTACTAACATTTATTTATTTATTTATTTATTTATTTATTTATTTATTTATTTATTTATTTATTTATTTATTTTTATTAAGTCTCTTATGCTGCATTTGATAAATAAATAAAAAGTAAAAACAGTGATATTGTGAAATATTATTACAATTAAAAAATTATTCCTGTGATCAAAGCTGAATTTTCAGCATCATTACTCCAGTCTTCAGTGTCACATGATCCTTCAGAAATCATTCTAATATGCTGCTTCATATTTTTGTGGAAATTTATTTTTAATTTTTTATGATTCTTTGATAAATAGAAAGTTCAAGAACAGCATTTATTTGAAATAAATTTTTTTTGTAATATCACAAATGTCGGTAACACTTTACAATAAGGTCCCGTTCGTTAATGTTATTTAATACATTGACTAAAATGTACTTACAATGAACAATCCGTTTGTTAATATGTAATAATCTTAGTTAATGTTAGTAAAAAATACAACTGTTCATTGCCATTTCATGTCAGCTTGGGTCCAATGACTAACGTTAACAGATGCAGCTTTTGATTTTAATAATGTATTAATAAATGCTGAAATTAACAGTAACTAATATTAATAAATGCTTTAGAATTGCTCTTCGCTGTTCAAGTAGTTAATTAATGTAAACAAATGGAACCTTATTGTAAATTGTTACCCAAAATGTAACTTTTGATCCATTTAATGCATCCTTGATGAATAAAACTATAAATAAATAAAAATACTGACCGGAATACAGAATAACACATATTTGTGCTCTTTATGGCTTTCTGCTTTCTGGCTGGCCAGACAATTCAAAATCTCTAAGTATGAATCACATCGTAAGAATGTAAAATTATGCAAAATATGTCATCGTCACCCACTTAAAATGTGCCACCGCACATCAGTCGGGCCATTCTTTCAATCTGCCACAGATTCCTGGAGATTTGAACACCACTTCAAGCCTAAAATAACCCTGCAAGTTCAACCAATCAAAGGAGAATCCATTAAGAGGCACACATTCCCAGTTGCCGCTTATAAATGTAACTGCGTCCAAAAAGTGCCGCCTCTATCTATGTGCAGGGTGGCAAGGGTTGAGCTGGTGCTGTGGGATTGTGAACACCAGTCAATCAAGGTCATGTGGACCCCGATGGCTTCTCCCCACGGCAAGAGTAATCAATTGCCCTATGGACCTTTGTAAAATGCAGCAAAAAGGGAGCAATAACTCTACTGGCACCAAAGAAACAGAAAATAATGTTATGCGTATTGGCTTTGCTCCACTCGGGTACATTTCATCAGGAAAAAGAGAAGGACTTGAAAAGCTAAATCAATAGTTAATTATATCAGGCATAAACATAAATACAGTTGTGCTAGTGCCTTGGCGAGAATTGCTAAGTATTGGTCTTGGTGGGTTTTAAAGAGACCCATTTCATCTTATGTATAGCCGGAAGTCTATTAAATGCACATGGTGTATTTGTATACAAATAATGTTCTTACGTACAAAAAAAGAAAAGAAAAGAAAGTAAGCTAAGAAATAAATAATCAAAATGTAGTTTAGCCAGAAGCAACTGACCAGCGAAGTGTTGCATGGGCAAGTTTGGATTGTAAGCCATTAGTGGAACAAATGGAAAGCATTTATCAACCTACCCATGTTTACGATCGGTAAAAACATGCCCTAATGAGGAATACAAGATTATAATTCAAAAAAGCATGAAGAGAAGCATAAATACAGGCCTAGGATCAATTTCTACGCCGCTGTTCTTGTTGTAGGGCTAGATTGTATGTGCTTGTTTACTCGGCCTCATGTCGTTTCTGAATATTTTTCGATGACAGACCTGTCCTGCCTGAATAGATCAATTCAAAACAATGGTTCATTCAAAAATTGGCCATCGCTACTTCTTTTGTATGATATAGTCATATGGGACACTTTTATGCTTTTACTACATTTAGTATCGTTTAAAAGTGTTTGAAATTAATTAATACCTATATTCAACAAGGACACATTCAATTGATCACAAATGACAGTAAAAGCATTTATAATTCTACATGCATTATTAACTTTCATATTAAGCATCACAGCTGTTTTTAACATTGGTAATAATCATAAATATTTCTTGAGCAGCAAATCATCATATTAGTATGATTTCTGAAGGATCATGTGACACTGATGACTGGAGTAATGATGCTGAAAATTCAGCTTTAATCACATGAATAAATTGCATTTAAACAGTTATTTTAAATTGTAATATTTCACAATATTGTTTTTAATATTATTATAATTTTTAATGAAAATAAGAGACTTTTTTTTTACACACACACACAAAAAAAATATATATATATAAGTGTGTTCTGAAGAGTGGCCATGGGTATTCTTCAAAAACTCTGTTGCAATACCATAAACAATTTATTTGAAGTTTATTAGCATGTTCCACATCCTCAAGCGACGCCTTTGAGCATGCGAGTGTTTTCCACCAGCATCTTTGCAGGGAACCCAAATGCACAGAGCAGATTCCCATTAAATGAAAGTTCAGAGGCCTGGGCTGATCAGTGTGATCCAGCAGCTGACACCCAGCGAGAAGCTGTAAGATCAACTCATCAAGCACCTGTTCGTATGTCTCATCACAGATTCCCTGTGTTCCCCCAGCCTGCTTTACTGCCAGTTAATGTGCAGCGGAAGAACAGCAGATTCATCATGCATGAGTTCGTGATATTTCATTGACTTTCTGATGAAGAGAACTGCGCAATTCTTAAGTGTGACGCTCGCTGTTGACAAACAAGCTGTTTACATAAACATGCATGAATTTAAGTGCGTCTCATTTCAGTGCATTGACTTTTATCCACCTAGTTTCATGTTGCCAGTTCATATTGCACAATATTTCTAGCCTAGAACTGATTTTAAACTATTTAGACAGAAAGAGACCATCTGACCCGAATCATCTGGAAGTGGCCAGCCACAATTTCTCTTTTGTGTGATTTTCATATAACCTTCAGAGCAAAACAGTCCACTTTAGACATGTTGTTGACTATAAGCAACATTGCACCCTATCTGTCAACATTAAACCTTCCTGTTGACTTCTAGACAGTACAATGTCTTTTGGGGAGCATCAAAATAAAGTGTTAGCAGATATTAAGCAGACAGTCTACTAATACTCTACTGAGAGTTAGTTGACATGTAGGTGCAATGTTGCTTATAGTCAACAAAATGTCTAAAGTGGACTGTTTTGCTCTGAGGGTTATATAAAAATAAAGTGGAACCAAAAAAAAAAAAAATATATATATATATATATATAATAATAAAAATAATTGCATTGCACAAAGAAAATGACATTTGCCTATATTTTTAAGACCATTAAGAACCATTTTTAATAGTGACCTTAAACTCATGACATTTTATTTTTGTGTCTAATTTGAATGACTCCTAATTAGATATAATAGTAATTATATCAAATTTATACAATTTTATATAATTCAATTTAGCATTTATCTTCACATTAAAGTCAATGCAACAAATATATATATATATATATATATATATATATATACTTGTAAACATGACAAAACATGAAAAAACTCTCATAAATTTTGTAATAACAACCAATAACAAAAGATACTTGTCATTTCAAGACATCTCTTGCCATTTCAGTGTGAAATATGCATCAGATGCTCAGTCTGTGAGATTATTTTTTATCTCACCCATCATTTCTAAGGAATCTTCATTCAATAGCAGCTGTGCTGAACATTAAAGCACCTTCACTGCACGACCTTTAGACCTCCGACTAAATTTTTGCTCTTTTAAGTCACACCCTCCAAACTTTGTCGACCATTCCTGCTTTAATGACAGAGTTTGGGTCAATCAAAGCAGCGATTTCGCTATTGTTCATGCCATATACATAAACATGAGACTGCAGTGGGAGGGGCTTGTCTAAAGATAGTGTTCTCACTTCAACTGCACCTCCTTAATTTACACCCACTGACTTTACAACCATCTGCCTCCTGAACCGGGGTTCACAACTCCAGTCAGCTCTCGAGCCGGTTACGAATGAAGACCTCCTACTGATTCTCTCCCACCAGCGAAGGAAAAGAAAGGTGACTTTATGGCCAAGAATAACTTTACTTGAAGACTGTATAGCCCATAAACTACATTAAATAGCAGATAAATGTACATTATAATTTTATATGGGAATACATTTCATTAAATTCAACCTTTATTTAATTTTTTTTAATTTTATTAATTTGAAATGCAATGTAGTGCAGGTGTTGAACTTGCCAGAACTTTGTGCAAAGCAGAGCTTGAATAAGTCCACAAAACCGACTATATTATACGAAAGGGACATATAAATGTCTCTGATTTACAATGTAATATTCCAGCATGAAAGTGCCCTTGCTTTCTCTCTCCGTGACTCTCCATTCTTTTCAAATCACTGCCCTTTTCAAGCAATTCGGTATGAATGCAGTTATAGTATTTCCTCCCCATTCAATTTAAACAAAACGTGCATATATTTAGAGCTAAAACATTTGATAGGGAAAAGCTTCCGAGTATGTGCGGCTTACGTAACTCAATGATAGCCTCCTAAATAATTCTGCTGATAGAACGTACTACAAATAGAATGTGTATGTGAGTCGACGCATTAATATTCCATATCTGAGAGGAAAATGTCTCAATGTACGTTTGTTCTTTGGCTATTTCCCATGCTGCCTGTAATGTTTACCAGTGAATCACAGAGCATTGTAGCCCACCTCCACCTCCTCTGAAGAAGGATTTACACTTCAAACAATGTGGCTCTCTGCAGGTAGCGTGACGAGGAGGAGTATTTTTATCATACTCTGAGCAAATGCATGTTAAAAGGTGAAAAGCTCTACACTCCCCCGGACACTGAGAGGACGACCTGAATGTGTTTTCTCACAGGAGGACACAGAACATCGGCCCATGACTCATTTATATTCACTTGTGCATGTGTGTGTGTGTCTATTGGTTATGGTGTTGGATAGGTGGCAGTGGAAGAACTTGAGGTTTATTCATGGGCTGAACAGGTGGTGCACAAAGCTACTTCAGGGGGACCATAGACCATGAAAGAAAATTAGTGTGTTATCCTAACCTGGCATCAAAAAGCATGAATAAATCATTTGATTGCTGATTAGAGGTAGAAGTGATAATTCACGTAACTTCGAATTGTGTTTGGGGTTGTAATGGGTGTGACAATGTTGATAAGTTTGGTCTAGGCAGAATCGATATGCTTCGCTGCTGCTGTAGAGCAAGAACGGGACTTACTGGCAATACACACACGACACACTGCTGTGAGCATAAGACATGCTGGTGATGCTGTACAATATAGCCAACCTGATCTCACGGCAATTCAAATTTTACGAATTCGTAAGATTTTTGCTAAATCCTACATATTTTACGAGTTGCCCAATTTGTATGAATTCATACGAATGACCTACCCCTGACCCCGCCCCTAAACAGGGGGGTAGCACAAGATCCCGGGCCCTACGGATAGGCAGTTCTGATGGGCCCCCATGTCCCTAAAACTGAGGGCCATGTGTTTCACAATGTTAAGATCTGCTTCTACTAAATCTGACATAAATATAATGTTGACATGATATGATGAGCTACCAAGCTACCTATGACACTGATTAGCCTATTATTGCTAGATATTATAGCCTATTAATTTAAAATTAAACATGTTTCAAATTAGGCTATTATAATGGTGTGTTGTATGCAAACACATTGTTAGTGTACAGTTTATTTATTTAGCCGTTACCTCAGATTACATGTATAACCAAATTATCATCTGAAAGTACATGTTCTGCTCTTTCAATGGGTTGTCTCGGTTCATTTTTAGCACTAACGATCGCGGAGAAATTCAAGCAGTTTAGCACTATATATTTCGTGTTCTAGTTTGTGCTCACCTTTCTTTGAAAATAAGTCAGTTACCAATTGTTTCCCCTCATTTTGTTTTCATTCCTTCTCCTGTCTTTCCTTTCTTTTCTGGTGGCCTGGTTTGGCTTTCTTTGAGAAAGACATTTCTACAGCAGAAGTTTGCGCTAACTAAACAACATGTGTGCAGATGGACTAAACCATTTGGCGCATTAGCAAGGGGTGGGACCGTGAGACCTTAGATAGTCTTTACTTTTTTTGTATACAAAATGTAGTCAGTCAATCAACCAAGTTATTCAGCCAATACACTAACTTTACATTTCATCTGACATTCATTAAGAAATTCAAATAGGAAATTAAAATATCCAGGTAAAATACAATATATTCCAGACTTTTCAAGGGCCCTCTCTCCCCTTGGGGCCCTGGTAATCAGTACTGGTTTTACCCCCAGTCCGACGCCCCAGCACCTAAACCTACCCATCATGTGGGTTTAGACAAATCGTACAAATTCGTCGAGTGAGGACGTACAAATTATCCACCTTTTACTCACTCGTACTAATTGGTCGTGAGATAGCATTGATATAGCTTACATGAATTACCTGTAACAGATCTATACAGGTGGAGCTGGGGAAGGAGGAGGGTTTTCAAATGCTAACCAAGTATTTGAAGGTTGAGCAGCGAGCTTATTGGTTACTGATACAGTAGGAATCAATCAGTTGTGGCCTATAGAGAATGATGCGATTACAAGCAGATTGAGTTAGAGACCTATCAGCCTGTGCCATTAAGAGTTTCATAATATAACTTTGTATTTCTTCAGTGTTGCAGATAGTGTTGTCCAAAAGGGTTTCTTCATATTACCCCACATTAACTAAACCTTTCAATAATTGCAAGAATGACACTGACTCCACTGGGTGTATTACTAGCACAGATGTAAACATAATGTAGGATCAATTATCTTATTTATCTTGTCTAATTAACTCTCTGTTAATGGAGCAAAATATATAACGTTAACTCACACAGTGACTCAATTTCGTAAAGGCTATAAGTTGCGAAGCGTGTCACGTTCTCAAGTTCAAGACGGCAGTCCAAAACTAATCGCATCAACATACAGGCAAAAAGTTCAATTCAAGTATAAAAAAGTGGCGTCGATGCAAAATCATGCAGTGATGTACGCAATTTACACTGAAAACTATCAAATCAGGTCTTAAATATAAACACTTATAATAGGATTTTCATAGTGAATCAGGGTAAGACAAAAACACGTTTTGGAAGAAGGATTGATGATGTGTTAATTACAATAAAAAAAGGACATGATTGGCTTTTCCAGATCTACTTTACAGCAGTATTTGAATTTTATTCACAATTGAACTACAACATTGACACTCACTGAATTGAATCAACACTGAAGTGAATTTATCCAAATAATGACGCTTTCTTTTATTATAAATAGGTGATTTTAGGTATTTTATCAACTTCTCAACAAGAAGTGGACAGCCACACTGTCACATGATCATCCACCATCATCAAACTTTTTGTAATGTCTTTGCAATTTGAGACCAGTGTAACTTCTAATGAAAATGTTTTATTGTGTTAAGGATGATAATTACTCCATGCGAAAGCTTCCGAGAAACACAAGCACTGCGCGACTAAGATGAAAGCAGCGCTAAATTTATCTTTTGAATGGTCTGTATCCGTTCAGAATATGTCTAATGAGGCAAATTCCTAATGCATAAATTTCCCCCCAGGCTGACAATCCGCCAACATCGCACACTGAGTCGAACATATAGGCCTGACAAGAGCTCACAAATATATTTTCACAATGAATACTAATCATTTTTGATTCAGCATGAGAAGCAGTTATTAAAGATGTTCAAAGTCATAAAGCAGAAAGACATTAAGTACTATACAGCGATGGCAAATATTTAGGATCTCTAATCACACTTTGCAGACAATTTAGGCTTATTGTTATTGTTTATCTATTCAGCGGTTTTAATGGAAAACATGATTATGCTTTTTGTACCGCAATTAACATTTCAATACTCATTAAACAAACACTTCAACCAAAAAACATTCATTAAAATGATTGTCGCTGACGAACCCCCACCGTGCTGTTTTTATTCACTTTCAGTTTTCAAACGAACAAATACATGCATTTATCTTCCCATATAGAAGAGCTAATCAATATCACTTCATCCAAAGCTGTAAGTGCCTATCCAATTATATATGTAATGATTTATATGTAATGATACACACCATCCTAAACACTTTCAGCTTTTCCAAGAAAAAACTTGACATGGATTTGCTTTTTGAATCTTCTTTTTATACATTGCATGTAAAACAATCACTTTAAAAACTCAACTTCATTGATTTATTAATCTACCATTATTTCAGCAGACAGTTGCATTGCTTCACGACGTGCCGCGGCTGCATATTGTTTTGTCAAATAACATTTTTGGGTTATTGGTTTTGTCAGTCAGTGTGAACTGGTGTAATTAGGCCACAGTATTAATAGAAGAGCTTTGACAGAGAGAGAGAAAAATAGACAGTGTGCTTGATAGCTCAGTTCTGATATGTGTACTTGAGCGGGTGTCATTGGGGTGTTGAAGTTAATTGGAGTAGGTCTCCAGTTTACCGCCTGTGTGCCTCCGATGTGATTTAAATGAGCATCAATCCATTTGGAGTGAAAATAGAAATCTAGATGTAGACATGTTCATTTATAACCAGGCCCGGTGAGCATCGCATTGTCTGATCTAGGATCAAATGTGCTCTAGCTCATATTTGACCAGGTCACCGTGTGGCCAAACACAAAGGTAGAGGAAACACTTTCGCTTCATGATCACCGGTTTAGGACTGACAAATTGTCTGAATAAGCTGCAATGTGGGCCAAATGTACGTCTCTTAAGCTGTAGGTAGAACATGTGTCCAGCTATCATCATAACAAATCAACTTTGAATTGTTCAGAGATCAGCAGCTTGAGGGGTTTGACCTCTGCACGTTGAAGGTGAGTCTGTGTCTGGAACGGTTGTTTACATGGGGTCATTGCTCTCGCCAAATGTTCATTCATGTCAGATGTGTAATATGAATTAAACATCCTGTAACATTCAAATAGCAGTTGATTTGGTGCTGCATGGGAGTTGAAGTTACCGATGAGGTTAAACTTTAATTCGATGGTCCACTTTAGACATTCTACTAACTATAAGTAACTTTGCAACTACATGTCAACTAGCTCTCATTAGAATACTAGTAGACTGTTAGGTTAGTGTCAGGGTTAGCAGATAAAGTTGACATATACAGTATTATTTATATTAATTTATTAAATGACTTCTAGTCAGTATAATGTCTGTTGGGGAGCATCAAAATGAAGTGTTAGCAGATATTAAGCAATGGTTTACTAACTCCAATGACTGCTAGGTGACATGTAGAGTTTTTTTTTTATTTTTTTTTTAGCTCTTCACAGATTACAATGCACACTATTGAGGGAACAAAACTAGTCTAAATCAAAAGTTTTCACTTGTACTTGTCATGGTATTTTGGTTTATGATAAACTTTCATTCAGATGTGTTCAAATTGATTTTACGGAGATCCGGTCATGTATTGTAGAGTTAAACAGCCGGGACTGACTGCATAAATTATTGTGTGTTTATAAATTGTATTAAAACTGTGTGTGTGTGTGTGCGTGTTTTTTAATTTATTTAAAAAAAAATGAAATGATGCTTATTTTGAAAAGGCCTCACAATAAACTTTCAGAGTTGTCTTAATTTATAGTAAGTAAACAAAATAAACAATGACTAACAGAAGGAGCTTCACATTATAGCTGAAATTAACATTTGTCAGTGTATGCAAATGTTTGAGGTTAGAGCTTACCAAGAAACATTGTCTGGGTTTCATAAGGACTGTGGCCATTTACTATGTGAAACAAAGTTATAACTTTGTTGTAATACTATGTCCAATTTTGCAGCCATTTGAACTTTTGCCTTTGAGATTCAGATTACATCCAAATATTGTTGTGGAAGTTTTGAGTTATGCCCTTATGATGAGTATTATCATATCAGTCTTGATGTGGAGATCTGAGTTTCACTCATGAACATGGAAATAAAACTAGTCTATTTCTCATGCTATGCTACCATTGGCTGGATAGCAAAAGACCCACATTGTGTCAAACATTAGGTTAATGCTTTACACTGAATCCAACAGCATTAGTCAGAACAGGAAAGCGCTCTGCCAGAGGCAGGAACAAAATTGAGATGGGATCCCTCCAAGATGAAAGCAAAGCAGGAAGTAGATTGGTTTACTTGCGTAGGCATGCTTGCTCTCTACAAATCAGCCAAACTCATGAAAAAAGATTTTGAGAGAGATTAAAGCTGCAGTCCGCAGTTTTTCCTCTTTGTCGCCATCTCTGTTCGAAATCTGCAATTGCAGTTATTCGCGGAATTATCAACTTTACGTGCGTTGTGCCTCGGCATGGCACAGCGCGGATGAATCCAATGTTTTGAGGAGAATGTGGCTGTCAGTCACCGCGCCGGTGTGATTCTACTTTTTGGAAGTATGACCAACATAAGAATTTTCACCGGAAAATGTCGTCTGAACAAGTAATAACATCCACTTTTGTTCTGACCAACTAAGGAGAAAAAAGCATTGTAGTAAATCGCGCCGATTAAATCTAACGATCGCTTATCATATCACGCCAAACCGTGCAAATTATACTTTGTTCTCAAATTGTAATGTTAACAACATCAGCATTGCGTGACTACATTTAATGCCCTTCCGATATTTATACGAAGTCTTTCACGTTTTACAGCGGGTGAATCTCCTGGTGATTGTCGTTTGAACCTTTCTGGATCCACCATCAAATTGATGTTTAATTATATAAAGTGCTGTGAGAAAAGGCTATAAATCTCCACCTCCAACATCCTCACACTCATAGCCTACTTGCCGAGACTCTTCTTTATGTGTACATAATGACGCAAAAGACATGCTCGAATTTCCCGCGGAAATCCACCAGTACCACTGGAATTAAAAACATTATTACAAGCTTACCATTTAGAATCTAGCTAAGGCAAGCAGAGAGTTTTGAACACTGGCTGGTTATGTACTTGCTCAAAAAATTATTTTGGATAATTTTTAACCCAAAAAAGCTACGGACTGCAGCTTTAATATTAAATGTGTTCATTTATTTTAATGTCAATATACAGGTCAAAGAAAACAACAAAAAAAAAAAAAAAAAAACATTGGAACTTAGAATTGCGAGAACAAATATATAATTGCAAGTTCTAAAGTCTGAATAGCAAGATATAAACTCATAAACTTGAAATTGCGAGACTAAGGCCAGAATGGTGAGATACTTTTTTTTTTTATGACAATTACATTTTTATTTTATTTATTTATTAATTCCGTTGTGGAAACAAGCTTACAAATACTGTTGACACACTTTTTTTTCTTTTTTCTGCAATATAATTCAAATATATGTTGTAAACAATATATTGTTCCAGACTGAACATGTACTACAACTAAAACTTAAGAAAATACATTTCCAATTTTAAAATATTAAATTATCCCTTCAAGGTTTCAAGTAAACATTTGGTTATAATTGTATGCTCTTCTGTAGTCTGGAGGTCATGCTCTTGTCAAAATGACATTTTAAAAACATATTTATTTATAGCCATGTGTACACAACTGCTCAAATGTTTGCTTTCACAATTGCATACTTACACAATACTGAAAGACTAGGTCTAGTGGACTACATTGGGTGTCCTTAGAGGCATATGAAGTCAAGGCTTATTAAATGCAATCATCACCAAGGTTGCACGTTTTAAAGGAGGCGGCTGCGAATTTGCTGAAGTTTTATCCAAGAATTGTAATGTGTTGTAGGCCACTGGACTGCCCAATTGCCTTTCATGACATTCGGCAATACACAGCTGAACAAAAAAAAAATATATAAAAAAAATGCAATTTGCATGTGATTTTGAAAAGCATGTCTACCCATCAGCGGAATATTAGATTGACTCGATCTTTGATGATGTAGCATTGTTATAAAGGCCTTTGTTCCATTAAAAATGACAAGAGTTATTAAATTATTGAAATGACAAGAGTTATCGAACATGTTCAGCATGAAATTAAACATATTCTACATGAAAAATGTCAGTTTAGCTGGGTCAGTTGTTACACATGGAGGAAAGAGAATACCATAAGCATGCAATAATAATCGACAAGTGGCTTATTGCTTTATTCCTTCCGCAGCAAACCCTTCATGAAACAACCCAGTTTCAAGCTAAATATGGTAACAAACCTAAACACATATGGTATGTCTCTCACAGTGGTCACTTCAATAATATAATCATAATCATTACTAATTAACAATAAACACTCTAAAAGACTAGACATGCCATTAGTTGTTAATTATAACTTAAGCTATTTAAAATGTGAGACGGCTCTTAAAGCAGTTGGATTCATCAACCTCACGTAGCTGGAGCAGTTCTCCACAAACTAAGTTAATATCTTAAAGTTCACAGAGAAATTATATTCACCCTGATTTGGTCGTTGCAGCTCGAGTTAATTATGAGCTCGCAGGTTTTCATTTAAATGTGCTTTCCTCCGAACACCTCAATGCCTTGGGCCCTGGAGTCCACAATGCATCACTATGAATCTATTATTCATTTATTTTATTGTGAATGGAGGTTGCCTGGTTTAGTGGGGCCAGGGATAGAGTCTGTTCAGCGAAAGAGGTGTACAATTTACAAACAACATGAAATATTTATTACAAGGAAAGCATTTCAAACCGTGTGTGAAAACAACCTTTAGAAAGAGCCGTGACTGTAACATAAAACTCCCTATGAGCCTGAGTCACTCGCTATTGAATAATGCTAGCCTAATACTTACTTTAATAACAAATACACATTTACAATTAAATCTAATTCAATTTTATTAAAAATCTATAAATCTAAACTATATTATATATTACATTTATCTGTACTGCAATGTTTTTTCCCCAAATTAAAGCAATTCAATTGAACTTAAATCATATTTTATAGATAGATAGATAGATAGATAGGCAAATAGATAGATAGATAGATAGATAGATACAGTAGATAGATAGATAGATAGATAGATAGATAGATAGATAGATAGATAGATAGATAGATAGATAGATAGATAGATAGATATATAGATAGATAGATAGATAGATAGATAGATAGATAGATAGATAGATAGATAGATACACTATTTTCTGGCAGTTTGTGCACATGAAGGTGACCCATTATGCAAAATTATAAATCATATACCTGCCATCAAAATATCATATTTACTTTTACTAACATCTGGTTGTATTTCTACTTTTACTAACATCTGGTTGTATCTCAGTTTGTCTCTCTCTTCAAACAAGCTGCCGGTGAATTCTGTCAAAATAAAGTATGTGGTGCAAAGACGAAAGGGGAAATAAAAGGCATATGATGTAACACCAACATTAACAACAACAACAACAACAACAACACTGTTGGAATATTAAGAATCAAAGTAAATGGGTGGGGGACATTAATAAACCTTATAAACTCTGACAAAATATTGTCATCATATTGCATCGTCTGGCTATATCTTGAGGAGAAATGCTATTTCTATATATATTTTCTTGGCAGTTTGTGTTTATGGTTATCTTCTGATAAAACAGTTTTACAAGAACTTCTGACACATCAGAGAGGAGTCTCAACTTTCCTGCTTATGGGTTCAAAGAAACAAGCACATTGCATATTCATGACTCATATCTTAAGCAGTCCCTTTCAACACTGTCCCCATCAAGCTACACAAACATCACATCCCCTTGCCCTAACCTGTCCCTATTTTACATATTCTCTGTCACTGACCAACAACATTAACACTTAAGAACAACAACAACTGCTTCCTGCTTCTGTTTTACGTGCTTCACCATATGTTTTTCAGGTTGACCTCGCAGGTGTCCACTGGATGTCACTTGTCCCCTGTCAGGAGACCATGGAACCATGAAGAACAAAGGGGATAAAAGACTTGACCAGTCAACCAAAATCCAGCCATCTACTTTAAGGAACAGCTCAGATTAAAACAAAGAAAAAAGAAAAACTTTCTATCTCAGCCTGAATCATGTTGTTTCAAAAGCATATGAACTAAGGGGCTTTCGACCTCCAAAATGACCAAAAAGCAACATAAATGTAGTCAAAGAGAATCGGTTTCTAGTCTTTTGAAGTTATAGATTTAATGTGAGGAACAAACATAACTATGATGTATCATAAATATATGCCACATCCATGAATATGGTATGGGAATAAAGTATGACTGTGATTTAAGAGGTGTGACTGGATTATCAGTGAATAAATATTTAAATTAATGTTTTCCCCACACAATGACTTTGGAAGATTTGGAATACTATATAGTTAGTGCACAAGATGTAAGGACATGATTGTTTTTGCAGGTTAGTTACATTAATATGTGTCTTTTTAATGAGTAATTATTCGTATCTGATTTGATCTAAAACACGGATTCATTCATTATCGAAAATGATTCTTCACGATGGAGTTATGGAAACATTAAATCAATTGATTTGTTTAAATATTCAGTAACACAATGTAGGCTATGTGTAGTAATCCAGACACACTGTATTCGTCATGTTGTCATTGTCATGGAGTACGGATATTTGGATGTGTGATTGATTCGCTAAACAGATTCGTTTAAATACACAGAATCATTCAGAAAGGAAACAAATTACTATTTTGAAGTGATGAATCTTTCACTCACTCATCCAGTTTGTTTACTGAGCAATTATTTATTCAGAAATGAAACAGGTGATGCCACTGTCTTTATGAGTCACTAACTTATACTAAACCATATAATTAATAAACCAATTCGTTCTAAAACACTGCTTCAGTCAAAACGAAACAAGTATCAGAACTGAGTGAGCCAATGAATCATTCGATCAACAGATTCAGGAACAAAACACCACTGTTTCAAAACAGAGAACATCTTATGGATTTCTAAGAACACTAAGGTAAGTTATGATATACTTACCATTTTTGGTTTGCTGTCTGTATTCATTAAGGGCTCCAATAACTATTCGATAAAATAGACTATTATCGATAATTAAAATAATCGGCAACGAATCTGATTATCGATTAGTTGCGCCTAGCTGCACTCTGTGCCTGGGAAACCATCAGCCTGCCACGGTGCCTTACAGTAGTGAATAACTAATTTATGTGGACAAAAGATGAAAAACAGCAGGACATAGAGTGAGCTGCTGCGGGAAAGGTAGGCTACATGATCCAAGTTGTCCGGAACATGAGAATGCTTTGTAAATAAGGGATTCAAACAAAAGCATTGTTAACCGCCTCGTGCCCTCTCGTGCTTTGACAGATGTGTGTGATGTTTAATTCCTCTGACACGTTTCCTCAGCGCATAACTTCGATTTTATGGTTATATCCTTATCTGTAAATGTTAGAAAGTCCCACAAACATTTCCATTTAGCATATTATGACAAGATAAGCAAGCGAGTCTTGTTGAACTTCACTGTCTCAAATTAATGCATGCATGCGCGTCAAACAGACAAAGAGCACATTTTGCCATTTTTATTTTATTTTATTTTATTTTATTAAGTTTAAGTTTAAAATTCTACTTTTTTTTGTGCTATTTTGTGATATCAGTTGATTTTTGGTTTAGAACATTATATTTGTATTAGCAAATATATTAGCAAACCCTAACCCTAACCCTAAACCTACCCATAACCGAACAAAGCTCTGTGCATGTCATATTGACGCTAAAGGGTGCCATGTGCGTTCGATGTAGACGAAATGTCAAAAGCGTCAGTATATGACGCCCTAGGATGAGAATGCGTTGACATAGCCTACATTGTTACATTCACTATCATATGCTTCATATTACACATTGTTTGGAGGACAGCATTGGGCAGCATGTGGAATAACATTGTTTAAAATAATGGATTGAATACATTTTTAACGTATCATCATTTTTAGAATTTGTTTTAAATCCAGTTGATCAAAAATATATTCGACAGATTAATTGATTATCAAAATAATTGTTAGTTGCAGACCTAATTCCTTTAAACCCACTGCTAATGCAAAACCTAATCGAAATGTGCACACACTGATCCAAATATCAACATTAGTGGTGTGACTTTAATATTAGCCGTCGACGTCAATGGGGAGGGCTCTATATAGGGATATGAAAATTAAAAATGTGGCCTTTTAGCAGTGTAAGAACAAGAAAGATTCTGTGTTGTAGGGCGTACGGGCATTGACGTCACTGAGACGCATGTGTAGCAGCAGGACAGAGCCAAGTGTCACAGCAACAGGAGGAGAGAAGGAAACAGTCCACTGATGGAGAATCCGGGAACCATTTCAAAGCAGTAGCCTACATCTAAAAGAAAAGGGAAAAAAGAAGATAGTTTTCTATTGTATTCTGAACAAAAAAAAAACGTTTAATTTGAAAGTTGTAACTTTTTGTTATTTATTATTATAGGCTGCTGAGGATAAAAGACATAAAAAGAGGAAGTTCTGAAACTTCCAACTTTGTGAAGTAAATTACGGCGTCTGTGTGCGGGACAAGAGCGCCTCTTAAACAGTTCTGTAAAGTTGCTGTTAACACAGATTATGTGGGAACGATAAGGCTGTGCGAGATAATTAAAGTGCAGCTGCTGAGTTGTGGGAGGTCCGTGCAGAAGTTAATTAAAAGAAAGGTAACGCAGGATCGGCACACAATCATAATGAAAACAAGAATCCTCCCTCAAATTAATGTTCCAACACTGGAACTCTATTTTCGCATTAATAAATGAAAAGCTCCGTGCAAATTAGAGGCTTTAATTCCAGTGTGCTCCTGATGGGACTCGAAGAACAGAGGGGTAGCTCTGAAATATTTATTCTTCTGGAGATTGTTCCAGCTGAGAGGTTAGAACAATGAGTGCTTGCTTAAACAAGTTTTAGTGGACAAACATATTCCATTTGTGGGGGGATAGCATTGAATATATGGTTGAATATTAAAAGCTGGCTTATACACTAACCCTTACAAGTCCAGGGTTTTTCTTTTACATTGTTAAATTATTTTATTCAATCCTGGAAAAATGCAGCACACCTTTTTTGGTGTCATCATGATATATGATTGATTAATCAAATTAATTGCACATATCAATATTTGCTGATATACCATGTTTAATTATTTTTTTATTTTTTTAAGAATATGCATTCATAATTATTGTACATTATAAGTTAAATTATTAATATAGATACTGTATATAACTTATACAATTATTAATAGAAATTATATTGTACATATATATTATAGTATGATATAAGATATAACACCTTACAAGAAGTTGTCATTTGTTAACATTAGTTCATTAACTAACTCGAACTAACAATGAGCAACATTTGTTAATTTTAGTTAATAAAAATGTTTGTTAGTTCACAGTGCATTACCTAATGTTTACAGATACAACATTTCATCTTAAAAATGTATAAGTAAATGTTTAAATTAACCTTAACTAAGATAAAAAAAGCTGTACAAGTATTGTTCATTGTTAGTTCATGTTAACTAGTTAAAAATGAAACCTTAGTAAATTGTTACCATATAAAATATCAAGAATCATTATAATTCAGTCTAAATTCATATACAATTGATATCCCTATACATTATTTATGTTCAAGTTCCATAACACAAGTCACATTGACTATACATTTATGATTTTTTTTTTTTTTTTGTTATTCTGGAGCTTGACAGTCTATTCACTTTCATTCTTTGATAAAGAGCCTGCAAACATTTTGTTAAACTATTATTTTTGTTTCCCACAGAAGAAATAAAATCATACACATCTGGAATGACATGAGGGTGAGTAAATGACAGAACTTTCATTTTTGGGTGAACTTTTGCTGCAATGGTAAGAGCATTTGAATATGGAAACCAGAAATAAGTCCATTTCATCTTCGCTCCTCCAGGGCCACATGAAACTTGAGAGAGTAGTTCTTAACACACGGGACCGCATGACTAAGGATAGAAAGACTCATGATGGGAGCTCTCATGAGCTTTCCCGAAAGAGTGTCTGTGTCTGACTGTGTTCAAACAAGTTATCCTCAGGGTGATCGCAGAACGCGGGTTCTAGTAAATCATACAGGACAATCTGTAAATGCTGGTGCAGGGACGACTCTCTAATCCCTGGATACAAAACAAGACTTTTTTCAAGTTCATTTAGTGTCATCATACAAAAAGCATCTGAATGTGGAGAGTGAGGTCACAAACTACTGTTGTGGTGCCGTAAGCACAGATTTCATCAGCCTGATGTGTTTGACTTTGGTTAGTACTTTGAAACTGAGCATCATCACAGGACTGGCTGAATACTACGAATACTGAGTTTCCACGGGTCGGGGGGAGAAATTTACAAGCAGTTTTATTGGTGTGTCCTTGTTGTCCGGCGATGTCCAGAATCTGACCTGAAACTTTGGCACATTTGTGAGAGGGCGAAATTTAAATTGCAAAATACTAACCTTAGCTGTCCACTTGCGTATCCTAAAAGTTTAGACACTAAAGTAGAGAAGTAAAGTCACTTTACTGGAACAACACACTACAGTGTTTCTGAATTCAGGTGCATTGGTAAATCAGGTAACACTTGATTTCGATCCTTCCACTTTAGAAATCCTATTGACTTTAACTAACTTTGCAAATACATGCCAACTAGCAGTCATTAGAGTATTAGTCACTGTAAACCCAAATAAGTTGGCAAAACTCAAAAAAATTCAGGTAATCGGTTACATCACAATTTTCAAGTTGTGATATTCAAAGTTTAAGTTAGCAGAACTGGCAGATTTATATGTTGTACTAATACAATTTGATTGCTCTTAACTTGAAATATTTGAGTAAGGTAATTTATACTTTTAACTCAACATTTTCATGGAATGTCAACTTAAAATAGTTTGATAGTGGAAACTTGGCTAGCTTTAACTAGCTAATTCAGTGAATTCTAACTTGTTAATGTAGTAACACAATACTTTGATAGCATTAGTATAGCATAGCAACTGCTAAATGACAATGTAGAATATTTAACATACCTTTTCTCAAACATAGCTCTGAATGAATTGAATGTGACCCCCCAAAAAAACAAACAAACAAACAAAACATCAACTCTTCTAAATTAGCATAGCAAAACATTAAACACTACTAAATCTTCCACTTAATAACTTTGCAAAAAAAATAATAATAAATAATTATACATAACACTGAGGGCCCTATTTTAACGATCTGAAATGCAAGTGTAAAGCTCAAAGCGCAAGTAACTTTGTGGGCGGGTCTCGGCGCTGTTGCTATTTTCCCGGCGGGATAAATGACTCTTGCGCCAGGCACAAATCTAAAATGGGTTGTTCTGAAGTAGCTTCATTATTCATAGGTGTGGTTTGGGCGTAACGTGAAATAAACCAATCAGAGCGTCATCTCACATTCCCTTTAAGAGCAGACGCGCTTTTTCCATAGCGGATTGCTATTATACCGGCGGATTTGCCAGGCGCGCGCCAGCAGCGGTTCACAGCTGAGGAGAGCAACGCTCTCGTCACGACCGTAAGAGAGAAGTTACATTGACATCTATCTATCTATCTATCTATCTATCTATCTATCTATCTATCTATCTATCTATCTATCTATCTATCTATCTATCTATCTATCTATCTATCTATCTATCTATCTATCTATCTATCTATCTATCTATCTATCTATCTATCGTAATAATGTATGATTTGCAAAAATGAAAACTGCTGCTTCTGTGTAGATGAGAGAATCAAAGTGTATTCGCTTTGTGCACACGCTACATTGATTATGGCCAAGCATGCGCCCTTAAAATAGCATATGAATAACAGGCGCAACGCGCCACTGACTTTAAACTATTTTTTCCTGGTTAGTGGCGCAATTGTTTTCTAAACCATCAAAATAGCATGAAGGAACGTTTGCGCCGGAACACGCCTCTTTTTTTGCGCTGAACCGCCCAGGGAGCGCAAGTTCATTCCCTAGTTTAGCGACGTGCTTCTGTGGAGGGAAAAGCGCGCTTTGCGCGGGTGCAAAATGGAATGATACATGCGTCGGTGTACAAAGTCAATTGCGCTGGGTGCAAGATAGGGCCCTTAGTGTCATGGCAAAGCTTGCTGGGGAAATAGAAATTCCAGCACACTTTCAGTTAAATTTAAGTTCATAAAACTCAAAACAATTCAGATTACTTAAGATGTGTCAGTTTGGTGATCTCAAAATAAAAATAAAGTTCTAAATACTCATATAAATTAACTTGATTAAACTAATTTGTTGAAGTTTACCCTATAATCAAACCAATTAATTATTTTGAGCATTTGACTGTCTGCTTAATATCCCCAAAAGACATTCTACTGACTGTAAGTAACTTTGATGCTAACTTATTCTACTAACCCGAACCCTAGCACCTAAACTTAACCTAACAGTATACTAATAATCTAATGAGAGTTAGTGGACATGTTACAAAGTAACTTATAGTTAGCAGAATGTCTAACATTGAATTACAGTGTAACCGTAAATTGTTTATACAATGATTATTGTGTGCACAGACTCATGTTTTATGAATAGCTCCAAAATGTGTCCCTCATAGGCCCTCTCATACAGCATGTGTCGGTAATGCTTTCATTAGGTGGAAATGTGTTGACTATTTAATTTTCAGTAAGAACAGCTAACTTTTTAATGAGCTGAGCAAAACTTCTCACACAGTGTGAAAAACACAGGGATCGATACTAATCTACTGTTTGCTAATTGAACAGCATAGGGAATGACTGTGTGTGTCTGTATTTTAGCCTCAGGTTAGTTGCAGGGGATGGTGGGGATGGTGGGGGTGGGGGGGGGGGTGTGTCTGGTTCATTCTTGGCCAATATTAATTTAGTTGAAATTATTTATTCACTCATGTGATGTGGCACATCCAATTCGAGAAGGGCCAACACATATTTGGAGGTTCTTCATATTCTTATATAATATTTTATAGTGATTGCTTGTGTGATGTAAGCTTTTAATGATCAATTTATGAGTTTAAGCAAAAGGTGGAGAAATGCTGTGAGTGGAACAACATAAATAAGAATAACAAGTCTATAATACACAAGTCTGTAACTTTAAAGTCTGTAAGATGTTTTTTCCTAGACAGCAATGAGATTCATTGAGTGTAAATGTAAAGAAAGTAAAAGTAAGGTGTAGGGTGATAATTTAGCCTCTAGGGATATTCATAAAACATGAGCAGAAAACAATGCTTTTCAAATCGTTTGTAAAACACCATTATGCAAGTCGTTGCATTGAACAGAATGCACAAAGTCGCACTACAATTGTTGAATAAATAATTCCCTAGTTCACCTAAATCCAGAAACACTGAGTGTGTTGTGTCAGCAAAGTGAAGGATGATAATTTAGCTTTGGCCTTCTACTTTAGTGTCTAAACTTTTCTTTTGTTGCAATCTCAAACTGTGCTCAAATTTGCTTAGATACTACAATCGGAAATTATAAAGCAGATATATATGAACTCTCATTTGTGTCTCTTTTTATTTATTTCTCAAAAGACATCTGTCAAACCCAATAGATAAGCCGAAGGATCTGACAAGTTATGCCTGACGTGAAAATCAGAGCGAGGCTAAATCAGGTCAAAATACAAAGTAAGTTTGTTTCCAAAAGTAGGTTAGACAAGTCAGAAATAACTTTGAACATGCAAGAAGTGAGTGGATGATTGCTGGTCATTGATGTGAATGATATGTGATTATTTCTGCTATCTCAGAGACATATGTGTATCTCAGAATTTTGCATTTTGTTATTATTATTATCACCTTTTTTGTACTGTTTCTCATTTTACTTGCATACAAGTTTTAAAAGTACCACAGCGTGAAAAAAAAAAGAAAAAAAAAAGAACGTTTTTGAAATTTGAAGTGGCATCAAAGAGAGAGAAAAATGTTAGTGTAAAACTAATTTGTTTGTTTTTGGTGCAAAACATTATAAGTGGACCTCAGAGAAAAAACTAATAATTAAAAATGTATGAAATGACCCATTTAAGCAATGAAATTTTAGACTTTAGCCAGACTTCCTCCAATGCAGAATTGTGTTACAGCTTCAAATGCATTTTTTATTTTTATTTTTTTCAAGTTGGAGACTTTTGAGGGCAAACTAATTATTATTAGTTATCACTATTACGTTATTTTGATTATTTCAAAATTATAATACAAAATGCATTATCATGCAATATCAACAACAGTATGATTTCCTCTTGATGACAGAACCGCTGTGTGGCCTGCAACGGAAGCCATTAGTGTAATGATGGAATATTGTTGTTCTGAGGCAATGATCATAGTAGTTTCGTTCTGATTTCTGTGCGCCTCAGATGAAGCTCTGATGAGGCAAACATGCAAATGAGGGTCCCGCCATATGGCGGCATCCGCTGCTGTCTCTCGGCAACCGGGGGAGACAATGAACAGCGGCCTCTGTTTTCAGTACGAATTTTATCTTGCAGGATGTTTCAGAAATAATGTGTGACTTTGTGTTAGCAAATGAGATTCACATCGTTACAACGTGGCCCGGCGATGTGTGTGCGCGTCGGGTGGGAGGCGTCTGGAGGAGAGGCGGTGCGGAACATAGCTCACTGAAATATGCCGTGCATGCTCAACTATTGTGAGGAGATAATAATTAGAATGTTGTGTGATTTAAATTGTTTTCAACATATTCATTAGCACTCTGCCGTACAACATTAGGTGCAATGATGAGGCGGTTTAACGTGCTGTAAATCCAAAGGGCCACTCTTGTAGTGAACAAAATTAGGTGATAATTGTCGATTATTGAAATTAGACTTAAAAATATAGTGCTGAGAGCAACACAGCAAAGCCGGTTCAGTTTGTCTCACATCAAACAAAATATTCTGTTATGGAATAGTGCTATGTCAGAAGCAATTACATTTCATCCAGTATTGCTGTTTTTTTATTTTTATTTTTTTTATTTTTTTTACGGATAACAAAAAGTGAATTACATTTCATACACATTCTTGATGACAATATTCTGCCAAATATTTGAAACTGAACAACGATACCCAGAGAGAGTTATCCGTTAGCATTCTCATGCATCTCAGTGTGTGACGCTGGAAGTTTGCAACTATTTATCTGTTGCAACTATTTAAATTACTTGTATTAATTAATTAATTAATTAATTAAATTATTTATATATGTATTTATTATTTCCTTTCCCTTTGCTCTTGTTGCATATTTCATGTTTTAAAAAAATAAGCATTTTGTTATACTTTCCTTTTTAAGATATGAAGAGTTCAGATACAAAAGCCTCTAAGTGCCGTCTGAAATTTTCTTCTAGAATGATCATTTTTTAAGTTCAGTAATTTCACTTAAATGGCAATGCAAATTACCTATTAATTGTCATTTAAGTGAAATGACTTAACTTTAATATACAAGCTTTATAAAAATGATCATTCTAGAAGAAAATTTCAGATGGCACTTAGAGGCTTTTGCATCTGAACTCTTCATATATTTTTTTTTCATTTTAATTTTTATGTTTTATGTTATTATATCATGCAATTATTGTTAAGTACTGTTTACCAGTTTGATTTGTTGCTTTGGTTGAAACCTCTCTTATTTTAACTATTTAATATAACATTTTGGAACACTTAATAATAATTATGCACAAGATACCTAAATTGCCTTAAAAAGAGTTATTTGGTTGAATGAGACATTTTGCATTTCATGAACAAATGGAAACGATAAGTGAGACAGTTGTTGTGAGAACTTTCTTTTTCGCAGGGTGAAAGTCAGGAGATAGAGAGACTGCAGAGAAAGCTGAAAGTCTACAAGCGTTAAACTAGAAGTGTGTCGTGGATTGTGGTAAGTCACCTCTAGATCTTTTTTTTTCTCCCATGAGCCATCATAATTAAATGCATCTGACAGTCAAATAAATTATGGACAGGATTTAATCACGCGCTCATCAGTCAGCAACGTCTTTCAAAAGGATATATCTAAACCTTCACAGCAGAAACATGTCATTACAGACATTCCCCCGCTGTGGGCAACGTATTCATGAAAGACTCGTTCGAAACATGAGCAACCAGGCGTCATGAACATAGCCTGTCATTTAAAGCGGTATCATGAAAAAGAAAGTGATTTCTCCCGGGAGATTCCTGGGCCAGACTCGGATCAGCTGAAGTGTACAGTGTAATAGATCCCGTGTTAGTCACAGTCAAGGTACTTCACTGATCCATCGTGGGTTGTCAAGAAACGACCCTTTTTCTGGTGGAAAATGGCACTTGGTAACATTTAGCATCTTTTATGGGTGTTTTTCAGTCCTCTAAGGATGCCGAATGCACTATGACTCTATGTTGGAGTTCTCTGCATGGGGACCATTGCTCATCTGGAATTGTTTTTTGCAGGATTTTAACTGCAAACATTCCATTCCATTCCATTCCATTCCATTCCATTCCATTCTTGTTGAAGCAAACATATTGGAGATGTGCTCTCATATAATCTTGATTCTAATGAGGCCCAAAGACGGATCTTTATGTGATAACATCTAAATGAACTGGTTTTATGCAAGTCAAAATATTATTTCATTTGCTGAATCAACCTGACCACATTGTCACATAATTTTTAGTGGTCAGATCGGACCATTTTTGAGGATGATGCAAAGAAACCAGGAACATCTGTTAAATGAAGCGACTGAATCGAATAGAGTAGAATAGAAAAGAAGAGTTTTATCTGGAGCTTAATTCAAAATTAAACCAAGGTTGAACACAGTATTTGAAAATATTACAAGCAAATATTTGTAACATGTCAGATGTAATAAATTACACATCGACTCTTTTATCTATCCTCTCGTGGAGTATATTCAAATATGATAAGTTGTCATGGAGAATACGGCCAAAACTTCTTCTGGCAATGTTCTGGTATTTACATTCTAGTATTGGGTGATTATTCAGACGTGACTCATAGAAAATGTGGATGACTCAAGATTCCCAGAAGCAAAAACACTCTTTCTGTGTGTGTCTGGCTATAGAGACACAAAACAAACACGTCCCTCACATATACACACCAAAAAATCCAGAGGGTGAAACAAACCCTTGTTTTTTTTTTTCTCTCTCTCGCTCTCTCTCTTTCTCTCTTTTACGCTGACAGATACACTCACTGTGTCTCCACTTCCACTGGCTTATCATCAGAGCAAACAATACAGTCCCATATGTAATAACAGCTATCATCATGAGCCCAGGACTGCATTACAGACTTAGATTGTGGACTTGATCGAGCCCTCGTGGGGAATTCGCCCAAGTTAGCAGGAGTGTGGAGGGCAGAGCTGCATAGCCAAGCATCGGAAATGAAATCCTGGAGCTCTACAGACGGCCTCACGCTCGAGTGACGAGACAGGGTTTTAGAAGAGCGCCGTGTCACGGTGGACTGATATTAGAGATCTCTGAGCAAAGAATAGAGTACACAGGCCACAAGAATGGGGATAAAAGAGTCTGCTGGTGAAGACTAAGCCAGTATGTTTTCAACTTGATTTGTTTATTTTGACATCTTTATTTTATTTTAAGTTTATTTTGTGCCGTCAAAGACACATTGTTGTCTTCAAGTAAAGTTTTAGCGACCTATTATGCTTTTTTCTATTTTCAACTTGTCGACTTTAGTGTGTAGCATTGCTGTTTGAACGAGAATATATTTATTTTCTATATCAGTGCGCACTGTTTCTGAATTCACTGAAACGACTCCATTGTAGTCTTGAGTTATTTTCTGGGAACAAACATGTCACAATATTCCTCATTTCAATAATTCAAGGCATATCGTCGCTGTCGGGCGGAAACCTCCTATGTCCAAATTTGGTCAATTTCATATTTTTTCACAAATCGATGCTATTGGTCAGTCCCCACGTGGCTCTGTTATTTTTACAAATTATTAACCAATCTAAAGTGTTGAAAATAGCCTGAGAGCAAATCTCTTAACTCCATTGGACACTTCAACTGTCTTGAGAATCCTCGTAACTCCACCTCTTCTTCACTCCGCGGCATTTTGTCTCCTCAAGATTGAAAGTCGCAATGATTGAGAAATCCTCGTCGAGCAACACGTAAAGCAAGCCTTAACTATGATTTTATCTGTTTTAAACTATGATATCAGTTGTTGATGTATTTTAAATATCTGCTTATTACTAGGCTTATTATACATGTGCATTGAAGATTTAAAATGTATCTAATATAATACTTGAATTGAATTAAATGTTTTGGATACCACCATTAAATTATTGTTTTTATTATTATTTTACTGACTCGAAGTTGGCACTGTGCACGTAAAATACACCAAATAGCAAGGTTTTTATTTATGGGAGAAAAAAGGGCTGTCTACTGGCGCCAAGTAAGCCTAGCTTTGGATAACTCTGTCTGTTTTTCATCACTTATAGCTCTTAAACCTTTAACATGGAGTTTAGGAAGATGTATGTAACCACAGTCGTTAGCTTTGGTTAACTATTGAAGCCTTTTCTCTTGTCAAAAGGCTCAACGCGACCGCCGACTTTGGTTGCGTGCAGATTAATTTCCGCCTATTAGACAGCCTAGTCAGCTTATCGTTTTATTTTGGTATTGCATCACTCATAGCTCTTAAACGTTTAAAATAGAGTTTAGGAAGATGTATGTTGCCACAATCATTAGCTTTGATTAGCTCTTAAAGCCTTGTCTCTTGTCAAAAGGCTCAACGCGACCGCAGACTTTGATGAACACTGCTGGCAGCAGCGACGTCTGTGTCCGTACCATTCTAATCAATGACAGCGTAATCTCGTTTCTCCAGTCAATGCTCCCAAGTCATAAAGCTCGTATCTCCAGTCAATGCTCCCAAGTCATAAAGCTCGTATCTCCAATTAAACATGATTTTGGGAAAATGTTGTGTTAATGTTGGTACACAACAGTATATGATAGCAATATAAGGTATAATACCAACTTTAACGATACAATGTTTAATAACTCAAAAAAAATATGCAGTTTTTTTTATTTCCTGAAAAATAATGGTTTTGGAGATGCGAGGATTCCGCCCGACAGCGACGATATGCAAAATAAAGAGGCGGGGCCTGGTTAACTTAGTTACTAGTGTTTTGATACTGACAGTTTTGTAAAGGGCAGGGTATTTCCCAAACACGCTCAAAGCGGTTGACCAATCACATTTTGTGAAACACAGACTCTATTGAACTATGCTGATAACGACAGATCTTACAACCATAGTTGGCTTACAATGCTTTTGGGATGTTGAATATTTATTGACCCTAAACTTTTGAATGGTAGCATAAAATGAAATTCACTGAGGTCTAATGTGTTTTGGACCCCATTTACTTTCACTGAATGGACAAAAACATACATATCTTATTTTGTGTTCCACAAAAGAAGGAAAGTCATGCAAGTTTAGAACGACCTGAGTAAATGTTTTAGAATTAACATTTTTGTTGATTCTCTAAAACCAAAATTGATTGACATTTGTTAGCTTGCTACATCTAAACTCTTGAGCTCAGTAAAGCAAATATTTGGGGTAAAAATCCTTAGCTGTCGCCCTTAACTCTATTATCAATATACCTTTATAGTGTGACTGCTTGTTGGCAGATGCTGCTCTACTAGCGGAGTCGTGCTGTGCCAGTATAGCTCTGTAATTCCTGTTGTCAGCATACAAACCCGGTGCCAAAACTACAGTATGCCAGAGAAATATGCTGGTCAGAATGCACTCCAATGTAAAGTTAAGTTCTTATGACGACCCCCTCCCATGCTCCTGCTGTAGCGTCGACACTGGGAAATAAGCCAAAGGCCAGCAAAAATAAATGTTAATTAGCCTAAACTTGCCTTTGCTAATTTACAGACAGCAGATGTTATTGCTCCTGCGTGTGTTCATGTCTCATACGTATGTTTAAAAAATCAGTAGTGGAACAATTCATAAGGGTAGATATAAAAATGTTAGTTTCTGGAATATGCAATGCATAATTTATTTCCCCTGAAACTAAGCCTAACAAACAAGTCTTTTAAAACATCAAAAATGCATCACCCTGTCACAGACACTAGTGGTTTCTTATGTGTGAGCTAGGTAGTTCACCTAAAAGCAGTTCAGCCAAAAATGTCATCATTTGCAGTACTTTCTTTTCTCTTGTAGAACACAAAAGGAGAACTTTTGAAAGGACACGCTTATCACTCTTTGCAACGCAATCACAGTAAATAAGGACTGAAGATGTCAAGCCTCAAAAAGGATGCAAAATCACCATAAATTGCTCCACATGACATGCTTTCTTTATCTCGAGTCTTCTGAAGTCATGTGATAGCTTTGTGTGAGGAACAGACCCAAATGTAAACTCTTGTGCTTCTCACTGACTTTGAATCAACGTAACTTCCCCTCCGTCTTGCAGTGACATCTCTTCTCTTCTTTGATGTTGTGTTTACTGGCGCGAGGGCGGGGCAACATGTCACTCACATGAGATCCATCAATAGCAAACCACAACCATTTAATCATTCAATCAATTCCTAATGGACAGAAATCAAATCCCCCCACATTTTCCTTGTTCGAGAAGCTGTTTCGCTCATTACAATATTGAAGAAAAGACTGACAAAGATAAACACTTTATTTGTGAACTTGACAAGCGAACGTACAGTGCAATATCTGCAAATGTCTTGCTATTAACTATTACAATTATTATGGACAATATTTGCTCACAAACTTAGCTTAAAGACATACTTTCAATATGCAGGCTCTCAACATTTTATTAAAAAAAATATATATATAAATATAATTTGAGCTTGTCAAGCTACTTACTTTATTGCATCATATCTGAAAGAGAGTTGACAGTATACTCTGACATTGCACTCTTATTGCATACAAAAATCCAATAGCCTATGTTGTTGTTTGTCACATTGAGTCTCTCAATAGATTTTGCTTCATTTTATTCTTATTGATGATGGCAGAGTCTAATTATTTAGTGTTTGTGCATATAAAACAGAATAAGGCATGAGCAATGGGAGGCCAGTGATGGGCTGTTTTAAAAGATGCTGCGAGGCAGGAATTAACGAGATCTATATCTCATTGTACCGTTGCCAAACAGACAATGCTACTCTAAGAATAGATATGACAGAGAGACAGATGCAGAGAGACAGCGGGAAAGAGAATGCGAAAGTGAAGGATGAGAAAATCCTGGAAAATCAGGAATTAAATTTTAAAAGGATTTTCAATTTTAAATATATTTTTAAGTCTAATTTTTTTATTATATATAATATATTTTTTATTCACTAATTTCAAGCAACTGGAAAAGCCATTGACTCATTTATGGACCAACATATTTATATAAAAGATCTATTTTTACATGATCCCATTACTTTTTTCTGCATTTTGATAAACTATTTTATCTCAGATTTCTTTTCCCTTTTTCCATTTGTAGACAACAAAAGACACCCATCATCATCATTATTATGCATTTCTCAAACTGCTAGCATGTGGACTTAATGTGTTAAAACCATGTGTTGAAATCTGGACTATCAAGGACGATTTAGTCTGTTTCCGATTAGCTGCGTTTTGACATTGCAGATGATGCAGAATGCACAATGGGTCGTGATGCTGAATTAAAGTCTGCCGTCCATACTGCTATTATATAAAATAGCAAATTATGTTACTGTCTTCATCATTATTATCATTATCATAATTTCATTGATTTCCATTCATGATGTTGATGGCAAGAGAGGCAGATAGGAAGAGAAACGACTGGTGTTTTTTTAATGAAAATCAGCATTCAGCAGACTCCAGTCCAACATTTCCTTTCTTTCTTTTCTATATAACAAAATACACCTGGCATCATTCATGTGCGTTGTAGATATGAAAATCATGCTTTTCCCCAGTATTCTTGAATCACAGAAGCTACACCAGATATTTTGCCAAGAGATTTCTTATTTGTTATTTGTATACATGTATCAGAATAAGGCTATAGGTGAGGAAGTCTTCATTCCAGATCTCTTTGTTCCCCATTTCTCTATTCCCTCACCCCATCATGCCGGCTGTAAATGGTTTATCTGTGTTTCTCCTCCCTCACCCCCTCATGCCTCTATGTTTATCATTCTTCTCACCCCATCATTCCTCTGTGTTTCTCCTCCCTCACCCCCTCATGCCTCTGTTTCTCATTCTTCTCACCCCCTCATGCCCCTCTATGTTTCTCCTTCCTCTCACCCCGTCATGCCTTTGTTTCTTTGAGGTGGTACAGTAAGATTTAGCTTATATACACCACTTTGGACTTACAACTTCATTGTAAGGTAGCAAAACATGTTGCTTATGTTTAAAAATGAAATGTATACCTCATGCTTACACATGGTACAATCCACTATCCTCCTGTGTATACATTAGTGTTACATTTGCATCAGTTGAAACATTCCTTTCCTTGTAAAGAACATGCCATTGTACACATTTGATGTATCATCATCATTGGAACATCTCTACTCAGTGAACGTTGCATTGCACACATACCTCTAAGCAAAATATATAACTATCCCAGCTCTCATCAGCACACATGTGCAACATACACTGACTCATAAAATACATTGTGAAATTATTGAAAATGAATACATCAAAATAATAAAAATAAATAAATAACATTAAACAGTCAAATTTTAGTCTTCATGCTTGTTCTAGACTTTTGATGAATTTGGATTATCAAATATGCAGGTCATGATAATCATTTCACTGAAGTTGATTCTTGTTTAAGGATAGCAGTAAGGTATGCATAAAAAAAAAAAGTCCTTCAAAATTTGATGTCCTTCACAACGATTACTGTTGACAGAAATCCAGTCGCCATCAACAGTATGCATAAAAAAATAAATAAAAAATAATACATTTGATGTCCTTCACAGCGATTACTGTTGACGTAAATCCAGACGCCGTCCATGCTGCTGAGAGCGACGTTTAGATGAATATGTGAATGTGTGCTGCATGCTTTCCACTCAATAACAAAATAAGCTGAACAAAAATGACAGCAGTAAGAAAAATCAGCAGTTAAGAAAGCATCCGATCATAGTGATGTGAATTATGTTTGCACAAGCTCTGTAGTTCCCCGGCATCATGTCGACAGATGAGGTAATTAATATTACACTGTTATGATGGTTTGATTATAAAGTATATTTGAGATTCTACACTATATAGATCTGACTATGTGAGACTATAGTTTGAATGAATCCCTTTTCTTTGCGTGACATTTTGACATTACAGTACAGAATAGCTCTTTTGGCATTATCCTGAACATGGTATAAGCATTAGTTTCAAGTGTCATAGAACGAAAGAGACGCTCTCGGGATCGCGCGTAAGCGTCACATCCTTTTGATTTTCCCGGCAAAAACGTCCCGAGTCCATCAAATAAAAATCAGTCTACAGGCTTTCATGGACAACCTAGGGAGTCGGGGAAGATCACATTTATTTATTTTTTTTACGTTTTGTTACAAGCTGTCCACAAATTGGCAGAAAGAAAAATAAAGAAAAAAATTAAATAAAAAATAATACATGACAATTCTTACATACATACCTTTTTCTTTTTTAAATAGAGCATGTTTTATTTAAATTTTTTCACAGTGAGCTGTCACTAAAAGTGAATTTGATGATAAAGATTTCTTTCTTTTTGATGATAAAGATGTATTTATTAGTACTATCAACATGGTTTCATTGGCTATGTATACGGCCTACCAGCATTTATTTTATTTTATTTTATTTTTATTTTTATTTATTTATTTATTTATTGGATTATGCAGTATCAAATATATCAAGCATTGTCAAATGACCTCATAATTTCTTGGAGAAAAATCTAATTTTTTAATTTAATGTTTTAACGTTCCATAATTGCATTTAAAATAACAGGTTCAAATATAGATCAACGCCACACTAGCAGCAAAGCAGACATTATATTTCCCCAACATACTCTTCGTTAGAACTCCCGTATAATTACAGAGTCGTTTCCATCACCAGCTTCACCCCTAAAGTGAGGGCTGCCCCTATCAAACAAAAGCAGTCATGGGAAATGCAATTATCATCGCAATTGTGAAACGCACTGACACTCCATTTCTCTTGGGTGTGAAAAAAAAAGCACAATTAGATTACATCTAATTATTCATACAGTAGCTGGGTGATGTCATTCTCATATTTCTGCTTATTCGCTTCTGCATTGGAAAGTAAGATGGAGCAATAAAATTGAGATATAGCTGATCAGTTGCAAGTCTTCTTTGATATGCCAGTAGTCTTTAGATCTTCGTCAAGAGCTTGTGCGTATCAATTTACGCATAATGTTGAGAGATATGGAGTTCTCTGTGGAGAAAATTAATTCATTATATGTATCCTCGCTGATATAGAAACTTTTGGGGGAAATATTAACTGTCAGAAGAGGTTGACCTTTCATGTTGATGTGATTCCCCCTAAATTACTAATAAGTTCTAGATGTGGGAAACCAAGCTTATGTCATCCAAAGGAGATTTATTTATTTTTTAAAGGAGTAGTTCACCCAAACATATTTTTTTCTGCCATCATTTACTCACCCTTATGCCATTTTAAAAACACCATTTTTGAATTCTGGATCAAAAAAAAAAAAAAAAGGGCTAGATGTGAGCTTTGGCACAGGATAATATTTTCAGTCAACATTTGATTTCAACAGGTTTGGAACAACACAGGTGAGTAAATAATGACATAATTTTCCTTTTCCTTTTGGTTCGTTTCACACGCAAGCGCTGATATGATGCATTTCCCTTTCATACTTGAAAGTGTTTTTAAGAAGCCATTGGATCTAAAAATCATGATGCATACTTTGTTTTGGGGTTTTATTTTTTTTGAAAAGCCTTTCCAGCAAGGAAGAAATTTAGAAATGTTCATCTGAGATCAGCCCTCTGACATTCTCTAAAGTTTTACGATCCTGGAACATCTCTACACCTCACTGACCCCCTTAAAATAAAATGAACATGCATATTTTTGCAGAGGCCTACAGCAGTTGTATTTACCTTTATAAACACCTTCCCAGTGTGTTAGAAGGCTAACAATTCAGTATGTTAATTTCACACTTACCCTCTGACACTCTCTAAAGTTTCATGATCCAAGGATATTCCAACACTGCAATAACCTCTCTCGAAAGTACCTGAAATGCATATTTAGATGTTTGACAGGGTTCGTACGGGTGCTTGAAATCCTTGAAAATGCTTGAATTTTGATGTTGCGTTTTCAAGGTTTGAAAAGTGCTTAATTTTTCTTTCACAACAAATAACTATCTGATTGAATAGTTTGTTTATTAAATGGAGAAATAAAATGTTGGAGAGCCTAAAATGAAACCTGCTCGCTTGTGCATGTGTGACTGCGACATGCCAGTCTATCTCCATGTGTGACTCCGCCCCCATGAAACCATAGATATCATATAAAGGCTAGATGTCTCGTGCGCGCTGCTGGCCAATGGAGGTCGACGTCCGCACACGGCGGCCATCATACCACAGTGTGCTCGCTCACTCGTAACATGGTGCATGTACTTTTAAATAACCATAACTTGCTCAATTTTCTACCGATTTTCAAACGGTTTGGTTTGTTATAAACGTCAGAGATGTACCTATGACACTGCATACATATGAATAATTATAACATAAATGTTCAAGCATTCGGAATTATAGCCACATTAATAACGTTTGTAAGAAACCAAACCGTTTGTAAATCCGTCAAGATTTCAGCGAGATAAGAGGATTTTTGTGCGTGCTGATCACTCACCTTAATTCACTGCACCCCTGTGGTTAGATGGCCGCCGGTGATGCCGGAAGTGACTCCGCCTTAAGACATCTAGCCTTTATATGATATCTATGCATGAAACCACTAGTGCACCATGCTGGTAGGTTGTCGTTTCAGGGTGCTTTCAGGTTAAAAAGTGCGCACCCGAGTCCGTGTTGCTTTGACATTCATGCGACCCGCAGCGCGGTTCGAGTGCAACCGAACTCAGACCACCTCCTCCAGTTAGTCTCGGGTTCGGTACCCCAGTGCGCACCTGGGTCCGCATGAGCATTCACATTAGCGATTCTTCATGCGAACCATGCCCTGCTCTGAACTAAACTGCCAGTGTGAAAGCAAAGCACCCTCAATGAACGTTGGCTGGAAGATGAAAAACACAAATTATGGATTAAACGGGGACAAACCGCACGAGTTGCCTCGTGTAAAGTCTGCAAAAAAGATGTGCAGCTTTTCACAATGGGCGAGTCTGCTCTCTCTAGTAACTGCTAGCTAGGAATTTGCAGGCTAAGTGAATGAGAGTACTTGGTGTGATAATGTAATGTTAGTATTGCCATGTCTGTTATGGCACGTTCATTTGTGAAATATGCAGTGAACATAGCCAAAGTTACAGCACAGTAACTGTAACGTTCACTACCCGCAAATTAAAACTCCGAACGTTAGCCCAGTGCATAACAACAATCATTGATTGCTGAACAGAAATCGTGTCAGATGGAGTGTCATACAAGTAGTCTACTGTAAGGTTGAGGATGGCCTTATGCAATATTTACACTGCTCTATTCCAGAAGATAAATGTATATGTCTTGGCAATGAAATATATATTTTTTTATTTCAATCAATATAGGCTATTTATCAGGCAGAGTCTTCTGGGTTAAAATGGAATTACAGGTTGTTGTTGCACGGTCTCAGATCTTGTTCAAACCTTGTCTATATCAACAATGTGTCCCAAAACCAAGGCCTGTAAAATATTTTTGTTCAAATCTTCATATTTTCAGCCCTTGAAATTACTTCTGTTTTACAGCCTGAAAATCACATTATCTGGGAAGCAATATTTGGACATTAAAGGGCACCTATTATGACTCTTTTCACAAGATGTAAAATAAGTCTCTGATGTCCCCAGAGTATGTATGTGAAGTTTTAGCTCAAAATACCCAACAGATCATTTTTTACAGCATGTTTAAATTGTAATTTTTTGGGGCTCAGAAAAACGCGCTGTTTTAGTGTGTGCCCTTTAAATTTGATCCATTTTTATCATTCTAGGGTGGTTTTGCTCACACACTGCCAACACACATTTATGTTCAAACACCATGTAAAAGTGAATTTTGCATAATAGGTGCCCTTTAATAGAACGAAAAATATTATTCATAGGCAGCCCAAACTTTGTAGGGTGGAAGACAAACATGTACGGTATGCCCTAGATTTGGAAAAAAAAGTGTGAAAAGACTGATATTAAGGGTAGCATAAACTTTTAGCAAAATCTAAGAGGGTGCAGCAGCTGTTGTCCTGGATTTTGTCTGATTTGACACAGAATGACCCGGCTGCATGTCATTTGGCTCAAATCCTCCCACTCAGTGCTACTCTCACTATAAGATAGCGATCAACAAATCAACTTTATTCACTTTGTTTTGGTTGTTTTTGATTGCTTTGTTTTGGTTGTTCAGGTTTATGAACTCCCTGGTTGAATTTGTTCTTACCTCGATGCCAGTGCTGCAATAAACCAACACAACAAACTGACAGTGATGTTAGTCTAGGATATTGGCCATTTTAGACATTTACTCTCTCCTTATGGATGCATTATGTAAGGAATCACTTTGCATTTAATGCATTTAAATGTGATATATTGTACATACAGTAACATTATTAAAATTGTAGTTTAAAAAAAAAAGCAATGTCAGGTGAAATATGACTGGGACACATGTACCTCTTGCATTGCATGTTATGTCGTTCTTCTGGCATATCTCACCGGGTACACCTGTTCAACTGCTCATCAACCCAAATATCTGATCAGCCAATCACATGACAGCAACTCAGTGCATGTAGGCATGGTCAAGATGATATGCTGAAGTTCAAATTGAGCGTCAGAATGGGGAAGAAAGGTGATTCAAGTGACTTTGAACGTGCCATGGTTGTTGGTGCCAGACGAGCTGGTCTGAGTTTTTCAAAAACTGCTGATTTACTGCGATTTTCACACACAGGGTTTACAGAGAATGGTCTGAAAAATTTAAAATATCCAGTGAGCGGCAGTTCTGTGGGTGAAAATGCCTTGTTGATGCCAGAGGTCAGAGGAGGCCAGACTGGTTCAGCTGATAGAAAGGCAACAGCAACTCAAATAACCACTTGTTACAATGAAGGTTTGCAGAAGAGCATCTCTGAACACGTCAAACCTTGAAGCAGAAGAGCTACATCAGCAGAACACACACCAATGCCACTCCTGTCAGATGAGAACCACAAACTGAGGCTACAATTCACACAGACTCACCAAAACTGGACAATAGAAGATTGGGAAAATGTTTATTTCTGCTGCAACATTCAGATTGTAGGGTCAGAGTTTGGTGTACACAACACTAAAGCATGGATCCATCATGTCTTGTATCAGTGGTTCAGGCTGCTGGTGTTGTAAAGGTGTGTTGGATATTTTCTTGGCACTGTTTTGTCCTCTTAGTACCAATTGAGCATCATTTAAACTCCACAGCCGACCTGAGTATTGTTGCTGACCCTTTATGACCGCAGTGTCCACTTTATGACCACAGTGTTCCCATCTTCTGATGGCTACTTCCAGCAGGATAACACACGGTGCTTCAAAGCTCAAATAATCTCAAACTGGTTTCTTGAACATGACAATGAGTTCACTAAACACAAATGATCTTCACAGTCACCAGATCTCAATCCAGTAGAGCAGCTTTTGGATGTGGAGGAACGGGAGATTCACATCATGGATGTGCAGCCGATAAATCTGCAGCAACTGTGTGATGCTAACATGACAATATGGAGCAAAATCTCTGAGGAATGTTTCCAGCACCTTGTTGAATCTCTGCCATGAAGAATCAATGCAGTTCTGAAAGTAAACGGGTCGAACCCGGTATTAGCAAGGTTAACCTAATAAAGTGGCCGGTGAGTGTATATATTTAAATACATTGTATGCATATGAAAAATATATAGATTTGTGTACAAGGAAACACATTTCCTGTGATAAATAAGGGTTTGTATACATGGAAACAATGTGATTTATAATGTGGCAGGATATATATATAAAAAAAAAAAAAAATCATCTTTAACAGCACTGTGTGCCTATAGACAGCAGAGGAGGAGGCAGAAACAGCTCTTCCAGATCATGCTTTGAGAAGACATGAATGCTGCCAGCATTCTCAGGTGGACAGGAGGAGATGCCTGCAGAGACGGCTTTGTCAGAGTTGTCAGAGCTCATTACTGGACTTTTATTATGTGTCTGACCTGCCAACACAACACAGACAGGACGATGGTTGTCCAGTCCATAGCTGGAGTTTGTAAGCAGAGCTTCAGAAGAGATTGTGCCTGGCAGGAAGGAGGCACATCCGTGGGGAATCTCCAACTCCACATGCTTTAGTATGGTGGGGAGGAGATGTCAGTGCAATGGACTGCACTTTAGAAGTATCCTGATGAAAAAATCCTGCTGAAAAAGCAGAGTCATTCCAGTGTACAGAACATTTTGAAGTAACTTTTATAAAATAAAGTCTGTTGTAATTTAAAGGGATAGTTCACTTTGAAATTAAATTTTGGTATGTTTTAGCTTACCTCAAGGGCATCCAAGATGTAGGTGTCTTTTTTTCCGCAGTAGTTTCAATTTTGATATTTTTAGGTCAAACCGTTCTTGTCTGTCAGTCATATAATGCAGGTCGATGGTCACTTGCGGGCGGGTATAGATATATACAATAGATGTCGCCTTGGCTACGGTTTCGCAGTAGCCAAGGCGACATCTAGTGTATATATCTATACCCGCCCGCGCTCTCAGATCACTTGGACGTGGCTGAGTTCAAGAGGTAAAAACGATATAAAAACTGTTCGTTTTCTCACACAAACCGCTCGTTTCGTGTCTTAGGCCATCAATGTGTACTTGCGATGGGGAATTGTTTAATTTGGACGACGGGGAATTGTTTTAATTTGGACTCTGTGCATGCTGTTTGAGACAAGTGACCATCGACCTGCATTATATGACTGACAGACAAGAACGGTTTGACCTAAAAATATCAAAATTGAAACTACTGCGGAAAAAAAGACACCTACATCTTGGATGCCCTTGAGGTAAGCTAAAACATACCAAAAATTAATTTCAAAGTGAACTATCCCTTTAAGGATGTTTTTATTTATTTTTTATAAAAAGTGTACAGCAGACATTCAGAAGTAAGCCCTGGTCAAGACACTTAAACTGTATTCATATTAACTGGACTATTAACACAGAAAGACACGAAAATGAATAAAATATAGAAATATAGAGCTAAAGTTAGCTGACTAAAGTTAAATAAAGAGTTAAAGTTAACAGGATTTGATGTTGTAAAGTGAAACAAAACATCAGTATTCTTAGAATCCATTTCCAACACCAACTTATGTCTATGCTGTTGTTCCCTCCAAAATGACGTCACTTCCTGTATAATGTGATTAAATAAGTGGCTTTTAGTAGTTTCGTTTTTTTTTCTTCGTTTTTTTTTTTCTTCTCAGAATTAAAACAATATTCCCTAATAATATCTTTGTCTGCATATAGCTACAGTATGTCTCAGGATTATATATATCTCACGTTAGTATGATGTTTGTTTAGGCCCTATATTTTTCTTTGAACAAAGCCGACTGGGCTCTTTAAAGCCATGGCTATAGTGTTTTAATGATTGTTTACAAAAAAAAAAAACTAAAAAAACACTTTAATCAGAGGGACCTTTGTATTCCGTATGTCTTGCACTTTTCTGTTTACCCTGTTGGCTGTGTTCATGCCCGTTCTGTGCATAAACGCTCAGCAGAAACTGCCCCCCGTTGCGGGCCACAACTGATAATGCCATTACTCATATTTTATGCTTATTATTTACTATTTATAATCGGATAATTGGCTAAAAACCCTCAGACAGGAACTGTGGTGTCAGTATTGAAATTATATCCATACAAAACAAGTATCAAACGAAGTATCAAACGAGCAAATAAGTGGTCATGTAATACGAGAAAGACACTTTACAGCTGCATATGTATTTTTGAAAACGAAAAGTTTGGTCATTCCTATAAAGTCATAAAATGGTTTTCACAACTCATTTAACTTCTGCAATATGTATTTCTGATTGAAAATAGAATAGAAGTCGATAGAATAACAACACTGTTTCAAATACTTTCATCAGGAGTTTCTACATTTATATGAAATATTAAAAAGACAGACTATATATATATATATATATATATATATATATTCACAGTTTTGCCTTGTTTTTTTTTTTTTGTTTTTTTTCATGCGTTGATTCACCATTTTATTTTAACAATAATTTTGATTTCATTCTGATGATTAAAATAGTGTTTAAAAAGTTGAACATCGGGCCAGTTCGTCTCTTCTGCTCACCAAGGCTGCATTTATTAGATCAAAAATACAGAAAAAACAGTAATATTATGAAATATTATTACAATTTAAAATAACTGTTTTCTATTTGAATATATTTAAAAATGTAATTTATTACTGTGACGCAAAGCTGAATCTTCAGCATCATTCTTCAGTGTCACATGATCCTTCAGGAATCATTCTAATATGCTGATTTGCTGCTGAAAAAATATTATATATATTATATGTGTACTTTTTTTTTTTGCTTATATGATTATTGTCCAATCATATAAGCAACTTTATTTGAAATGCGCCATTTAAAACTCTCTACATGACAGGAGCCGCTAGCTAGCCTGGAGGATAATGTTGTCTGGGATGTTCTTCAAGAGCTCATCTTGCCTGCAGCGTTACCTCAGCTGCCCTCAGCCATCTCGCAATTAATCATGCATCGGATCAAAGACCGCCGTCCTTGGACTGGGTGACAGTTTCTGCCTCTCTTACTCCACCTGATGCCACCCGTCCATGACAGGTCGGCCCTTGTCTCTAAAGATTGGCATAAAGAATGCGGGATCCACAACATGGCACCTCATGGCTTTGAGTTTTATTTAGCGTTCGTGATGGTCGGTCCTTCCGCACTCCACTGCCTCCACAGCTGCTGTTTCTCGGTGCCCATCTGTTAAGGGTATTGTGTGCGCTGTGTGCTGATCCCGAACTCATTACCAGCATCCTTCCCTTATACACTATTGTTCTTTTTACTAATGTGGAGTCTCACACCCAATCTGTCTCGGATATGCCAGTGGACAGGGAGGAGAAGGGTGGTGGATGCTCAGCTGCGAGAGGTTCTGACCTGATTACAGCTTTTTTTGTCTTGGGAGAGCGGATGGTTAAAGAATTTTTGGGTGATTGGTTGCTGAATACATCCTGAGAAACTGATACAAGTCTTAAAAAAGTTATTTTAGATGCTGATAGCTGAACAAAGGGTTGTATGTGCCTTTGGGGCAACACAATTAACTGATAATAAAAATACACGTTTCTTGAGCAGCAAATCAGCATGTTCGAATGATTTCTGAAGGATCATGTGACACTGAAGACTGGAGTAATGATGCTGGAAATTCAGCTTTGATCACAGAAATAAATGACATTATATAATATATTCAAACAGCGATACACACAAAACACACAATAATACTGTTCTTACTATGTTTTTGTCCAAATAAATGTAGCCTTGATGACCATAAGACACTTCTTTCAAAACTTTGTAAAAAGTCTCCAAGTAGACCCAAAACTTTTGAACCGTTGTGTGCATAAAATGCAAAAATATCATTGTATCGTTAAATATATAGTTTAAGTACTAAAATAATCGGTAATGGTACTGAAATAGAAAAAAAATAAGACAAAAAATCCATGTCTATTAAAGCATCTTTAGTGCAAAATAGCAATAGAGAGCAAAAAATACTATGCTTCTATATAATATAATAATAATACAATAATAATACACTCCTCCAATGCACGACAACAGAGGCTGTTTTTGATCAGCTGTTTACTGCCACGGCAAAGACAATTCTATAATACCATTAGCCCGTAAAGACAACGTGGAATAGACATATTTGTTATGAAGATTGGTCCGTGCAAAGTCTGCAAATATTATTGATGCATTTCAAGTGATTTGTTCTGTGTGATGTGTAAACATGGGTAAGTTAATGTATTTACTGAACACTGAACTGGAGACAGTTTCTTTATAGTAAGTTGGCAGGTGATTACTTGATGAAATATGAAACACTAGGTAAGTTCAACTTAACAAGAAGCTTTATTGAGGAAAACACGTCAAGATATGTGTTACAGTTCATCACCACAATGCACAACACGACAGCAGAGGTGTTCACAATGCAGTGCAAACACAACCATGACACGTCATCTTCCATATCACTTCATTTCTTTCTTTCTTTCTTTCTTTCTTTCTTTCTTTCTTTCTTTCTTTCTTTCTTTCTTTCTTTCTTTCTTTCTTTCTTTCTTTCTTTCTTTCTTTCTTTCTTCTCATTTGCACTTTAAAAGTGGACGGAAGTGCAATTCTGCCTCTTTATGTTTGACTTATCTATGCTTCTCAAGCATTTAATCACTTATTTGTATGGCTGGGAATGGGTGTAAAATCATTTGAGTAAGATTGTTGTTAAAAATCTGTTTTTTTTTTTTTGTTTTTTTTTTTCACCAAACGTTTTTTATCATCCATTTTATGTGCCAGAAATGTGATTTATATTACAGATTTGGAAATGAAAGTGGTTGGCAGACTTTTAAATGTTGCTGTTTGTTTACGGCTCCAGAACACAGCAGGAAAAGCAGAGTTATTGTAATTTGGCACACCTGTAGAGAGGAAAGCCATTTTAACTGAAAACAGAAAGCTTGGAGGAAACTTGTTTGGGCCTATGCCCGCCTAATTTGTAACTGAGCAAAATGGAATGGAATGTATATTCTGACTTTGTTTTTATCACCATTTTTTGGGGGAATAATTGTTTTGGGTGGATTAATACCTAGAAGATTACAGAATAAGGTAACATATGATTTAATTATAGATTTTGTTGTGATTTCCATTGTGCTTAAAGGAAGAAATTGTTATTTATTTATTTGTACCCGCCCCCTTACTGCAACTTTATTGTATTTTTTATTACCATTACTATTGCATATAGTTGTCAATGCATGGATTTGTTTGTTTTTTTTTAATTCCATTTTATTTTTATAATAAACCATATTTTGACTGATATTTTGATAATGCGTTCTGACATGTGGCTGCTGTCATCTTAGTAATCGTCCCAAAAACATCCTAAAAAATAAAAGTTATTTAAGGGCATCGATGGTTCCATGATGAAGAACCTTTAACTTCCATGGAACCTTTCCATTGCACAAAAGGTTCTTCTATAGTGGAAAAATGTTCTTTAGATTACCAAAATGTTCTTCACAATATGGTTATTTCATTAAGTGTTCATTGAAAGGTTATTTGGGGAAACAAAAACGGTTCTTCTATGGCATCGCCACAAAACCTTTATTTTTTTGAGTGTTTTGTGTAGAAAACATAGCACCGCATTATACAATCATTCCGTCTCATTCCACTTCAGCTGTTCAGGAAATGTTAGACTGAAGCCTGACCCGAGAGCAAAGGCCAAGGGACCAAACTTTTGAGATCAGCTTATATAACATAACACTATTTGCTCTATAGGATGCAACTTGTTTTTCACATCACTTGTAAAAATGGGGTTGTTTGAGTGAAGCAACACACATTTATCGATTCATTGTATCCAAATTTAATTAGCAACTTTAAATGGTTTAATACTTATGTGTGTAATATTATTAACAATTACAGTGTGACTTAATATCTTTTTTTAATCATAGTTATTATTATTATTAATATTTGAGGTTCACATTATGCACAGTAACAATCTATTAACTGTGTTAATATTCTGCATATATTGTCAGAGAAACAAAGGCAATTTTGACCTTTGGACCTTATCAACCCCTAAAAGATGCATTTTAGTACCTCAGAATAGTAATCTGCACCCTTAAGGTACTACTATGAACTTTTATATGGACAATTTTTCCTTTAAGGATGCTTAAAGGATTAGTTCACCCCAAAATTAAAATTTCCTAATAATTTACTCACCCCAATGCCATCCAAGATATCCATGTCTTTTTTTTCCTCAGTGGGAGAGAAATTATGTTTTTTGAGGAAAAAAAATTCTGGATTTTTCTTCTAACAATGGACTTCATTGGTTACCATCATTTTAAAGTCCAAATCAATGCAGTTTCAAAAGTCTTTGAAGTGTTTAAACGGGCTGTACGTGATCACAGCTGAAGAAGAGGTTGTTATCTAGCGAAACGATAGGTCATTTTCCCCCAAAATATATATCATTAATAGACTTTTTACCTTCAATAGTTCGGATTGAGCTGATCAACAAACGGACAGGGAACTACGTCATCACGTTGAAAGGTCACGCCGGCGCTGGTGGAAGTATCGCCCCACTGTTTACAATGCGACCGTACGTAGGAGGATAGTTCAAATAGTATTGTTTGCTATTATATATATATAGTAATAGTATTCAGTGAATATGAATATGAATAGTATATGAATAACATTCTGATGAATAGTAGTTCAAATAGTATTGCCAGCGCCGGCGTGACCTTTCAACGTGCTGACGTAGTTCCCTGTCCGTTTGTTGATCAGCTCAATCCCAACTATTGAAGGTAAAAAGTCTATAAATGATATATACATTTTTTAAATGACCTATCGTTTCGCTAGATAACAACCTCTTCTTCAGCTGTGATCACGTACAGCCCGTTTAAACACTTCAAAGACTTTTGAAACTGCATTGATTTGGACTTAAAAACGATGGTAACCAATGAAGTCCATTGTTAGAAGAAAAATCCAGAAATGTTTTCCTCAAAAAACATAATTTCTCTCCCACTGAGGGACAATAAAGGGACAATATTCTGCATCCCTAAAGGTACAAGTTTTGTACATTTATTTTTTTCTGAGTAGGAAGAGTAGGATATGATTTTGTGAGATTTTATGTCATACTTAATATAAAGTTAGCGTGCAGCCCTAAGCAAAACTATGTCATTAGTGATGGGAAATTTGGATTCAACTCCATGCACTATTAATACTGACTCATTTTATACTGGACTGCTGATGATTTCAGTTGCCTTCTAGTCTTTTTAAATGAAGGCATTTTCAAAACACAGATTGATCTGTCATACACAACTATGCATTAAGCATTCAAAGCAAAGGTTGTGCTGTTGCCCTCACTAGTGCATCCCAGAATGCACTGCAAATCTAGTTGCAAAGAAAATTCTTTCAAAATCAGAAATTGCATATTGAAACATTTGGTTTGAGCTTGTCCATTTCAGAAAATGTATTCTGTCAGATTGCCTTTTTGTTGCACCTAAAGTTTTTATTTTCCAAAACTATTTGGCCTGCTAGATTGGGGTGATTGAAGGGTCTTTATTTTAAAGTGATATTTTCCTGAAAATAGTTGTGTCTCAGGGTATGGAGTAAGTCGTTTAACTTTATTAACATCAGAGACTAATTAAGACTAATTTAATTCATCTCTTTTTTTAGAGATACGTTTTTACATGTATACATTTGTAGAGGACATATGAGGGAAACTTTGCCTGCAGCTGCTAAATAGGGATGGTGCATTATTTTAAGCCTCAATTTCTATGCATCAACTCGGGCTTTAAAAAATATGGTTCACCATCTGGCTTTAATCAAACGTAAGACCTCCTCTGAAACACCTTGCCCCTGACAATTTTTATTAAACATATTCTGCGCAGCGTCCCAGAGTGCATACAGTTGAGGTAATGAGGGCAATCTGCTTCTGTGACGCACACATCATATCCTCACTCGACAGGAAGTGACCTCGCTGCGCCTGCGGACGTGCTGAGGGATGTGGGCGTTTCTGTGTCAGGATTGTCTGATCCATTAAATTACATACCAGATATCATCAGTGAAATTCATGATATTACAGAATGACTAAATGTTCACACTTGTAATTTAGTTCTGTTTTGATCTGGACCAAAAAAGAAAAATGTGTCATGGGTCGCTTAGTACGTCATTTTTTAACACTGAACCTTTGCAATGAAAAATTACCGAACATCCAAAACAATGCTGTGTGCTGGACTAAACACTCTCGTTCTGTCTGCGTACATGGCATTTTTACCAGATGAGAATGGCGTATAACATGTGTAAAGGAGTCAAAGCACACAAACGAAGATCTGCTGTAAGGAGACAGCGTTTCTGACGCCTGTACCAATCTGTAATGAATGTTCTGGATTCAATTCATCTTAATCTCTATCAACAGCATCTCTGGCAGAATGTCATTTATCATCAACTTTTTTTCTTCTTTTTTTTTCTTTTCTTTTTTTTTTTTAAGCATTAACTGCAGTGCCAGGTTATAAACACAATATCTGGCAACGACATTATACATATGGCGAGTTAGGTATTCTGCCAGTCTGTCAACTTCATGAACACACTTGCAAAGCTGGTTTTGTTGCTCAATTTAGCCAATTATATCCACTGTATTAGCCAAAGAACGCTTACAGCAGTGTGTTTTAAACACAATCAGTGTAAATTCATTGTTCTGTTCTCATAAATCAGTTTCTGATAAAATAAATTTCAGAAATGCGACACATGTTTTTCAATTTATGGATCAATTCAGAAAGACTCAAGACAATCAGAGCACTGTGACATAGCGTTATTGAAATTATTGTGAGCTTCTTGTGAGGAGGGTTATTTGAGATGCAGAATACAATCACAATATTTGTTCTCTTTGTTTAAAGATGCATGCATTTAAATTCAAATTGAATTCTGTAATTAAGTTTTAAACCACTTTAATGAAAAAACCAACAACAAAAAAAAACCAACAAAAACACACATTTGATTTGGATATGTTTATGTTTTGAACAATGCAGTGAAATGTCAATGCAACTACATTTGGTGTTTTACTAACTAATTGTATGTTTAGATAAATTGTGTATAATGTTACAAATCGGGTTAGTTCACCCAACACATTTAAATGATGTCATTAATTACTCACATCATGTTGTTCCAAATCCATAAGACTTCCGTTCATCTTCGCAACAATGAAGATCTTTTTGATGAAATCTGAGAGCTTTCTGTCCCTCCATTGACAGCTACACAACTACCGCTTTGATGCTTTATAAAGTTTGTAAAGAGATTGTAAAACATATTAAACAATTCATATATAATACATATGAATTGAGCAGTTTAGTCAACATTTTCTAAATAGACTTGATCGTGTAAATTTTTGTACTTGATTGAATTGGTCTCACTTCAGATTTATCCATTTTAATTATGTTTCTGTTATTAGTGGTAAGTTGAGAAATCAGGGGCCCTCTGATCTTCCAACTCCCACCAACAATCATAGAGTTTGAAATTTAATGGCAGGTCTGCCTTAGAATTTGTCTTGATTTGTGACTGTAGCCATTCAGTTGTCCATGTGTGTTACATTAGTTAGCAGTTTGTTGTGAATAGCGTATGCTATTCTCTGTGTCTCTGTTAGACCATGATCATGAGATCCGCTCCACCCTGTGTGTGTGAAGCTATCTGGATCTGTTAGTGTGCTCATTCTCTTCACGTGTTGCTGGTTTCAACAATGGCCGGAAAACATGCGCCTGATTTTAAAACTTTTAGGCTTTACTTTTTCAGCTCTTCATCGAGTTATAAATTATTTGGAAGATGTTATTCTCACTTGTTTCGTTTCCTGTTGCTTAGGCAAAATAAGGAGATCTTTAAAATCTAATGCACAAGGGTTTTCATTCTTTATCTGGCTACCGCATCACGTTCTAAACAAAGGGCTTTAATTCCGACCCGTAAACAATGCAAACATTTCTTCAACACTTCTATAAAGGGCAGAAAAAGTTTACTTACCATCGCGGCAGAAGAAAGAGAAGATGTTCAAACCTCTTGTTGATTTTAAAATCCCAAATACTTGCTGAAAAGGACATTTCTCGTGAAACTGTTTTGATCTGTTTTGAGATCATGTCGAGGTCACCATTTTGTAAGGCCTGCTATATTTGGTCCAATCTCCGGTTCGCCAATACACGGGGAAGGTTATCACGTGTTCTGTCCTCACTCATGCAAAGTATTGGTTGGTTAAATTTGTAATACATTGATCATATGTATTTACTCGTTACTTCATCTGACTCCATAAATGAAAGGTTTTAATAATATCTGTGCCTCACTAAAAGTGAGCGAATGTATGACTATTCCTTTTAACCATTAAATAAACAATGTCAACATCAGTTTGGAATAATCACATTGTAACAATTTAATATTTCAGATATCAGAGATCAATTCCACAATCAATTCAAATATCTAGAACATGGTTATACATTGGTTACACCAAAGAATCTTACCCAGCTTGTACCTGAGATAGAGAGAGAGAGAGAGAGAGAGAGAGAGAGAGAGAGAGAGAGAGAGAGAGAGAGAGAGAGAGAGAGAGAGAGAGAGAGAGAGAGAGAGAGAGAAACCACCTATTCAATTCCATGTCCAGCCAAGAAGAAGAGACAGAGAGAGCCAGAACACCTTCCTTTATCCTCTGAACAGGTGACAAGGGGGATGGGGTGAGACCACCCTCAAATGGCTTTATCTGGCATTATCTCTAAACCAGTTTCCTATGAACTTCTATAAACCTTATTTCCTTTTATTTTATCTATCTGGATATGAGATATCTGTACCACTCACTTTGAGACATTTCAAATGACACCAAAAGCATAACAGTCAATGATAAACATTCGCATTAAACCATGTTCTTGTGTGAGTTCTTTGTTGTTAGTTCATGTGCTTGTGTGAGTTCAAATGTTAATTAGCCAGCCGGGCCCTTTTGTCCCATAAATCAGGCCTCAACCAGTATCTTCAGTCTTACAATCGCTTATGATGAACAGATTGAAATTAGGCTTTTATTCAATACTGCGTAACACGAGAATGAACCTCATTGGTTCTTGCTGAAGCTCAAACGTGCTGTGTAACACACGAGAATGAACCTCATTGGTTCTTGCAGAAGCTCAAACGTGCTGTGTAACATGAGAATTAACCTCACTGGTTCTTGCAGAAGCTCAAACGTGCTGTGTAACATGAGAATGAACCTCATTGGTTCTTGCTGAAGCTCAAACGTGCTGTGTAACATGAGAATGAACCTCACTGGTTCTTGCAGAAGCTCAAACGTGCTGTGTAACATGAGAATGAACCTCACTGGTTCTTGCAGAAGCTCAGTCGTGCTGCGTTACACGAGAATGAACCTCACTGGTTCTTGCTGAAGCTCAGTCGTGCTGCGTAACACGAGAATGAACCTCATTGGTTCTTGCTGAAGCTCAAACGTGCTGTGTAACATGAGAATGAACCTCACTGGTTCTTGCAGAAGCTCAAACGTGCTGTGTAACATGAGAATGAACCTCATTGGTTCTTGCTGAAGCTCAAACGTGCTGTGTAACATGAGAATGAACCTCACTGGTTCTTGCAGAAGCTCAGTCGTGCTGCGTTACACGAGAATGATCCTCATTGGTTCTTGCAGAAGCTCAAACGTGATGCGTTACACGAGAATGAACCTCATTGGTTCTTGCAGAAGCTCAAACGAGCTGCGTAACACGAGAATGAACCTCACTGGTTCTTGCAGAAGCTCAAACGTGCTGTGTAACATGAGAATGAACCTCACTGGTTCTTGCAGAAGCTCAGTCGTGCTGCGTAACACGAGAATGAACCTCATTGGTTCTTGCTGAAGCTCAAACGTGCTGTGTAACATGAGAATGAACCTCACTGGTTCTTGCAGAAGCTCAAACGTGCTGTGTAACATGAGAATGAACCTCACTGGTTCTTGCAGAAGCTCAGTCGTGCTGCGTTACACGAGAATGAACCTCATTGGTTCTTGCTGAAGCTCAAACGTGCTGTGTAACATGAGAATGAACCTCATTGGTTCTTGCTGAAGCTCAAACGTGCTGTGTAACATGAGAATGAACCTCACTGGTTCTTGCAGAAGCTCAGTCGTGCTGCGTTACACGAGAATGAACCTCATTGGTTCTTGCAGAAGCTCAAACGTGATGCGTTACACGAGAATGAACCTCATTGGTTCTTGCAGAAGCTCAAACGAGCTGCGTAACACGAGAATGAACCTCATTGGTTCTTGCAGAAGCTCAGTCGTTCTGCGTAACACATGAACATGCTTGAGCTCCCGTTTACCACAACTGATGTGTGAGTTAATGAATGTTTATATGTGAATAAAAGCCTAAATTCAATCTGTTCATCATATAAAGCGATTTGAGTCTCTTCAGAAAATTTTGGACTAAAACGCTCAATTCATGGATCAGTTTTACGATCTCTTTATGAACTTTTTGAAGCATCAAAGTGGTAGTTGTCTAGCTGTGAATGGAGGAACAGAAAGCTCTGAGATTTCCTCAAAAAGATCTTCATTTGTGTTCTGAAGATGAACGAAAGACTTACAGGTTCGGAACGACATGAGGGTGAGTAATTAATGACAGAATTTTTGGGTGAACATGTCCCTTTAAGACTGGAATAAACACTACGGGACTTTTAAAATCTGAACACAATTTAAAACACTAGTAATCTATACAACTGCTGACTGTAAATAGTTAAAAAAAAAACTGGGCATCGTACACTAAACGACTGATAATCACATACTACCAAACTTTGAAGTCAGAACAGAACAGACTCACGCAGAAACACATGCTTTGTTGCTAGGAAATGCATGTCAAATGAAAACAACCTGTGCTCTGAAATCGTGTTTGATATCCTCCGACTGGGTGGAACCAAACTTTAAAACATGTGACCATCATACACTACACCATTTTCTGTGAAATCTGGCAACTCAAATCTGCAGACTGGCTCTTGTCCAGACTGTAAATCATGGCGAAAGTCATGTATTGTATTCCAGCCTTCATGAGATACCATTTCAGTGAAGATGCTTCCTTAGAAGGCAGCTCCCTATACAGACTACTGCAGGTTCAGAGCTACAGAGATGGAAAGAGTTTCTCTGTCTTGTTTTCCTAATATCTGTAGCTTCAATCCCTTAATGCTTGTCAAAGCACGCTGTGGTGGAGAAAGTACAGTCAGATGTTTTTAGCCCTTTTTGAGACTAAAACAATAGCGTCTGCTCTGCCGGCACATTTCATTGATCACTTTTGACAAGGTCTTTAGCCGCTAGCCGTTTAATGATTACAAATAATGTTGCTACAACATTTTTTTTTCTACGTTATATACCATAAAGTCTGATTGACTCTCTGAGGCGTATTAATAAATAGTGTAATTCCAGCCATAATATGCGACAATGACAATATTCAGTGTGCTTTATGTTTATGACAAATTAAAAAAGGCTTATTCTTGGCAGATTCTTGTGTCTATTTCTAGATTAAAAAGTAGTGGAGCATGAATGTCTATTATGTTCTTACATTTCACATTAAAAAAGGATAGATAAGCTAAATCTTCACTGCGACAGAGTATATTGCGCTGTCTTACTAGCTCCGGTAATTCTCCTGATCGCATGTTTAACATCCAGTAATGACATAAATGTAACCAGACAACAGGAGAGCGTGTTTTTTAGACATTCAACTTGTAAGAAGAGGGGGAAAACTGAGCTTCATTCATTGCAAACCTCATAAGCTGCTGTTTATTTACTTAATTTTTTTTCTCTAAGCTTAATTAGAGGATAGAAGCAAAGTCCTTTTTAAGCTTTTCAAGTCAGCTTGGCGGCCATCTTGGTAATACTTCTTGGCAGCTATTTAGAAGTACAACTCCTGTTTAATTCAATGGGGAAGACCAAAAAAGATCACCATTTATCTCAGACAAAAATCATCACCATTTATCTCGGACAAAAAAATGATCACAAAATGTATTATAAATTGATTTTTGTTATATATAAATGATTGTCTTAAGACGAAGCAATGCCTCAGTGGTAATTCAAAGGCTGAGCATCATTTCCTACAACCGTCATGTTCTGTATTTAATGTGAAAATCTGTCAGAATTATATCTTTCTAAGATATATCTTTCTAAAATTAATACTCTAAATCTGTTTTAATGTCCCATAAATTCATATGTGATTTACAACGTCTGCAGTAGTTTAATGGTACTAAATGTTTCCTCGGGCCTAATGGTTTATTAAGCGATTAGCTTCCATTTACATACATATATTGTATAAGATAAAGAATGAGCCCTGAATGAGGAACACTAGCAGTTTTGGGGTTTTTATTTTCTTTCTTTGTTTACGGACATGATGTAATCAAGCAAGGAATCCTGAAATATATTATATTATTTATTGCTATTTTGAATAAGCTTTTATTTTTATATTTTCAGTTTTCATGCACATTTTAATGACCAGACCGTATAGATTTGCCTTTTATGAAGAATAAAAGAAAAAAACGTTATCCATGGAAAATATTATAATTTGTATCATATATCAAAATATTTTATTTAACTATTATTGTTATTATTATTGTTGTTATTTTTATTTATTTTATATTCTTGTTTTGTCTGTTTGTAGATAATATTGTTAAATTAATAAATTGTGTAATATTAGTGTTGTTATGATTATTTTAAATTGTATTACTCCTGAGGTTGCCACATCCTTTGATGCTGATTTAGTTTGTCATTCAAATTTATTTTTAGTAATTTTTGTACTTTAGATAATTTTTTTTCACTTTAGTTGCCATGGTAAAAAAAAAAAAAAAAAAAGCTTTTTAAGTTTTTCATCTAATGATTCATCTGATGTCATCAATCATCATTTGATGATTTCATTTTCATCAAATATTTTATTTTAATTATTTTTGAGTTCATATTAAGATTTCAGATATTTTTTTTATTTTATGATTATGCCACTATTTTAAGTAGTTTTATTTTTCATTTCTGAATGCTTGAGTTAAATAAGTGAAAAAACAACAACAACTTTAAGTTCAGTTTACTTGGGAATATTTTTTTTTATTTTTTTTTTTTATTGTATTTTCGAAAATCATAAATGGATTGAAAAATATGAATAATTTCTGAGAAATAATTGAAACATACATTTTATTGTTATACCCTAAGTGTATTGTATATCATTTGATTTATTCTTTTTGTGTTTGTTTGTTTGTTTTTCCTGTGGTGGAATGTTTTTTTTCTTCCTTGGTTTAAGTCAGACTTAAAGCTTTTTATTTGTAGACTAATTCTAGTTTGATTGTACACATTAATTAAGGCTTGATTGTATTTATTTTTTAAAGATGTATTAACTTTTTTTATATACATGTTTGTGGATGCAATGCATGCTGCCCAAGCTGTGAAATCTCTGTGCTGAAATGTGCATCTGTCTCTTCCCCTCATTAGTAGGTTTTACACATGGAGTTTGTGTTATTGCTCTGGGTGCTGCTATTAAAGGCTTGACAAGAGATTTACAACCAGCATTTGTTCTTCACTTTAATTTAGCATCAAAACTAATTTGTAAAAGGTCTCCGAGGTCCCATGGTCTCTGAGCACCTGTTAAACTGCGATGGAGATTTGTGTTTCAAATTGGACAAATCTCTTGCTTGCCGATTATTAATGTCCACTCAGCAACGATTTACTGTATATTTTAGCACCAGTGTGACTTTCTTTGTATCGAATGATTTGTGGACTTTCTAAATAGCATTAGAATATTAAAGCATTAGAAACCGTCATGTTTTACACTTGAATGTTATGTTAAAACATTAATTGAGCAATATAAGGATCAGCTAAAGAGAAACATCAATAAAGGAAAGGGAAGATTCATAACAAGTGAAATGAAATGTCTGTTAGCTTACTAAGGTTGAAATCAATTTTCTCTATACTGAGTGCTGAAATTGTCCCATCTGCATTGTGAATTTTATGAACTGCATTTTTCTAATTGTCTCATTTTTTGGTCATATCGAATTTCAGTGCATAGCTGCTTCTGCACTATCTGTGCTACAAAGATGAATTATGCTGAAATCATGTGGCTTGTTGAAAGACAGTTGTATAGAAATATAACAATAGGCCTCAATCTATAAGTAGTCCAAATACCCAGACATATACAGTACTAGTGACTTCAAATTTGGACACTTAAAAATGTCTGAATGTCATTAGAGAACAAAATATCAAAATGTGTCATTTAGCAAAAATTAAGACAATGTAAGTTAAGTTTAAGAAAAGCTCATGCAACATTTGTTTATATGCTACTTTATCAGATGCAATAACATTCAGAGATTTTAAGTGCCCCAAAACCACTTTTTATACTTTCCCTCGCTACTGCTTGAAATTGATGTTAATTTTAATGAAGTGTTCGGATGAAGAACTTTTCATTACACTTTGAAACAAACATGCACATCTGACAGAATGAAGGACATGATGAACCTTGTTCATTTCAAATTTCTAGGTATGTCTATAAAACAGAACAATGTGTGTGTGATTACAATTATGATTACACAGTCTTACTCAAATTACATCTTATTACAGTTCTGGTGGAGCAATTATTGGGTGAAAAGGGTGTATTCTTTCCTCTTGAAACACAGAACTAATTGGGTTCCTTTGATGTAAACGATCTGATAGACTCGTTAATGCAACACTTAAATATACACAAACTTTTATGTATTAATGTTTAGATTTTAAGTCTCTCTTGCAAAGTACATTTGCTTTCTTAAACGCTATCATTCATGTCTTTTGAAGTGTAATACTTAGACTTTTATGATGCTTTTTGAGGGTTGAAAGCTTCTCCATTGCAGTTGCATGTTCAGTTTTGGGTGAACTATTATTTTAAAGTGTAACTATACATTGTTTCAACCTGTTTTGTACTGTTGCAATGTTGCTAGTATAAATTAACAGTTTTACTCATTCTCCGTGTTATGTTGACCAAGAAATTGTCATGGCTGTGTCCGAAATTGCGCCCTATACCCTATTCCCTAAATTAGTCCACTAATATAGTTCCTTTGAAAGAGTGAATGAAAACGAGTGGGTGAATTTGGACACTGCGTGCGCCACTTTTGCATTATTGTGTGCTTGTGGTTTAATAATCATTTAAAATATAGCAATCTGGGAGCTCCAGTAGTGATGAGAAGATTTACCTTGAACTCTGTCATGGAAACTAGAATGTATTAACCTTAATTAAAGAATTTAATAATCAATTAAAAAGGAAGTTATGCCTGTATGATATCATGCTGTAGCCACACTGGACCTGCAGTTTGGAAAAAGGATGAATGGATAATTCAGCTGCGAACGCCATCTTCTGGTCAGATGTGGGAATTAATTTGGAGTGTACGACTCTCACAGTGCATTATGGGTATTCTCCAGCTATTGAGCGTACATCGGTTTTACACTCGTTATTGTGGTGCATTGTGGGATTAAATGAGTGCACTCCATAATGTCCACTATGGTTTCGGACACCACTACAAACGTCTGTTCCATATAGACCTTATGCGCCAGAGAAACAAGGGCGCCGCCATCTTTAGAATATTGTCTTTTAACTTCCGTTTTGCAGTCGCTCTGTATATTTCTATGGCGCTGCTGTCCAGGAGTAATTAGCTTTTGAAGTGGATTTACTTAAGGTAAAGTTATCATGAGGACTGTAATGTTTGAAGCAGATGACTAAATAAATGTCAGTCGACCGGGAAGATTTTAAAACGAGCCGTTCATTAATAAACGCAAAATTGCTTTGAAAATACTGACCGCAAGTCAAAAGACAACGAGCGCAGCGATGGAAAGGGGCGGGGCTACATAAGGTCTATAGGTGGCGATTTCGGACACATCCCTTATACTTATTATGCTTCCACATTGTTGTATACCCGCCAAGCGGCAACATTCTAATCTGAAAAATGAAGCCTACCCGGAAGTGCGAAAAACTGCAATACATCGAAAATCCGCTAGGGGCAGGTCCCAAAAGGGAGCAAATGTCCATACACCCCCATGTTAAAATGTCCGTTTTCACAGCATAAATTCATGTTTTTACAGGTTGGTCCCATGGACTTTTATTGTATTTTTCGATAGGTTCCGAGTGCCTGACAACTGCGAGGGGGGTGAATTTTTTTCTAACTCGTTAGTTTAGATCGTATTTAGATATAAAATGTATGACAAATAAGGGCGCGATTGACAGCTTGATTGACAGCTGACAATGAGCATAGGCTGCGCCGAGTGGAATTCCTGAAATTTGACGTCTCGGCCATGATCTGACACAACACATCATACTTGTAAGTTATCCTTTCTGAACATTTGTATTGAAATATGGCGCCCATACCCCCCATAAACGGCCTCAAAACCGTTCTTCAGAAAGTCTATGGGTGACGTCACAGACGCTTTGTCCATATTTTTTACAGTCTATGATACCCGCCCACGGACAGTCAGTTCGACAGGGTTATTAACAGAACAGTTATTGTAAGAATGAAAATTGTATCATACTTTGTCCTGTCTTTAAACCGCATTATGGTAAATATGAAACACTATGCAACAGCTTTTTTAGCTGCATGTGATGGCATTTCTTTCAGTTTTGTCCCCTCTGTTTGGACTAAAACATTGTATTTGTTGTCATTTACGATTATTTGCAGCCTTTATCCACTGCCTATATAAAGCGCTGGATTCTTCACCGGAAACCGAAGTAACTCACTCCCGCTAACTGTTGTCGTAGAAATTTTAAACTGTATATTAAACTAACCATGTTTCTAACATCTTTAACCTTATTTAACATCTAACAATGGAACAGGATGTACTGTACGAAATCAATGGAAAACTTGTGACTTTGACTGTGTGCGTATGTATGTAAAAATAACATAGTTTGGGAAATGAAACTAGACAGTCTGTTAGAATCTTGTGATTAACAAATGAAGTCATCATTAAAACAGAGTTTGCTTGTGCCAGTGACAGAGGAAAAAGGTTGGGGCTTTTGAACCAATTGAACCAATCATATTGAAGGTGACATGTTAATCTTATTTGTTTTCTCGATTCTATAAAAACTGTTGTATCTGTGTTTTACGGTGGGATTCTCAATGGACTTTGTCTGAGATCCTCCGGCTTTGCTTCTTGGGAGAGATTCCCTGAGAACTGCTCGTGATTAAAGGACATTTGCTGAAAGTCTGTCTGTTCATTTCTGCTGCGCAGCAGGTCAGTTTAGGGAAGCAAGTAAGTTAGAGTAAGAAACTCGGCCAGTTGTCGACTGAAGACGCAAGAGCAAGAGTATAAAGGTTATTAAGTGTCGATCAATAGACGCGACAGATTTTATGTATTAAGTGCAGGGCTGGACTGGGACAAAAAATCGGCCCGGGCATTTTGGCCCAGACTGGCCCACTATATGATCATAAACACCACCCATCTTTGCACGCCCTTAATTATATGCATACCAACTCCTATTCCTTAAAACCACTAATGCCATGTAAAGAGTGAGTATAGGAACGAGTGAAAATTTGACATTTATTAATTAATACAGTTGAACTACTCCACAGTAATGAATCCTAAAACAAGCTATAAGCTGCAGTGGCATAGCAATACCAGTGTTTCTCACAGGATTTTTGGTAAAACTGTGGTGGGTGGACCTTGGTTCTTCTAGGGGGGTGCGGGTGCATGCCCCCCCGTGAGAAAATGTTGTGCATTTTAATGTTAAATTCATCAATCTGGTGCACTTTGAGAGTTCAAAATGAAAAGCTCCAACCCATATTCAGTGTGCAAATTAAACGAAAAATTCAAACCTCTTTTAGTTACAGTGTCTATTTACATTACACCTACTACATAATAATAGTTATAATATTAATCCAATGACAGTAATAGCCATATTTTGTAAAACAAATGCACTAAAAAATAAAGGAAACTTTCATAATTAGTTTTGTACCAATTTCTATACTTGAAAGAGATAAGCACATGATCTTTTATTTTGACGCAAACTGCATCAAGCTTTTATTTTGGCGGAAAACATGGTTTACAAACGCATATCATTAAATTTCTAGTGAATTACGGTAATCGTCTTTATATACTGTCTATGTAATCGTCAACTATGCAATGTGGAAATAATCTGTAACTGGGTTATGGGTTCCAACACTCATGACATAGCTTAAGTGTTTTGAAAGTAGTTTTGCTTACCGCAGGCTCTACACTCTCTCATCTCTCTCCTGATCCTCCTCACTATCATCATCATCACTGGAGCTGATGAAGGGCAGAAAACATATATTTTGACACAGTTTACAGTGTCTGCTTTAAGGGCCTGGTTCTATTTTTTCACGCTATTTCTCTGCACAATCCTTGCGTTTCTTCTCCATCTCGCTGACTATTTTGACAGATACAACTGACACTGCTGCACGCTCGCTCACTCGTTTAAAGTTGTGATTGGGCCAGCCCAGTGTCAATCAATAAAAGAACCAATGGGCCGCTGATCTACGTGTTTCATGGGCTGGTCTGTCAGAAAAAAAAAAAACTAACACTGACTTTTTTTGACCACTGCATTACACCGGCACAAACCCAGCGCCGCCAATTAAGCAAAACAAAACAAAACGAATGGGCCGCCAATGTACACATTTTATGGGCCGTAAAAAAATAAAATAAAATAAAATAATAATAATAAAAATTATGTATGAGTATGAGATGTATCGGCCCAAAAAGCACGTCGGCCCACCGGGCAAATGCCCGGTATGCCCGATGGCCAGTCCAGCCCTGATTAAGTGTCGATTTGCAGACGCTAGATTGTCGGGTTTAGGGGGAAAAATCCACTACACTGTTTACTCTTAAGTCGACACCTGTATGACTAAAAGTTTACTTAGCAGTATTTCCTACTAAAACAATACGGTATTTGACTGGTAAGATTATCCAAAGCAGACTGGTGGGATTGGCATGCCCAGTGCATTGTGGGTGTTGAAGTTTTCCTACCTTTTTGGCAAAAGGTAAGACAACAGCCTTTTTTTTTTTTTTTCTCTAGTGTTGTTTCTTTTCACCTTTCTGTTTGCATAGGCAGCCAAGTTTTATTGAAAGTTTATTTAAAGCCCTTCAGCCCATTCTGTCAGCGGATGCAATAAGCTGATACCAAAACATTATCAGTTACCATATATTCTGGTCATTTTTGAGACAGTTAAACTGTTTACCTGTCTGAAAAATGACCAGAATAACTGGTAACTGATAATGACCATGTGTTTGTACTTTGTTTTTGGTGTCCTATGTCTTCTGTATATAAAACACAAAAGCCTGCACCCTTCTGCATAACATAAATGTTTTATTTGTTTTGTTAAAGCATAGCTTTTTCTTTTGCTATAGATATTTATTTTACATTTCAAAATATAAAGCAATATTAATTATGTTCTAATTATTTTTTTTTATTTTTTTTATATAACAAAAATGACCGATAAGAATACCGTTAAAGTACCGGATCGATAAGGAGTATCGGTAAGAGTAGTAATACCGTTAAAACCTTAACGATACCCATCCCTAGTTAAACATTACATTATGTTTCCCCATGTTCCTGCAGTATTCCATCATAACAGTATGAAGCTGAAAATAATGACCATACTTGTTTGGTGACATGATTTAATTCTGTTCAACCGTTCAGAAGCCCAATGTCTGTTATCTCCAGATCAATAACATGAACACACTCTCTGAAACCGTCACTGTCTCCGGATGGATGCAATAGTTTCTGTTCGTCACTCACAGCAGAAACCAGTTTATTTTTTGCTGACAAAGTAAGCAGTGTAAAATGAAATGTTCACAGACGTGTCCGAGCCTCTTGATTGTGGCAATAAAGCTCACGTTGATGGAAATCAGCGAGAGAAAGAGCCGTTATTGTTAGGCTTTAGGCAACACGGAGCACTGATCAATTATAATTATTTTGATTCTCTTTTGTGACTTTCACGGTTATTGTTCACTTATTGCCTGTGCTCGCATCAGGAGGATTCTGGAGTGATGCTCTTCATGGTGATATCCGTATTGTAGGTGGTGCTCAAAAACACTTCACTTAGCTGACAGACGTGACAGTTTGCTCAAAACATGTCATTAGCATTACTAGTGTGCTAATTTAGTCTGATAAATCTGCATCTATCCTGTAGGAAACAAAAGAAAACCACAAATGAATGAGATCTATTTTATACCTCAGTTGTATCCCTTTGGAAAGCAATTCGAGGAACTGGAGATAAAATGGAGTCTCCTTTGATACCAATGTTTGCAATATAATGTCTAAAATCTTAATATGAACTCAACTATTTCTCATGACATTCTCCAAAGTTGTCAAATGATCTGTTGTCAATAGTCTCATTTGTGTCTGTTTTTATTTATTCACAACAGTGTTATTTTAGTATTGTTTATATGGTAGGCCTATTGTTGTTGTAATTTTGTCATTTTTTTAATATTTCTATATAGCTTTATTTTTACTTCAGCTAGTAAGTAATTTTAATACTTGAGTTTACATTTAAACTCTGCTGCCAGATTCATACCTGGGGTTCACAAACATGAACACATTACTCATATTGTAATGACACTTAACTGGTTGCCAGTGTGTCAAATACTATTAAATACTATTGTTTGTCTTTAAATCCCTAAATGGTTTTGCACCCTCTTACATGTCTGGACTTTTAAATCTGAACGTGCATGTCAGGTGTCTACGGTCTACAAGCAGTCACAATCTGTCCCAGCCTCGAACACGGCTGAAGTCAAGAGGGGATTGTGCTTTCGCAGATGTCGGACCTAGGCTATGGAATAGCCTCCAGTTATCTTTGAGATCACTGTCCTCTGTAAATGAATTTAAAACTAAGTTAAAGTTTTATCATCTTGCATCTAAATTATGTTTTAATTTGCTCTGTACACACTAAAAAAAAATGGTTCTTCAGCGGTTCTTCAGGGGTTCTTTGCGGTGGTTAAGGTGCTATATAGCACCACTACCATTTAAAGAACCTGTTAAGCCCAGTTTGGTTCTTCAGCGGTTCTTTAGCGGTTCTTTGGGGTGGTTAATGTGCTATATGGCACCTCTTATGGTTCTACATAGCACCATTTGACAAAGGTAGGTGCTATATGGCACTTAAAGTGGTTCCCCTATGATTACAAGCCAATGAACCACTTTTAGTGCTATTTAGCACCATTTTTGTTTAGAGTGTATGTATAGATTATCTTTCTCAAGTGGCCAATACTTGTTGCGTTTATTTGTGCTCTATACAGAAAGAAAGAAAGAAAGAAAGAAAGAAAGAAAGAAAGAAAGAAAGAAAGAAAGAAAGAAAGAAAGAAAGAAAGAATTTTTTTTTTCAGATATTTGCTAAAGGCAACATTTAAAATGTTTAAAATCCTCCTGTGATGAAAATCAAGCTTTTAATGTTGTCTATGTGGTGTTTTTCACATGCTTTAAAGGGGTCATCGGATGAAAAAAAATCACGTTTATATGGTGTTTGCATATAAATGTGTCTTTGCAGTGTGTGGACACAACCACCATACAATAAAAAAATATCCATTCACTCCTTTTTTTTTATCCTCAAAAAGCCTAAACACTCTCAATAATCAAGCCGTTTGGATTTTCTGAGAAATATGTCATATTGCTCATGCTGCGCCCACGACCACTGACGGACTGTCCCGTATTAGTATGTGTCCGCCCTCATCCATTTGTATACAGCACTTTCTTTTGTCGACACGCCCCATGGAAGAGATGGGATGGGTCACTGCGAACAAAGCTGTTTTTGAGGAGGTAAAAAGGGTGTTGTTTTACACAACCAGTGAGGAATTTTAACCAAAGTATGTTACAAACTGTACATGAAAACCCTAAATAATCATACCAAAAAATGGGCATCCGATGACCCCTTTAAGACAAACCATGTACAAATTCATAAGTCGACACCATTGCTGAGTATTTTCTCCTTAAAAGACAGTCTCAAAAATACAGTTTGAAATCGCTGGTGTTTCTGACGTCACAAACTACCTTGTAACCAATCAGATCAATGAGTGGATCTCTTAAGATGCTGTGAGTGAGTGAGTGGAGGCGGGGCTAATTTGCATATTCATAGAACCATGTATACTAAATGAGGCAAGGGTGTAGAGTTACATCCATTTAAGGCATGCATATTCTTTTTTTCAAGGAAAAAAAACATTTTGACATGTACTTTTGGTGACCAAAGATGAGTTTTAAGGGATACAATTATTTACTACAGCGGGACTTTAAGTTTTTAATCTTATATTTAATAAAAAATTTCCTTCAAGAAATAATTTTTTGTTTGTTGTTGGTTTTTTGGTATTAATTAACAATAACATCTGAGACAAAGTCACCAAACGATTCAGCTGATGTTAACATCTTGTTTTTGTACCATGTGAAAGTATTCTGACTCTTTCAGGCTCAATTATAAAAGCTTTTTAGTAGAGCCACTTTCCCCCCTCAATGACATGCCTAATTCTTCTGGCCTTTTTGCTCTGCAGATTTGTTGCAGGTTGTGCAGGTTAGTCATATGCTGTGTCACACACTCCCAGTGGGAATGAGATCAGGGCTAGGGCTGGGACTGGGCCGTTGAAGGACACCCGCACCTCTTTGTTCTTGAACTGCTAGAATGTTAATTTGACATTGCATATCACTGTCCTGCTGAGAGATTAACTTGTTCCTAAAATTTATTAGGGTTGCATATTATTTCAAAAGTCCACTTTAGACACCCTACTAACTTTGCTAACTACATGTCAGCTAGCTTTCATTAATTTGCAACTACAGTACATGTCAACTAACTCTCATTAGAGTTGTAGATTTAGAAGAATAAGTTGACATGTACTTGCAAAGTTACTTCTAGTCAGTAGAGTGTCTGTTGGATGAGCATCACAATAAAGCTTTAGCAGATATCAAGCAAACAGTCTTCTAATACTCTAGTTAACATGTAGTTAGGATAATGTCTAAAGTGGACTATTGAATAAATTATCACCTCTTTTAGCCATTATGACTTCAAATTTTGTTGTGTATAAGTGATTTGCATAATTTTATATTCCTGTGATTTACCATCTATTAAGTAAACTGAATTTTAAAATTGTGTAATAAAGACAATTTGAGCCCCTGTTCTAAAGTGAAAAGCATATCCACAATAATTATTGTTTTGTATGGCAGTCATTGAGTGATGTTCAAGTTTATAAACCAGAATAAGACAGTAATTATGGCTGAGTTGTTAGTAATATAGTATTACTAAAGAAAGCATAAAAACGGCATAATTAATGGCTATATCGGCAACGACACAGAGAAACAATATCGTTAGAATCATTTTCAGAATGATTGTTTAAGAACATTGACAGCCAATCAGAATCCATCCTGATTTTAAAGAGCTCGACATCAGCGAGGCCATGTGCACTATTAGTTCATTTTAATAAATAGCCAAATAGCTTTTGTCTGCGTCATTCTTACATGGCTCCATTCTGGTTCAGAACACACACTTCTCACAATGCATTTGTTTCCTGAGGATACAATCGAGTCCACAATGAATATCTTATCATTTAAGAAATGTATAACATTACGGAAATAAAATCAGTTGCAAAACTTATTTATGTTGACTTTTCCCAAACAGGCTTTGTTTAATGTGGTTGACGGTGCACTTTTACTCTGTTTTCATATGTGCGGCTCCTTCATAATGACCGTTTGCTCCTCTTTTAACAGCTATCTGCTGCTCTGGAAATGCTGTTGTTGTGAGTGTCTGGGTGGTTTAATGTAGTCTCGACTTTCTTATAATTAAACCAACAGCACCCTCAAGGACATTCAAACTACAGGATCTTGTTTTTCCACCCGTTTCATACTTATTTATGCATTTATTTTACTTTAAGTTCTATGTAATCTTCTTTCTTTTGTCTCAGTTTTCACATCTGATTTGTCCTTCAGATTCATGAATAATTATCCTTTTTATCCAGGAAATATGCTAATTATTTTTATAGTTCAAATGTAGAGGCCAGCTTGATGCACCTGTACACACACACACACACACACACACACACACACACACACACACACACACACACACACACACACACACACACACACACACACACACACACACACACACACACACACACACACACACACACACACACACACACACACACACCATAAACTATCTCATATTGTACAGTATATAAGAGAAAACTTGGCAAGTTGTCACACTTTTTACCTCACCCAAAATGTCTCAACATTCACAAATTATCTATTTTTAACTTTGTAACTAACCTAAAAATGTACTGTTAGATAAAAAATAAAAAAAACATTTGTGCTGTTAAATGTTTTGATAACACTTTATATAATGCATTATAAAGGTATTTTTAATGCATGAATTATACCTTGCAATGCACATTTTAATGCATTGTATGATCTCATTAATAATTGTAACCATGGTTATTTTAAAATACTAATCTAAATACTAATACACCTTTAGAAAGTATATTGCATTAAAACACATGACACAACCAATTTCCAACAAGAAATCTGCAAAATGTAATGCATTTTAACTTTGGTTACAATTATTAACGATATAATGCATTATAAATACTATAATAATACATCTTATAATGCATTATATATAGATAAAGGCTTTAAGTGTTACCAGCTTTATGTTTTATTATACAAATTTTAGTTACTGAGATATCCCCAGTCTCACCCATATATTAAGAATATTTTCTGTAATAAAACAGTCACATAAAACAGCTTCTGTGCTTAGAAATATCAAAGAGAGCTTTTTTTATTTATTATTATTATATATATATATATATTTTACAATTGCATAAAATGAAAGAATTGGTTAGGGTTCTAGAAACTTTTGCAACGTGCTGCAACTTTAGACAATGGGGCAAGAGTAATGTGACACCCGCGATCATTTACCACTGCATTGTTCTAATCCAGCGGCATGAAAGTGTGAGATGTAATTTCTATTGCCCTTCAGAGGCCATTACAGCTTCTAACCCAATAAGGTAATTGACTCAGTGTGCTGGGCTTTGGGGAATATGGCTGCATGCAATTTCCTCAACGAGAGAGAAATGACTGGCTGAAATATCAGCAGTGCCTGCCTCAATTGAGCCAACAAGCAGATTGTGGCCTTTTAGTGATGCACTCTCACAAAACGTCCAATTTAACTGATTGTGCTCAGAATTGGTTCTGCAAGTTACACTGTCTTTGCGTTCTCTTCATAGAAATCAGGTTAAATCCTCTTTAGCCTCAGGCTGCTTTAAGTAGAGCTTGATTAGGTGTGTTTGCTAAGGCGAGCATCTATTACCTCGTAACAAATTGAGCAATAAATATCACATTTTGATTTGTGCTACAGACGTGATTGTTGCTCCAAGAGAAGAGTGATACTACTACTTCTCACTACTACAATCGGACTTAAAATTAAAAGAGTACAAATGTATTTAAAATGAAGTAGTGGTAAGACTTTTCAATAAGATTCCATATGTTAGCATTCGTTAACTGGTTAAACTAACAATGCAAATTACTTCTAAAGCATTTGTTCATCTTAATTAATGTTAATTTTTACATTTACATGTTACGGAGCCCCACACATGACATGCGGGAGATAAATATGTATTGTAGCCATAAATAAACAAATTCATCCATACAACTCACTAAAACGTCAGCATGTTTTATGTATTCGTTTCCTCGTTTTAAGTAAATTGTGCGAATGGGGCACAATATATTTCTGCGTTTTACTTAATCATGGCTAAGTTGTAGTAAATAATTTCCTTGTTTTAGTTAATGGTAAGAAACGACCCTTATACTTGTGAGCTGCACATATGAGGTGTTTCTGGGTGTTTCTCCCTCATATCTGCTTCGAGGTCTTGATTGTGGCATTTATTTGAGGTTTAGAATCCATTATTCCTGTAATTATTTTGTCTTATATGAATTTACTAAAGAACTCTGTCTTGTATTCTGTCCAATCACACCGCGTCATCTGTCAGCTGACCTGTAAATGTGCAAAAACTGTTTCCATTGCAGTTTTGCGAAATATTTCTTTTTCGAATTGCTTGAAAAACCCCCTCATGCGAGCGTAAACACTTTTTTTGCGATAAATGGGAGTTTTTGCGAAAATTACGTATTTTCAATTCGCAATTTCAATTTGCGAAATTTGAAGGGTAATGGAAACGCAGCTAATGAATGTCATTAGGCAATGTCACATTGAATCTCGTTTTCAAACCTTTGACCTGCAACATGTGCTCTCCTGAGATTATTATTATCATTATACATTTTATCTATAGGCGCCTTACATGACACTCAAGGACACCTTACAAACACAATAAAACAACAATAAACAAATACTCATTATTACAGCCTGGATACCGGTATTAAAATGTAAAAGTAATCACATAAAAGCCTTAAAAACACATTAAAAGTCACATTAAAAACACAAAGACTTAGACCACAAAGAAATAGTGCGAGTTTGAGGGAGAACAAGCGTGAGTGAAGAAGATGATCTTAAAGTCCGAGAAGGAGTGCAAATATGAAGAAGGTCAGATAAGTATGAAGGGGCAAGATTGTTGAGTGCCTTGTAAGTAAGAAGAATTTTTTTTTTTGTTAGTAGGATATGTAACCGGGAGGCAGTGAGGGTGTTGTAATATGGGAGTAATGTGTTCAGGAGTTCTGCAGAGGAGTCGAGCAGCCGAGTTCTGTACTAGCTGGAGTTTGTTGAGTACATTTGAAGGCAGTCCATAAAAAAGAGCATTGCAATAATCTATGCGGGAAGTGACTAAAGCATGAACAAGAATTGCCGTGCTTTTTACTGAGAGAGCTGGACAAAGTCGGTTAATATTACGTATATGGAAATAAGCAGAGCGAATGACACTGTTTATGTGTGCTTCAAATGAGAGATTACTGTCAAAGATGACCCCCAGACCTTTAACTTGTTTAGATACTGACACTTGTAAGTTGTCAATATTCACAGATGAATGTGGATTTGGTCAGATTGTTTTTTGAGCCAACAAGAAGAATTTCCGTTTTACTGGTGTTAAGTTTAAGAAGATTTGAAGTAACCCATGCTTTAATCTCTGCCTAACAGATTAAATAATGGTTAAACAGATTAAAGATTAAAATACAGATTTGGCTGCACTCAATCAATGCCTGTTTGCGTGGAGAATGATGGTCTCGCCATTGACAGAAAGATCTTCTGCATCTCGGGAAGAAAGAGAGGAAACACTTTGCATTGATTTTTATCCTCAATTTATCCCAAGCAGAATGTACCAGGCCTGACATTAAAAGGTCAATTGCTCCCTACAATCGACTCAAAAATCATATTACAAATTATAGAAACAAAAAATCAGTATCATAAATGGCACACGCATTAAGTGGTCGGTTCTGTCATAATTGATGCCTTTAAGAATGATAATACATTAAAAAAGTGAGAGTATTCTGACATTTGCTGAGTTTGAGATAGTTTAGGTTGTACAGTAGTAATGTGCATCTGTTCAAACTGTTTGAAATGAGTACAGAATAAACACACAAAATTAATATTGCAAGTGTCCACATTGCTTTACAATAATGCCCCAATATTTAACATTAGTTAATGCATTAACTAACATAAACAATGAGCAGTACATTTGTTACAGTGTTTATTTTTATTAGTATTAATCTTTATAAACATATGTTAAATAAAATACAACTGCTCACTGTCAGTTCATGTTAGCTCAGGTCCATTAAACAATATACATATAAATACCAACTTTTGATTTTAACAATGTATTAGCCCCGCACATGACATATACTGTTTGTATACTGTACCTTGTTTGGATTTAATGCTTGGAAAACACACATACATCTCCTTCGATTAATAATACTGGCTAGTGCAGTGGCTGGGATTAGTAGGCTACATAAACCTACCGACGTCCGTTGCCATGGTTTTTGGAATGACTTTACTTATCGCGAGAGGAAAAAATTAAGTTTTAGTCACATAACATCGGTTAATGGAAACGGCGTCATTTCGCAATAGTTTTTTGTCGGCACTTAGAAAAAAATCGCAAATTGCGCAAATCTGTAATTGAAACGCGCCTATTGTCTGTAATCATGCACATGCATGTTTCTCTGATAGAAAGTTCTGTATCTGTGTGTTGAAGTCACCAAGAACAGGTAAAGTTGAAGCATGATAGTAAATCGATTGCTTGTCTGAATGATTAATTAATTTCAGTTGTGTGCTCTGTGGTATTTCTCACATATTAAAATGACACGAGTCAAAAAATGTATCCTATCAGCATTTTTTTTTTTTTAAATGCCAGGTCAAGACCTGAAATATGCATGTGCCAGATGAATATTCTGTTGTCGGGGATGCTGCATGTGACGGGTGGGTTTTGATTGATGACCTCAATTGCCTTGAAGAGGTCTCACTCTGTATTAATGAATCACTTTGACTTATCAAACTCTGTGATTTAATATCTGATTCCACTTTAGATATAAGGGCTGACTAACTGCTTGTAACCTTCTTTCATCCCATGCATTATAATATGCATGTTAAGCAGTGCAGGTTACCCATCAAATAAGAACATAATAAGATACAGTGTGGGATTAACAACATCATCATCATTTATTGAACATTGGTTCGTTTTATCATATTCCTGTTGCTGCTATTTTTTTCAAAAGTAATAAGCTAGAGTTAAATAACACCCCCTAAACTTGGAAAAGTCACAGTAATCCAAGGCCTCTCATGGCTTATTGATTTATCACAGTATCAGTTCTACCAACATGCAACGACCCAGTGTCATAAACAGCCCGTAACAGAATGACTTCACTGCTCTGTGTGGGTGTCTGTCACCTCAGAGACTCCAAAGTGCAGATGAATCATTGTTCAGGCAACTCGGCACTGCCAAAGTCATGTGTACCTCATGCAATCTCAAAATCAGTCTTGAGATTCGCCGGCATTGCTTTGGTTCAGAGTTTCTGAGTTAGGGCAACTGCCTGACTGTGAAAAAAAAAAAAAAAAATCCTGGCTTGAGGCACCATCATTGGATTTGGCAGATCAGTGCTATTAGTAGCAGGCACAGATGATGGTCTTAAGAGCTCTAGGAAGAGCCTGTCTGGATACTAGATCTGAAGGCATTAAGATCATGTAGCCACGACTGTCAGGCCACAAAGGATGAAAGAAAATAAATGAGGCATTGATGATAGACGGCTCACCTTGTGTCAGATTCCATATGTAGTCGTGCTTGTATAAGCAATTTTACAGTGACTTCCTGATATTAATGGACTGAAAAATCTAAGGTTTATTCACTAATTCACAGATAAACCTCTGCGAATTAGTGTGTGTGTATGTATAGGCATTACCTATGCATGTTCACTTTTGAAATTAATAAACTTTATTTATTTATGCATTTAGTTATTTATTATGAAAATAAATATATATATATATATATATATATATATATATATATATATATATGAAGAGTTTAGATGCAAAAGCCTTTAAGTGCCATCTGAAATTTTCTTCTAGAATGATAATTTTTATTAAGCTCGTATATTTTATACTTAATGGCAATGGAAATTACCTATGAATTGTCATTTAAGTGAAATTATCATTCTAGAAGAAAATTTCAGATGGCACTTAGAGGCTTTTGCATCTGAACTCTTCATATGTATGTTATGTAAAAGTAAAACATTCATTCATTCATTGGCATTTCTGTCATAATTCCCTTCCCTAGAAATCAAATACATGAATGCAGTTATCTTACTGTATTTGTAATGTAGCTACAGTTACTAGTATGATGGCAACTTCACATAACTAAGTAATTCCCTGAAACAAAGCCATTGTTTTCACTTCTAATTTTAATCTTTATTTGTGATACTGAGCTTCTCCATTATAGTACTTGCCATTGAGCTTAGTACAGTTAGAGTATAGAGTAGTTAGAGTTAACTGATAACGCCCCAACATTTTACTCTCTGGAAGCTAACAATACAACAAGGTGTTTCTGTTCTGTAGGCGTTTTGACCTGCCGTCCACCTTCCACCTTGTTTTCCCCTTCTGTGTGTCGGCCTGAAAGCTGAAGGACTAAACTAGCCAACTTTGCCAAACACTGAGTGGCGGCAGTTTGCAGATGACTGAGTGGTGAATACTGAATTAATTTGCAGATGGAAGGCTTGGTCTTCTCCTTTGATGAGGTGAACAATTACAGCGTGAGCACACGCTAAGTGAGCTGGCAAGAAACACCGGAGCCATTTCAAAACAGCGGGTGTCTGGCAAGTTGTGAGATAAATAATTAATATCATGTGAGATGAACGGCTCAGAAATTGATGGTTAATGAGATCAAATTATTAGACGTGCTGCTCCTGATATGCTGATATAAGTAGTAAAATGCTATAGTGAATGTCACAAAATCATATTTCACGCCAAAGTCAAAGACAGAACAAATATATCAATTTAGGACTGTTACACATGGCATTGTAAATACTGTATTACCTATTTAAATTCATAATCATGCTAGTATTTATTGTAGCCTATTTACACTACCGTTAAAAATGTGGGTCTAGTAAGATTCATTAAATTAAATTAATACGATTAAGACTTTTTCAATTTTACAAAAAAGTATCAAGCACAACTGTTTTCAACATTGATAATAATAAGAAATGTTTCTTGAGCAGTAAATCAGCATATTAGAATGATTTCTGAATGATCATGTGATATTGATACCTAGATTTAGCCTATAAGTTATAAAATGTAAAGACATCTGAATCCCAAAATTGTTATAAGAACGATTTCTTTTCTTTTCTTTTTTTTACTCCCCAATGCGCTCCACACCCTTTAGACTGGAGGAGCCCTGTTGGCACAAGTCACTCTGTTGATTGGTTTCCTGCTGTGTTTGTCACCTAATAAATCTCATCATATACCCTCCTCCAACCCCAAGACAATCAAGACAGTCCACAATTAAACACAAGCGGTTATACAAGCAAATGTATTGCACTCTAAGAGAGATAGCCATAATCACCATGTGTTTTAATAACAGAGATATTATATATATATATATATATATACATATATAACAGATGTTCTATTTTACACCAGAAAACATATTCTCCGAAAGTATGAAAATGTTAATGCATGGCCAAGGCATTGCAAACATGAGATTTTCTGTACATTCTACTCAGTCCTCAAGGGGACAGTGGACTAAATAGACTTCACCTAAGCTGGATTCTCTTCAAAATGCCTTGACAGTAGTTGACCTGAATGAGTAAACTGACCGTGGATGAATGCAGCAATTGTTGAATCACGACTTGACATGTTTCTGAATGCAAGGATCATTGAAATCACACACAATCATGGAACCAATTGCCACCTGAAGAGTGAAACCCACAGTAGTTTTTATTTATTTACTTACTTCCCTGTAGGTCAAAACTGTATGGCAAGATCATGGGTTTGATGACTGGGAAAGGAATGAACTGACAAAAATGTATGTCTTGAATGCAATGTAAGTAGCTTTAGATGAAATTGTGATTGTAATGTGAATGTAAAATATAGTACTTGTGTTGTCTACTTTGTATGAATTGCCTTTTCTTATGTTGCTTTCGATAAAACAGTCTGCTAGATTAATAAATGTAATTTTTTTTCAAGTTTTCTCAGCAGCAGTGCTTTATTTCATACTTCCAACTGTGTTGTGTACTTTGGATTAATAGCTTTTTTATGTTGATTTCAATTAATGCGTCCACTGGATTAATACATGTAAATTAAATTATTTAGAGTTTTCTTATTTAGCAGTATGATGTGTATACACTGATGAGCCAAAATATAATGACCACCTTATATGTTGTTGGTCCCTCCACGTCCTGCCAAAACAGCAGGGACCCGCCGAGGCTTGGACTCTACAAGACCCCTGAAGGTGTCCAGTGGTATCTGGCACCAAGACATCAGCAGCAGATCCTTCAAGTCCTGTAGGTTGCGAGGTAGAGCTGCCATGCACATCACACAAATGCTCAATTGGATTGAGATCTGGGGAATTCGGAGGCCAGGGCAAGACCTTGAACTCGTCATCATGTTTCTCAAACCATTCCTGATCAATGTGTGCAGTGTGACAGGGTCCATTACCCTGCCGAGAGAGGTCACTTCCACCAGGGAAAATCATTGTCATAAAGTTTTGTGCCCGGTCTGCACAATGTTTAGGTAGGAGGCACGTGTCAAATTTAAGTCCACATGAAATGGCCGGACGTAGGGTTTCCCAGCAGAATATTACCCAGAGCATCACACTCCCTCCACCGGCTCGTCGTCGTCCCACAGTGCATCCTGGTGCCATCACTTACCCAGGTAAACGGTGCACACATGCACAGCCGTCCACGTGATGTAGAAGAAAACCAGACTTATCGGACCAGGCAACCGTTTTCCACTTCTCCAAGGTCCAGATCCGAGACTTGTGTTCCCATTGTAGGCACTTCCGACGTTTGAACGGGTCATTAAAGACACTCTGATTGATGCTACACAGACCCATACACAGAAGAGTGCGATACACTGTGTGTTGTGACACATTCCTGTCATAACCATCATTAAAATGTTGTATGACTTGTGCCACAGTAGACCTTTTATTGGCTCGGACCAAACGGAATAGCCTTCGTTGCCTTCATGCATCGATGAGCTTTGGGCGCCCAACACCCAGTCACCGGTTTGTCCCTCCACGGACCACTGTTGGTAAAGTCTCACCCCTGCTGACCGGCAGTAACCCACAAGTCTTGCTGTTTCAGAGGTACTCTGACCCAGTCACCTTGTCATAACAATTTGGCCCTAGTCAAAGTCACTCAGATCTATATTCCTGTCCATTTGTCCTGCACCCAACTCGTTGGTTATAAGAACTGATTGTTTGCTTACCACGTAATCAGACCTTAAGATGTGGCCTTGTTAGGAGATGATCAACAATATTCGCTTTAACTGTGATTGGTCATAATGTTTTGGCTCATCAGTGTGTGTATTTCTCCCTTCAAAAAAAAAAAAAGTCTTCAAAAATATTTTTCTGTAGGCCAAAACCATAGACTGTAAAAAATATGGACAAAGCGTCTGTGACGTCACCCATAGACTTTCTGAAGAACGGGTTTGAAGCCGTTTATGGGGGGTATGGGCGGCGCCATCTTGGAAAATCTTGGGAAATCCTAACCCCGCCCACCTTCTAACGCAGCGCGCGTCACTCAGCTCGCTCTACTACTCCGGTTATCTCTGTGTATATTTTAGGCAACGAAATATGTTATAAAACACCATACTAACTCTTTTCGTTTTCATTTAAAGAAATCTTAAACATTATAGCCACACAAATGTGGTTCAGGCAACGCGTATTGATTATATTCACTGCACATAACGTTTGCCTATTTATGAAAAAACAAAATATAAAACACAAACCTGCCTCTTTTCATTTTAAATATAATATAAAAATATTAAACATTTTATGGTCCAGGCAATATGTGCATTTGTACTAAACAACAGATTTTGCAGTAAACAACATTACAGATCATCTTCGTTGTATTAAAATGACAAAACTCAACCCAGTCTCTTTTTGTTAAATTTCAGTTTTATCAATATTAGCCATTATAAAAGTATAAGTAAAAGGTATAAGAAGCTATACAAATAAAGCAAACAATTCAGTCAAACATACAAAGTCAGCGCTCTAGTCTAACCATACATCGGTAAAGTTAAATAGCTTATAAACTTATGAAACTTCCCCTCAGCCAAAACGATTGCCCAGGGAAAAATTTATAGATTCACGAGACCAAAAATCGCCCATTAGATATACACAAGACGAATTATATCTCGCGTTTAACCACTACAGAGACGCCAGAGTCCGCGGCATTGGCGGCAAACCTCAGAACGACTAGCCGAGGAAAGGCTGCTCCAGGCGGGGTACATGAATGCCGAGCGCCGGTCATCGCTGGATCAACTGGATACAATTTTCATAAATCTTTAAATAAACCACAGATTTGAGCTTTAAACAACTACATTCTCGCCTGAAAAACTCTTAAAACTACATTTCATGATACAGAAACAGTAGTATTATATGTAAACTGTATTAAAAAATGGCGCTTCTTATGTTGTCATTCTCCGTGGCGCTGCCTTGTCAGCTGTCAATCAAGCTGTCAATCAAAGTTAACCACGCCCTTATTGTCATACATTTTATATCTAAATACGATCTAAACTAACGAGTTAGAAAAAAATTCACCCCCCTCACAGTTGTCAGGCACTCGGAAGCTATCGAAAAATACAATAAAAGTCCATGGGACCAACCTGTAAAAACATGAATTTATGCTGTGAAAACGGACATTTTAACATGGGGGCTATGGACATTTGCTCCCTTTTGGGACCTGCCCCTAGCGGATTTTCGATGTATTGCAGTTTTTCGCACTTCCGGGTAGGCTTCATTTTTCAGATCAGAATGTTGCCGCTTGGCCAAAACTGTATGACAACATCATAGGCTAAATTACAGGAAATGTGTGAACTGATGAAATGCATATCTTGAAATCCAATGCAAGTAGCATTTGATAAAAGAAGCTGCCGAATGCATGAATGTAAATGTAAAATAAAGTGCTACTTGTGTTGTCTTGTTGTTTTCAATTTAAGTGCATGCTATATTACTAAATATTGCTAAACATTTTTTTTTTTTTTTTTAGCATTTTGTAGTTCCATACCAACTTCCAACTGAGATAAATTGCTTTTTCTTATGTTGCATTTGATAAAACCGAGATTAATAAATAGATTATTTAATGCAAACATAATTTTGTGTATGTTTTGGGCCTAAAAGGGCTCATAAAGAAAGGCTATGTTGTGTGTTTTTTTGTGGTGTAAACCCAGCCTGATCCAGTTTTGTAGGTCACTTTTTACTGCGTTGGTCAAGCTGTTCAAACACTGGCTGATATCAGTGTTGACTGACTGAAGGGAGCCAGGACAGGCCCAGCACAAGGGAGCTGACGTGTGTGAGCACTGGCTTTAGATCAAACACCTATGCCCAGATCCGCTCCACAAGGGTGATACAGTTTAAAGTCACCTAAATGATTGTATCTGAGTACATAGTGACAGAGATAATTTTGGTGGCAAGCAGTTTTACAGAAAATCAGGATGTTAAAGCTAAGGTGTGCAGTTTCATAGAGGCTAGCAATAGCAAGCTAGTCCACAGACTGAATGCAATGATTGGATGAAAAAAAAAAACTGTGTGTGTTTGTGAAAAATAATGTGTTTTTTTTAACATTCAAGCATGAAAACCAATTCTAGTATCCCAAAAAACAATGGTTGTGTAGTTCGTTTTTACATCCATTCATTAATTTTATGTATAGTTTAAGTGTTTGAATATTTTTTAGGGTTACTACAGAGAGTGTGTTCCATGTATCTGTGTTACTGTGAAAGATCCATCTATTGACCGAACACACACGGCCAATTCACATGGCACCAACAGACACTTCGTCGAGTTTTGTTGGATCTGTGTGTTACCCCTGTCGGCGTTTGTTGGTGTTTCTCCGTGCTCGTTTTCGCCGATTGAATGTTTATTATCTGGCCGTGGAACATCTGAGAAGTGGTGTGCTGTAATCTAGTGATTGTCCGGGTTTGTCTGCATCTGTCTGCGCCGTGTGGATTGGCCTATGAAGGGCAAAGGGCATTCATAAAAAAAAAAAGAAAAAAGGTTTGCTGTTGCGCCACAAAGTGTGCCTTGAAGATACAGTGTTTTTATACTAGATAGCATGAAATTGCTAGATCAAATTGCCTGCTCCAAGGGGGCTGCCCATAAGTGTACAGTACGTAGCTTTGGATAAAAGCATCTGCCTTGTGCCTTTACAGCAGCTTCTCTGCCAGTTCAAATGTGTCTGGCCATTTGTTGCTGAACTCTATTGACTCCAAACAAGTGTGTGGTTTTTTTTCCCCTTCTTGCTACATCTTTGCTGTTTGCTTGCATTGCATTCACAGCCTCAAGCACAACGCCCACAGTCCATTGACTGACCACATCATGCATAATGCACACAAGACCAGAACTTCCAGTCGCAAGCTCCAGTCAGATTGCTTGACGACACAGCTTGTGACACTTGGTTTCGTCTGTCCGTCTAGGAAACAACAAACTTGTTTAAAGACCAGATTGATGATCTATATTCTCTTTTAAAGGGGCATTCCACCTGTGGGAACATTAATCTTTATTGAAAGTGGGTCATATATGTAGTCGAAATGTCGAAACGAATTTGGTGCCTTCTTGACCGAGAAAAGACAGAAAGTAACTTTAGGTTGCATTTGTATGAAATACTACAACTCCCACAATGCATCACATTGCACAGCTGCGCAAGCCACTCCCACACAGAACAGTGCTTAGTTTAGAGGTATCTGTATATCAGAGAAATCATCAGTCTACAAGACTAGCTACTACCAGAGCTTGAAATTCATTTCACACAAAATGTCTAGTTAGTTGGCGAACTCATTAGTGAATTTGTATTTCTTTCGAAATTATGAATTATTGCATGGTACCGGGATGTTCGTCTAAACATTATGCGGTGCGAAACTACGATGGTTCACAACACAAACGTCCATGTCCTCGTCTGATTCAGATATTTCGTCCAGGAGAAATTGGCATCGTTGAAATTCATTGCAGCAGAAGGACTCTATCGCTGTGTCCGTATGCGCGCACAGTGAGAGTGAGAGCACAAGCACCACAAGTTCGCCCCAGCTCGAGCAGGTCCGGGCTCCTCGTCCGCGACACACAAGTATTCTGCCTCGCCTCGGCTCGGCTGCAGCAGCCGCCGGTGCCTCCTGTCCCTCCATCAGCCTCAGCTGCTCTTTGCTTTATTGCGGCTCGTAAAAGTAGCCACGAACATCTATTTCGATAATCTGGCTTCACAGCACCTCTTAGCTTAGCTTCCAAACAAGATGGAGGATATTGCTTTTAGTTTCAGAAAGTGAACTCCCGCCCACTGATCTCCAATAGGCCGGTGAAATCAAACGCACTGGCACTGATCTGTGATAGGTCTGTTAGAGCATTAGGTCCAACCCCCTATGAGCGGGTTTGAAAGGGTGGGAACTAGTGATTGTAGTCTTAACAGAAATCCCCCCCTCTTACACTTCCTCCTACAATGACGCAAAATGACGATTTTTGCGTCATTGTAGGAGGAAGTGTAAAGAGGTAAATAGAGATTTCTCTCGTCTCAGGGGAAAATGAGAAAATGTTGCATGACCATTCAATAGTATGACTGGGTTTCTAACATTGCAAAGCTTAATGCAAATGGGTGGAGTGTTCCTTTAAGTTTCTACAGAACTTATCTCTAGATTTGCTTGTGGCAATCTTTAGAATATACTGTATTCTACGGTGGCCGAGAGAGCTCAACGCGCTGCAACTGAAGAAAACACATGCAAATAGAAAAACACCCGCAAAATTAGAAAAAAAATATCTTCATCAGTTTCACAACACATGTGTGCTCCAAATACTCACAACACAACCAAATACAGAAACGCACTGCAAAAGTTAACAACACAACCAAATACAGAAACGCGCTACAAAAGTTCACAACACAAAGAAATCAGAAACGCACTGCAAATAGGACAGAACACAACGGAAATGTTTCCGGGGAACCCAATAAGTGACGGACCCGGCTGGGACGTTTTTATCATAGACAGTATAAGAAATGGACAGAGTCATCTCATTGAAACTCAATTGAGGCAAGTGAAGCCCATTTTCAGCGATTTTTTAGGACTTCCGTTCCTGACGCGCAGACTCAAACTGAGCTTGACGACGTAGATGTGACGTGAGCAACCCGTCTGTCTTCTAGTGGCTGTGGCATGAGAAATCTGAATCATTCCCTTCCGAATCTTGCAGAGACGGAGAGCGTGAGTAGGAGCTGTCCATGAGCTAGGAGCAGGAGAAACTTTTGCTAGGTATTCTGATTAATTATTTTGTCATTTTGCCTCCACGTCTCCCCGATTGCCCGCGAGCTTCTCCTCCCGTCAATATGGTAATCTCTCTACTGTGCGACAGAGAGTCGTGTGGTTATGACGCAATCGTTAGCCTACTTTTACAAAAACTGTTTTTACGGGGCCATAACGTAAGCTACAAGGTAATGGAGCATTTTATACATTGTCGTGTTTCTTTAGAAATAAATAATGGACAAATGGAGTCTTCAAACGCCTCAGATGTAAAGTTATTCGCTGTCAAAGTGATGCCAAAATGAATGGGAGTCAATGGGATGCTAACAGCAGGTGAAGTTCTGCTACAAGATGGTGGCACGCGGCCGGCTTCAACTTCCGGTCGACTTCCTTCCCGCTTGGTTTTTATTGCTCGTGAGCATTACCTATGCCCTAACGTTACTCCCTTAAAAGGGCAGACGGCAGAGCCCTTGAAGTGGGCACTTTGGAGGGAGCGGGGCACTTGTGTGCCATTATGTAGCCGTTTGGAATGGACTTGATGAAGGGAGCAACGAAAGACAATGTCATTTCCTCATTATTTTCACCTGGGATGTTCCCATGACAACGCAGCGCCGTCTCATATTTGGACCTCTTATATATTGTCTATGATTTGGACCCTTCATTCTAACATTTCTTATGAAACTTATTTTAACATAACATGGATGTGTACAATGTAACTGATGTATATATTAATATCTTTCCCTCATGTTATTTTTCTCTATCTTTTTTCTTTAATTTATTTTAGTCTTCAGCTCATTGTTCTTTTCTGATTAGTATTCTTATGACATGAGAATTGAAGTGCCATCTGAAATTTTCTTCTAGAATGATCATTTTTATCAAGCTCATATAATTAAGTTCAGTAATTTCACTTAAATGGCAATGAAAATAACCTATTAATTGTCATTTTAAGTGAAATTACTGAACTTAATTGTATGAGCTTGATAAAAATGATCATTCTAGAAGAAAATTTCAGATGGCACTTAAAGGCTTTTGCATCTGAACTCTTCATATATATATATATATATATATATATATATATATATATATATATATATATATATATATATATATATATATATAAAGGATATGAATGATTGTTTTCTGCAGTTTTTCCTTTTTTAAATTAAAGTAATTTGTCCACTGTACATATTGGGATTGACAAGATTTTATGTTTTTAAAAGGTCTTGTACTCTATCAGAAAAAAAGGTTCAAAAGCTGTCACTGTGGCGGTACCTTTTCAAAAGGTACAGTACACCTTTGTACCTAAAGAGTGCATTTTAGTCCCTCAAAGGTACATATTGGTACCAAAAGTGTATATTTGGTACCAAAAGTAAATATTAGAACCCTTTTGAAGGGTATATGCTCACCAAAGCTCCATTGGTTTGATTAAAAATACAGTAAAAAACAAGGTAAAAATAAATTATTATTGTTTTAGCCATGCAACATGTTTAGAATAGTCTTGACACATGTGTATGTTAAATGGTTGTTGACATGAAATACTCCAGTAAATGTTTCAAAAGTTTGTTTTTGAAAGAGAACTTCAATGCTCACCAAGGCTGTATTTATTGATATGGTCAAAATATCACAATTCACAATAACTGATCTGATTTGAATATATTTTAAAATCATTATCATTATTCCAGTCTTCACTGTCACATGATCCTTTAGAAAGCATTCTAATATGTTGACTTGCTGCTCAAGTAACATTTATTATAATTATCAATGTTGAAAACAGTTGTACTGCTTCGTTTAATATTCAATAATATACAAAAACTACAAACATATTCCCTTCCAATTTAAAAAAAAATATATATATATTTTTAATTTTATTTATTTATTTTTATTTTTTAAGTCCATTTAGATGTTTTGCACCTACAATATACCGCTCAGTTATAGTCTCAAATTGAATATACATTGAGAATAGAGCCTCTAAAAATAAACAGTAATTCGTCAAATTATGTCTGGGCCATTCATTTTTGGGATTCGGGTTTGTGCAAAATGCGACGACAGCTGTGCCTTTGGTGGATTTGTCATGCAATAACTGTGCACTGTCACAAAGGGGTGAAGCCAGAAAATAAAGCTCGCCCGGACAGCAGACACTGTAATACAATATATAAATAAACCATCAGAGGATTACAGCAGCCAGACGCTACATATCACCTCCAAAGTACACTTTCTGAAGCTAAAGCTTTGGATACATGGAAAGTTCAAGCCTCATGTTGTGAGTAAACAAGCACAAAGATAACGGTTGCTGACAAATATGTGGCATCAGTGTGCAAAGACAACGCTCAAAGAGGCAAACACCCGATGCCACTGGTCCCATGGCTGCGTGTGATTTATCATATGGCTTTTAGCGCTCACAACGAAAGCGTCTTGCACCAGCTCAGCAAATTGGCTGCCCTCAAGCTACAACTTTCATCTGCTCCGTTACAGGAAATGTTTATCTACAATTCACTGCTTACTTTATGATGTTTTGGGATCACAGAATGTTTCAATGGGATAATATACAAATTTGGGACGCAGTTTTTCACAATTGTTAACCTGAACTGCTTACCAACACTGTAAAAAGTGATCAGTTGACTTAACTTAAAACAAGTGAGGAAACCCATTGCCTTAAAATTATTAAAGGGATAGTTCACTTTGAAATTAATTTTTGGTATGTTTTAGCTTACCTCAAGGGCATCCAAGATGTAGGTGTCTTTTTTTCCGCAGTAGTTTCAATTTTGATATTTTTAGGTCAAACCGTTCTTGTCTGTCAGTCATATAATGCAGGTCGATGGTCACCACCTCAAAGAGCATGCACAGAGTCCAAATTAAAACAATTCCCCGTCGTCCAAATTAAACAATTCCCCATCGTAAGTACACATTGATGGCCTAAGACACGAAACGAGCGGTTTGTGTGAGAAAACAAACAGTATTTATATTGTTTTTACCTCTTATACACAGCCACGTCCAAGTGATCTGATCTGACGTGTACGCAGACTGGTGCATAGATATATACACTAGATGTCGCCTTAAAGACATTCGTTCCAATGAACTGCCAAGGCGACATCTAGTGTGTATATGTCTATGCACCAGTCTGCGTACACGTCAGATCAGATCACTTGGACGTGGCTGTGTACAAGAGGTAAAAACGATATAAATACTGTTCGTTTTCTCACACAAACCGCTCGTTTCGTGTCTTAGGCCATCAATGTGTACTTACGATGGGGAATTGTTTAATTTGGACGACGGGGAATTGTTTTAATTTGGACTCTGTGCATGCTCTTTGAGATAATGACCATCGACCTGCATTATATGACTGACAGACAAGAACGGTTTGACCTAAAAATATCAAAATTGAAACTACTGCGGAAAAAAAGACACCTACATCTTGGATGCCCTTGAGGTAAGCTAAAACATACCAAAAATTAATTTCAAAGTGAACTATCCCTTTAAGTAAATAAACTTCATGTGTAATAAAAATAAAAATAAAAGTAATGTGAATTTTTTTTCAATTACGCATCGGGTTTCTTCACTTTTTTAAAGTTAAGTCAACTGATAATTTTACAGCGATTGTTAAAATGTGCTTGGGATACTGAGAATATAAATATAAATACATATTTCTTAGATTTTTGGCATTATAGATGGGGGAAAAATATATTAACATTAATCAAATATCAAATGTAAATGTATGTCCCTGTTACACTTAATTTTTCTGGTTAAATAAACAATACATACAAAAATAGATACCAAATACAATTTAATATTTTTACACTATGTAATGTTCTATATTATACTAAAACCAAATATAAATTCCATCAAGGTAGTGTTTTTATTGTTGCAGATTATGCCAACATTTCGAGGACATGAGAAGTATGACTACCATTAATGTATGTATGTATGGATCCTCTTATATACTGTATATATATATATATATATATATATATATATATATATATATATATATATATATATATATATATATATATATATATATATATATATATATACACACATATATATACACACACACACACACACACATTATATAAAACTGTACAAAAGTCTTAGGCATGTTAATACCCCCCACTTTTAAGTCAGTTACTTATATATTTTGCTGTGTGTCAGTAGGAAATATCGGTTTACATTTCCAAACATTCTTTTGCCATTAATTGTAATAATCCAGTGAGATTTGTGTATGCACAAGGAGTCTGACAACAGCCGGTATGATCTGATCTCACCATCATCGAGTCCGTCTGTGATTACATGAAGAAACTGAAAAAAACTGAGACAGACTAAATCCAGAAGAAATGCGGCAACGTCTCCGAGATGCTTGAAGAAACCTTATAAAAAAAAAAAATAAAAAAAAAATATATATATATATATTAGAGGATAAATACATACATAAAGAGTACAGTCATCATTTTCTTGTCCTTGAAATAATCTGCAGTATCTCCTGCATTATTTCATGCCAATGGGTTTCCCCGTAATTAGCGTCTTCTTTACACAATGTTTTTTAAAAATATATATATATATTTCCAGTGAAATAAGGACAAAAATGGAAGGCTGAATTAAACATGAACGGTGTCTTTAATATCAACATGGGCAACCACAGATATGGGCCAGGAGTACACTTCAATATTTACATAAATTTGCACTACTAAGGCGGTCTCTTCTCTCTGAGAGTCCTCTGATTTACAGCTTGGCATTAGGTAGAGAGCGACATGTCTCTTTCTAGGAGATGTAAAACACGACTGATGAGCCAGACGGATATACGACAGCCATATTTACATATACAGCCATATTTATCTCCTCTAGTCTGACCTACTGAAAAATATGTGGAAAAATATAATATAAAAAAGGCCACACTGCTCTCAATTATTTGGCATCCTTACTGGAAGTAAGCCAGCCAATTTGGCTTAGTTTGATTTATTTATTAGCATTCAGTTTTTCTGCAGGAGACTAAAATGATCACGTGGACTCTATAATCTTTCATTTTGCTAATAGAGTTCATAAGCAAGCAGCACAACTAATTTTGAATATGTTTTTGGGAGTGTACCGTCTTAATCAGAGTAATGCCACTTCCACCTGAATAATTAAATGAAATGTGGTCGTGTAAAGCATTCGACGTACCTCATCCTGCTGCGCTGAAGAAAAAAAAGAAAGAAAATAACAATAATTGGGACATCACAGCCTTGTTAACTTATTTCTTAGAGTTCATACTAAATAAGTTTCTCATTTGAAATTTGCATTAATTATCTCACGGCCCCATGAAATTCAGATTAACTTAAGCAGAGGGGCTAAATTAAAAAAGGAGAGAGAGAGAGAGAGAGAGAGACGGCGAATACATGCAGGATTGATGTTGCTCAGCAACCATTAATTTGAGTTTCATATGCGCAGGTTTATTTCAGTCAGGTCTATTGGAATTCCTCAGACAGTCAGCAATTAATCTTCTGCTCAATTATCTCCGCACATTTTACTGTAGGTAGAAAGAGTGATAAGACAACTGGAAATGTTAACAGTCATGTGTATCTCCAAAACAATCTAACAACTGAATGCATTTGAATTCTGAAGTGCCGCCTGCTTGCTTTCACCACCAAAACTAGCAAACTATTTGTAATAATGCTCAGTCTAAGGTGGCCAGACTACTGACTTTGAAGCGTATTCTGTCCAGAACTGTCCAATTAGACAGGAAAAGACTGTCTGAGTGCGATGCAAAGTTGGTTTTGTTTAACATGCCGTTTATCTGCGATGAAAACAAGAATTAGGGAAAGGAAATTTAGCTGGCATACAATCAATAATTATTTATATTGAATCTGATAACTGTTACAATGGCTGATATTAGATATAGATCCGCATTTTGAGTGATCACAAAATAAAACAAAATGCTCTCCTTTTCACAGTTTCATGTGGCAATGAAGAACAGATGTTGAAAATCCACAGGAATACATTACATTTCAAAATATATTAGCATATAAAACAGTAATTTTAAATTAAAATAATATCTCACAATATCTCTTTATAATAAATGCTGCCTTGGTGAGCATAAATCAAACTTTTGAAACATTCACTAGGGTGTTTAACCCTCTGGGGTCTGAGCTGTTTTCTGGCCCTGGAGTTGTTCTGACATGCTCTGACATTTGTGCTTATTTCTGTTACTTGTGACAATTTCATGGCTAAAGTCTGATTACACTGTATTCAGTAGTGATGCTCCGATCAGCATTTTTGGGGCCGATCACCGATTACCGATCACCAAAATCATGATCTGCCGATTGCCGATCACTGCCGATCACAGAATGGAAATATGCTAGAGTCAAGAAAATCTTGAAGAACCACTAATATTTATTTAATTGTAGTTAGAAAACAAGATAACATAAGGCTACTGTAGGCCACCTTTTCCAAATAAGGCACAGTATATTTTTTAAAACAAAGAGGGGTCAGGCAGACTACAATGGATGTAGTTGAGGAACTAACTACATCAGATCCAAAAAATAAAATAATGACAATGACATTTGAGGTTATTAAAACAGTAAGTCCCGCCCCTCGACTGCCAAAAATAAAAGTGTTCGAGCGAGCAAAATCAGCAGGCGAGAGGAGATCAAGCGCGAGAGTGTGGGGAATGATCATGCGCGCGCGCGAGGGCAGAGATGTCATGCGCCCGCGCAGGGTTTGAATGAGCTCGCGAGTTCCCGTTTCCTCGCGCGTAGATCTGTTATCCTCTCTCGAATGTCATTTACCGCGCGCGCCAGCATCAGTTGTGCGCTCGTTTATAATTGCCATTGAATTGCCGTCATAGGAGAACTCATTTTGCCACTGTTAAGCAAGCTCTGCTCTGCTGTTGTGTTGCCGCGCATGCGGAAAAGTTGCGCAAGTTATTTACGTCACGTGATCGGCTTTTTTGATCGGCGCTTTTGGGGGTTGCCGATCAAGCTATTTTTTGCCAATATCGGCCGATCATGATCGGCGGCCGATCAATCGGAGCATCACTAGTATTCAGCACAAACTCTGCTACAATAATATATCAGCAGCATGTATGTAAAAGTTTGTAGTTTTGAGATAATGACATTTATGCGTGGTTTGTGAAAATACCCCCCCAAAAAATGTCACTGAAATAAGGCCATGAAACCCATACTGATTATTTCTTCACAAGACTTTTGAAAATTGTATCACATAGCCTAGAATATTTCACTAAAATCACCCTGACTGCTCATTCAGATAAGACAATATATTGATTTAAAATTTGTTTTAAACCCACAGCGCGCTCCAAAGTATGATACATTCAAACGCAGAGCACGCTCCAAAATATGATATATTCAAACGCAGAGCGCGCTCCAAAATATGATACATTCAAACGCAGAGCGCGCTCCAAAATATGATACATTCAAACACAGAGCGCGCTCCAAAATATGATACATGAAACGCACTGCGTTTCTTCATACAAGAGAAGAAAGAAATGAGTCAAAATTCAAATATATTCAAAACATGTTGAATGCTATACCATGGTGACACTATATTCAGTTCTGCTTTACATTATTTACAGGACAAAAATCATAATATATATATTATGTATATATATACACACAGCATGGTTATTCCATAAACTGCTGTTTGGCGCTCAAAGCATGGTAAACATCAGAGTTTCAATTGAAATGGAATTATTTGTTTTACCAGCTTTAATAGATTTGTGGTCTTAAACACTGGTCTCAATCCTGTGAATTCCCAAGGACAGAAACTTCAGCAATGCTGGGCCACTTTTGGCCCAGATCGATTTGCTTTAAAGCCGGACATGAGGCGAATGTTAAGCTGGTCGTGCAGAACGTCTGATTGTCCCTTGTGTTCGCTGCACAGCTTACTCAGTCATAAGTTCGGCTGATTCAAAGACAGCCATGTGCAGTCACATCTCCAGGGACAGGGGCAATTTCATACACGCTGTCCATCTGTGGACTTTGGCTTTCCAATATAACTCTGACAATGCGAATGTTCAACAAAACGTGTTATTGAAAGAAGTTTCACAGAATTCAGAGTTAACATTTTCTCTTTCTATAACTAGATCTGTGTAAATGTTAGATGAATTTATTCCATCTAGTTAGAGAATGTGTTTGATTTTCTGTCTGGAGTAACTTTTTAAAGGGTTTTAGATGTTGGTGTTTAGATGTCTGATGTCTGAAAAGCCCACATCAGTCCACTATTTCATTTCAGATGACTAATTACCCTTAAAATGCTCCTTGTCCTTTGCAACATTTTATTTTGAGTAGTTTAGCAATTCAGTCACAAAAGCACGGATCTACATTCTCAGTTAGTCCTTTTCTAAACAATGATGGTTTGGAGGACATGTCCAGCTTTGTACATTCCATTTGAAATTTGCTTATTTTAAAAACGACATAATCTGAAAGTAAATTGAATACACCACAGGACTTGGTAGTTATAAATGTCGTATTACATTTATACAGTATCATAGGATGTAACGAGATGCAATTTCAAAACTCAACCTTCACTGAAGAGAAACAGAGATGGAAAAGAAGTCCTTAATTGTACTAACAAGTATGCTTCTCTCTAAGATATTATGAAAATCATCTTTTGTATAACGCAGGTGCCCTCTTGCCTACTTCACATGTAATTAATTATGACGATGTGGAACTGAGGGCTGATGAAGGAAGACCTTAATGATGCCTTTAGAAAAGGACATTGAAGATTTTCATATTGAATGTTTGCAAGCACACTGTATGCTATGAAGTAACCTTTTTACAAGAAAATTTAGCTTTCAAGTTTGCTCCCGCTTTCAATTTTGAAGTTTGATATTATCTTGAACAGCAGACGCCATGCTTACAAGTGTTGGGTAATGGATTTACATACTTTACCAGTTACACACAAAGAGCTGTATTCACATATTTGGATCTCCAAGGACATTACTACATATAGTTATGTAACTACAACATATAATATAACATAACAAAATATATTATATATTTATCATAAAAGTGGATGGATGGATGTTTTTTTTTTTTTTTTTTTTTTTTTTGGGGGGGGGGGGGTTGTCTGGTGGTTTGGTGGGTGCTAGGCCACATTTACACTACAGGTCTTGATGCCCAAATCTGATTTGTTGACTATATCAGATTTTTTTGGACGGCCAGGTTACATCTATTAAACGTGACTCGTATCCGATATCTGCATCTTCACTTAACAACCCAAGGTAGGCTTACTAAACCAGAAGAGCATAGACCAAAAAAGAAAATGTAAAAACAGCATGATTTACAATGGACCCAGACAAAATGGACCCTTTCCACACCATCTTTAAAGGTCAGCAAAACCTTGGTCTCTTAAAGCGGAGAAAAAAAA